>OZ025242.1:35124165-35177361 GCA_964019155.1 Osedax fenrisi
TTTATTTTTTATTGAATTTATGTTTTAATAGTAATATTAAATTTAAATTTAAACTTTATAGTAATTATATTAAAATAGTGTATTTTATTATTTAATATTTATTTATTAATCAGTATGTATATAATAAACTGGAATTATGAATCCTAAATCTATATCAATGATACACCAACAACTTACGACATATTTTAAAGTAAAATACTGATCTATTTTGATAGGATATTATAAATCACATGGGGTCGGTACTAGGGTAATTCAGGGGGTCGGTAATAAGAAAATAAAATGGGTTGCTATAATTAAGATATATTGGTTAATAGTTATTCAAATTAAATTGTTTTTATTATAGTTATAAATACTGTATTGATCTACAATATTATGCTCAGTATTTAGTTTTATTTTAATTAATAAAGTATTTACAATGATGTAAAAAAAATTATTATTCAATTATTTAAAAAGTAAAAACATAATATTACATTTTATCAAATAACAATTGTAGGATTGAATATTTTTTAAAACAAAATAGTTATTCATATTTATCATTAAATTACTAACAGTTCATGTATATATAATTTTTTGATATTTCTTATATATAAGAAATTATAGTTACTGAGATACTAGAGGGGGTCGGTACTAGGAGGGGGTCGGTACTAGGAGGGGGTCGGTAATCGGAGACTTTCCCCTATATAATGGTGTTATATTTATTTATGAAAAAATATTAATTATTGCTTATTATTTTATTTTCATACATAAAATCATTATAAAATTATATAATAATATTTTATTATAAATATTTTCCTAATTTGTGATAATAGAGAAATTTGTCTATAATGGATTTATTTAGTGTTATCATTTTATTTACACAATGGTTACTATAACTATTAGGAATATATTCATGATATTAGTTAATATATATCTATATAATTTACCAAATTTAATTTAAAATAGACTTCAAGGTATATATATTTCATAAATTATAATTGTTATCAATCTCAAAAATATACATATTTCGATTCCAAATCTATAGCTATAGCTATGAATACATTACTAATTTGTCTATTATAATAGTTACAAATAAAGCGCTTTTCCGTATACTTCTATAGGTATTATCGATAATAATAGTATAAATCATCACTATTTTTATTTACAATGATGTTATGTGTAGTCTTCACAATATTTGAAAAATATTTATCAAATTCCTCAGAATTATAATTTTTTTATCAAATTCTATCCACTTTTTTTAACTTTCAAATTCTTGGTAAAAAGTTATAATTTGTAAATTATAATTATAGGTATCATTTTATAGTCATCAATGTTTCTGTAAATAATTATATTATTGGTTTAATTATGACCTGTAGGTCTTATATAAGAGTATATAACCTATAACATATAACCATAACAGATATATATATAACTTATAACAATTAGATATATAACAACATTAATATTTTTAAGTTAATTTTTTTATATTTAATATTATAATACTCGAGTATTATAACCGATCAGTTTACAATATATATATATATATTGAATGTTATTCATTTGTGTAAAGAGATTATGTATATATATATATATATATATAGTTATTTATTTACCTATAGGTGATTCTTCATCATTTCACGTATATATATATCACAATATACGTACGTAAATACCTATTATAATTGCACAAACTATTGAATATAATAACGCGCAAACGATACAATCTATAACCTATTTTCAGCCAATTTATTTATGTCTAGTTTTTTTAACGTGCATCGAATGCCAACTATTTATAGAATAGTTATCATAATTAAACCCCAAGTACTAATGATGATGTTTGCAATATACGCTACCTATATATATATATATATATATATATATATATATATATATATATATATATATATATATATATATACAGAGGTACTATGTATAATACATGTACGTGTGTATGTGTGTATTTATAAATATGAATTGGCATGCTAATGAATACAGATGGTATTGTTTATACTATTGTATTATATAATTATATATATAATATATATATATATATATATATAATGTTATATATAATATAATATTTATATAATTATATATATATACATATATATATGTATATATATATATATATATATATATATATATATATATATATATATATATATATATATATATATCGATAATAATATATTTATATATATATACATTAATTATTGAAAATGTGAGTAAATATAAATATATATTTAAATAATATTACTACAAAACAATGTCTATGCAATATTGTATATATATATATATACAGTCAACTCTCGATAAGTCGGACTACGGATAAGTCGGACTTCTCGATAAGTCGGACACATTTAGTTGGTTTGGTTGGATTTGTATCTAGTTCCATGTTAAATTAATCGGATAAGTCGGATAAGTTGGATTAGATAAGTCGGACTTTTCTATAAGTCGGACATATATTATAGTCATTTTTATGATTTTTATACTGGATAAGTTGGACTTTTTATAAATTGTCAGAAATGTTTACTTTAAATAATGAATATTACAATTTTAGTAAGTAATATTATTGAATACAACATTTTATGTTGTTGATTGTTGCATAATTCCATATTTCGGTAACAATTTAACTCGCGCTGTGCATTTCATGTCTTAATTTCATGATATTCTGAATCTCGGATAAGTCCGACATCTCGCTAAGTCGGACATTTTTCCCGGTCCCTTGCGAGTCCGACTTATCGGTAGTTGACTGTATATATATATATATATATATATATATATATATATATATATATATATATATATATAATATTGCATTTTTGAATTTATTGCATTTTACCAGGAAAGGGATATGATAATCAGGCTATATTATATCTAATATTTATATTGTAATAAAAGAGCGACATATAAATTTTATAATTTTTTTTAGAAATAAATTAATATATTTAATTTAATTTAAATTTAAATATACACAAAAAAACATCTTATGGATAATATACTGAGAATATCAGGTGGTTATTTGTGTGTAGCAAATAATTGCAATAATCACTCGAAAGTAATTAAGGAATATAACTACTTTAGTTTTCCTAGTCATACCGAAACGGTAAGAATTATATAGATTTCAATTTTATCAACAAATTATTTTAATCTTATCTTTTTAATTATATACTCCCCGATTATATAATTATTATATAATATAATGTATATAAATATATCATTAAATATAATATTAAAGTACATTATAACATAGTATATTATATTAATTAATCGTTAAATATAGATAATAGTGAATTATTAAATAAATATATAAATCATTTTACGTGATATAATTTTATACTTTCAAAATGTATTATTCAAACTCTTTATTTGTAGTGTCAATTTGAGTATAATTGTAATTAACATTAATTTAATATATACTTATAATATACAATTTAATTATATGATAATTAATTACACTAAATAATATATAACATATTTTAAATTGTTAATTTATAATTAAATTTAAAATATTATTTTATGCTTGGTATTTAATATTTATAAACTCTTTATTTATAGTTTCATTATATATATATATATATATATATATATATATATATATATATATATATATATATATATATATATATATATATATATATATATATATATTGATTACTATAGTAATTATATAATTAATTTAAATATTTGTATAATATTTATTATATTTTATAATTTATTATTTAATCATTAGTTAAATGATTTAATCAATACTTATTGATATTATTAATATTAATATTGTAATATATAACAACTTGTAAACTAATAATTACTATATTATAAAATTGTTTGATATTAATAATAATATAATTCTTGAATAAATATTTACCTATAAACTATTCTAAAATATATACAAATAAACATACATATTTATACTTCAATTTGTTCGTATAAAATCAGTGCTGTTTTCTAAAGATACCTACAAGATATAGACAGTAGCCGTGATATCAAGAGTTAATACCTTCAATATGTTTGTATACTATCCATGACACCTTTTAGAAATGCCTAAAATATGGAAACAGCAGCCGTGTTATTCAGACTTAACGCTTGCACGTTGTTAGCATCCGTGATACATTCTAGAGATACCTACAAGATAAACAATATAGCCTTGTTATTCAGAGTTAATGCCTTCAACATTGTCAGAGTTAACACCTAATATATTCGCAGAATCTCCACGATGTTGTGAATATGGAGATAGAAGAGTTGATGTTTAGAGTTAACGCCTATACTATTTGTAGAATGTCCTGTGCTGGGATGTCTTCGTGAGATGCCACCAGACCCGTCAACAACACATAATAGCTAGTCGTAATCATACCCGGTGATGTGGGCAATGGCTGCAGCCGCTAAGGAACTCCTGCAGGTGATATGCACAGTGGCTATTACACAAGGGTTCCACACATTATATACGCAATACTAGATAGTTTCTCAGTCTATAGTTTATCCTCGCACATGGGTTATCAATATTATCTATTTTATATGTGGTTATAATGTTATTAACTTGTTCTATAAATAGTTGTCTTGCTAATTTATATATGATGTATGTTGTCGGCTTTATTTATCTGAACTTATTCAATATTTTACAATGTCTATATTTATTTAAATATAAACTATAATGTACGTGATAATAATATAATTATAAACTTGAAAATGTACCCTTATAAATAACTATTTATATGTAATATATTAATTTATTTAATTTAATTTATTATATATATATGTTTATATTGTATATTTATTTGTTTTTTATATATTCAGATTTATAATTAATAAACTTCTTTAAATAATAATTTAAAAAAAATGTGTTTATGTATTTAAGCTATACATTATAATCA
Organism: Osedax fenrisi; assembly: GCA_964019155.1. Lineage (NCBI taxonomy): Eukaryota > Metazoa > Annelida > Polychaeta > Sabellida > Siboglinidae > Osedax > Osedax fenrisi. Next base: position 35,129,013 of record OZ025242.1, read on the forward strand.
ATGCTTACATTGTTATTATTATTATTATTATATAGTTATGAAAATATACTTATTATACCTATATATTTGATAAATACAATAAAGTTAATAATTTGTATTAAATACATATGTTAATGTAATATATTCCTATATAAACTATATGTATAACATTTAATAACATAACATAACAAATGTATATTATTAAAATATAAAATATTTTAGTGAAAATATAAATGAAAAACATCACATTTATTATATATTGTTCATAATGTGTTTTGATAAAGTGAATAACATATAATAACATTACTTGACTGTATATTCTGAATACAAATCATATAGTTAGATAAGCATATCGTATACGATATCAATAGATAAATGACTATTATTACAAGAAAATTATAATTTTTTGTATTTAAATATATTAATATTAAAAAAAAATAATTTCTAACCTATAGATGTCGCCACTATACTTATAATCACGTGATCATTTTATCGTAGACGTGAAAGTAGATACGATTGCCCTATCACCTCCATGGTTTTATTTAATAAATTGGGTACATTTTCAAGTAAAAAATAAGGAAATTTACATTTATAAAAATTATACATTTTTAAGACTATTGTTTTTGTTCATATTTGTTTAGCTTAATAATCCTATGGGATCCTATATTATAATATATAATATTTGAAGTTGTTTATGTATATATTTTTTGTAATTCTTAAAGAAATATTAGTAAATTGTTTGCATGGAATTTTTATATATTTGAGTTAATTTGAGTACTATACATTTTAATTAGATAATAAATATATAAAATAAAAACTATAATAATCTAAATATAAATTAAAATATATATTTATATATTATCAATTGGAAAATACTGGTAAAAATATTGTATGTAATTTACAATTAAAATTAATCCGATATAAAATAAATAATATATTGTATAAAATACAATGTATACATATCACGATATATATCATCATTTTCTGTTATATATTCATACGAATATATATTGTATTTCGTCTAGTTGGTAAAAAAAATTCATGCTATTCTATGAAGATAATGTATATCAGGTTACCTCATTTCACGATCGAGTGAACATAACTGCTACAACTGATGCAACAACAATAATAATAAGTTCGTCTCGATTAAAACCAATAACATCCGGCCCCATGTGTAAACACTTCCTTAATACAATCAATTATCTCTCACTCTTTTCTCGCGTTCTCCCGCTTTCTCTCGCGTTACATTATAGACCACGCCCCTTTTCATCATTACGTAACACCATGTCGTAATAGTCAATCATATCTCGTCATCCTTCGGTTAGTATATACGTGTGTGTGTGTGTGCGTGTGTGTATACTCTATAGATGCATGGGTTCCATATGATCATTCAATAGAGTCTATGTATTAAAGTTGTATTAAAGTTGTATTAAAAGTTGAGCTTGAATTGTATGTATATATATAAGAATGTCTTTAACATGTCATGATGTATGTGATACCTAATGATTAAACCAATAATTTTTATAAAATAAATGTATGAGTCTATATCCCATTATATAATTATATATATATATATATATATATATATATGTTATAAAGTGAAATTCGTAAATTGAATCGATTAATATAATATAAATGTATATGCACTAAGTAGTACATAACATAAATCGATATATCTTCATTAAAAACTATAATAAAAGTATAAACTAAATGTAACAGGTCACGCTCGGTTAACAGTTCATAACCATGGTTACCACTAGGCCTAGTCATTTATTCATTTATACATTATAATTACAAATAACAGTATACTGTTATTTGTATAATATATTTACTATAAAATAAACGCCGCTCGGTGAGATAGAAACACTTTCAATTCTGCGTCTTACCGGGTTGCTACTATACTATTATTAGTAATATGTTATATGTATTTAAACCATCGATATAAATAAAGTTTCTTTCTTTACATCGATGATTTCAACAGGTTTTAATAAAATCTAATTAGATCAAAGTATTGAACTTCAATTTTACGTGTCATAATTTATAACACACATTTTTGAGAATAAGTCTTTATATATAAATAAAGTTACTTTTATGTGATACATTTAAAATAATGATAACATTGTTTATAACAACGTTTTACCCTTGTAACACTATTCGAAATAACGAAATTTAAGTTCGAAACTTTGAAATCCTGTAGAATAAATATTGAAACTTGACACTTTAGGATAATTTGCATCAGTACCACGTATCTCCACACGTAAAGTGTATTAATACACAGTATATGCTCGTATACATATATTATGTATTTTGTTATCGTGCTTATGTAACTTTATTACGTAATATTGGAACATACATGCGCACTGCCACTTAACTGTTACGTCATCAACGTTAACAGGAATATGTACCAAAGTACACAAGCGTATCTTACCTACACATCTAACTAATCATTATCTATCTCCATCTCTCGCTTCCCTTGTATCTCTACTACCCCTCATATTCCCTTCCTCCTCTATATCTCTGTCCCTCACTCATCCCCTTTTGCCCCATCCTCCTAGCTATGTCGCCCTCTCTTCCCTTATCCCTCTTTCTCTACATATGAACGTATCACCACGTGCTATGACTCATTTCGTTAGAATCAACGCAACTAATGAAAGCTACGTACCAAATGTATTGCGTTCATTTGGTGTTCGTATTATTCGCCTCTTATTGTAATTCTATAGCTAGTGACCAATGTACAACTTTAATTGAAGGTAGCCTCGGGTTAAGATGTTTAATCCATAGTATTGTATTGTTATGTAATGTATTGTTTAGCGAGGTTTAATGCGAGGGAAACCCATATTGATCTACTAATTTCATTAATTGTAAATATTTTTTTTTAAATGAGACCTAGGTCTGCTGTTTTAGTTATCATGTATTCATCTATACAAACATATGTATATATATATATATATATATATATAATTTAGGGGATGTAGCCTAGTGGGTATATCCACTATAGTCAATAGGTGAAAAGCAAGATTCAATATTTACGTTTAAGTTATATTTTTCTCTTGTGTGTATTAATCACTTCAGCAATAAGAAATCAAACTTAAGAAAGTATGCTGCCACTATTTGCATTCTAAACAGACTCTCGCATTATGCACCTACATATGTTATAGAGTGTTTCATTTGTGTTCGCTATATGCATTAAGTGTTCGATATATCATGATTCAATAAGTAAATAGTATTATGTACAGTGGTTTGAATATAAACACTAAGCTTATAAATAACTAATACTAAACTATAGTTTAGTTTATAGACTAACTATATTTAGTTAGTAGTATATCGAATGTAGATCAAATAAACAGTACAATTGGTAAGTTTAACTCCTTTAAGTTGAACTCCTTTACACATACACAGGGCCGGCTTAAGCATACTATGGGCCCCGGGCAAAAAAAACGTATGGGCCCCATAATAATTTCATAACATATTAAATGGGTCATTCTAGAAATATCTTACCTTACCAGGTCGAGCTTGCTCGGCATTCCATAACATGTAATTTCCATTCATTTCTATCATTCATTGCAGTCGGAAGTTCTTCTATCTTGAGCATTGTGTCTTCTTTTAACCGATCTATATATGATTTCCTGGGCCTGCCACGGGATATCTTACTATGTTTTGGGTTCCATAGTAGTAGATTACTAGCCAGTTCATCCTTACTATATATATATATATATATATATATATATATATATTATATATATAAGAACATCCCGAAAATATCTGACACTATTAGAAAACAACGACTACGTTTCGCAGGACATTGTTGGAGGAGTAAGGATGAACTGGGTAGTGATCTACTAGAACTATAGTTCTTCGTTAGTCAGGTGTAGATTCCAATGCTTGTTTTTAATAGCTCTTAGCATCCTCGTATATGTTCCATACATTTTTCTCTCCATAGCTACTGTCATTGTCCAGGTTACGGATCCGTAGACTAGAACAGTTTCTACAGCAGCTCTGAAGAAGTTTATTTTTAGGTTTTCTCTAAGATTTGATTTCCATATTATATTTAGGTTGTTTAGTGCAGCCAATGCCTTCGCAATTCTAATATTTATATCATGTTCTTTAGATCCTATATAACTTCAAAGGTATTTGAAATTATCTACTTTTTTAATATTTTCTCCGTTTAAACTCTTAATAATCGACTTTGTTTTCTCATTTTGGTTAAAACTCGTGTATTCCGTCTTTCTTGAATTTGTTTTTAGACCAATTTCATTTGCTTTCTCATCTATTAAAAGTAATAGAGTATTTGCTTCTGATAGGTCATTTGTTGTTAGAGCAATATCGTCCGCGTAATAGGAGTTAATGTGATACCTGTGTAATTTTTTTATTATTTTGATTATTTTGTTTATAATTTGTTTGTATAATTTTGTTTACAAATAAATTATTTTAACTAATTTTTATTATTCTGTTTTTATATATATATATATATATATATATAGGGTTGTTAAAAAACGCGTTTTTTATTATTGTTTGTTTAAAACATGTTTTAAACGGTTTTTTTCGTTTTTAATTCTTTTTATTCGTATTCTGTTACAAAATATAAAATTATTTAAATAAAGTAGATATATTGTTAAATAATAAAATAATAATAAAGTAAGTACATATTATATGAATAATCAGTAATAATTCAAATAATATATTATCTGTATTATTAGCATTATTAAATCATATTGTCAAACTATACATTAGTATGACAATTATAATAATTATAATATTTATTTTGTGATAACACTGAGTATTTCTGTATTATTTAATTATTTGTTATAGACAAGTGTAATTTTTGTGTAATCGCCTTTTTTTGGGAAGGGAAGTAAACAGCCTTGAGTCAATCTTTCAATTGGTTCTTGCTAATATACCTTATTGCATGAATCAAGTAAGAACTCTTGAAATTCGTATAGTTTCCATACTTCCACAGGTATTTCGTCTAATCCAGTGGCCTTGCCGTTTTGTATACTTTTAGTCACTTTTATGAGTTCTTCAGATGTAAAATTGACAGTTTTAATATCAAGTTGATCGTATTCTGTAGGATGGTCTTCAGTACTGGTTTGGTTGCTTATTGGACAGCCCAGTAAATTTGTAAAATGATTATGCCATAGATCGATACGTTCTTTCTCGTTTTTTGCTTTTAGTTTGGCTTTGTTTGTTTTCTTTCTTCCACTTATTTCATTAACCGTTTTCCAGGCTAAAGCTGACTTTTTGTTTGTCGCTGCATTTTGTATTTCTTCTATTTTATTCTCGATGTAGTCATTTTGCTCATTTTCATAAAGCTTGATGAATGAGCTTTGTATAAGTTTAAAGTTCTTTATGCGCTCGGGCGTTGGATTTTGATCTTTTAATTTAGCAGCTTCGTATAAAGAAGCACGTTTTTGACTGATATTTATCGTTTCCCAGGGTGATCTTTGTTTTAATTTCGTTTTCAATTTCAATTCTAGAAATAACTAATATATATTACTCTTCAATTTATTTATATATATATATATATATATATATATATATAAATTATGTATTATTATTATATGTGTGATCAAATTATGTAAAAATATTTATAATCTTTAACAAATTATTTTTTTTCATATCTATTTACATGTATCGTGTGAAAGAGACACACTCTCCTTCACGATATGGATGTAAATAGATATTACGTTGTCACTTAAAATCATTGCAATGTAATATTTTATAATTTACAAATTAATTAATAAAAATTATATAAGTAGGTTAATGATATAATTAGTTAAACTGATATAATTAAATATTTATTTTACTCTATTCCCTCTTCTAAATCAGTATTATTTATTCAGTATAAATTTAATTAAGTAGCTTTGATTCTAAAGATAACGTTACAGACTTGAAAGTATTTATTGTGTCAGATAATTTCATATAAAATTATTTATAAGTTTAAAGTTTAGAAAAGCTCACTCTCAATTGTAATTATTTACTATTAAATATATTAGGATGAAAATGTCTACATTTGGATATATCTATAGCCAATCAATAATATATATATATATATATATATATATATATATATATATATATTCATATTTATATAGTCCATTTATATACACCATTTATTAATACGAGCAGTAGATAGAGAAAATTAATTATTTTGAAAATATCTAATTATTTTTAATTACTATTAGTTTTATAACTATTATTAATCTATATAGAATATCGTTTTTTCGTAATTTATAATCAATATAATCCTTTAAAATATCAGAAATAATAGTTAAAATATATCTTAATATATATCTCATATTTAATTTGAATAAAAAAAAAGTATACTTTTTTTTTGTAAACTAATTATATAATTATAAATTGTTAAGATTCAACTATGGTTAATATTCTCTTAATACGTTTATCATTTATCACTTTCTAGTTTATCAAATAATTATTTATCAATCCGTGTCATACTATTTTATCTGACAAGCAGAGATGTGTGAGATGATCTATGGTCATCACTATTATCATGTGCTCCAACATCTTCATGCATGTACCTGTTTCAACTATATCATTTATATGCTGATGACATTCAACTACTACTGAAACTGCCCATTGACGCTATGAACTCTAACTCTGAGCTGTCAGATTGTACTTCTGAGATCACTTACTGGTTACTAACTAATGACCTCTTAGTCAATACTTCCAAAACTGAACTTCTTAACATCTCGAAGGTACCTGTCACTTTCCCTACTCTGTCAATTGACGGTATAATTATTAAACCTTCTGAATCTGTGCGCAATCTTGGTGTTTTAATTGATAGTACTCTATCGTACGGTGCTCATATAAATGCAATCTCTAAATCCGCTAATCTCTATTTGAGAAAAATTCGTCACATTAGAAACTATTGTTCGCCCAACATCACTAAGCGCCTTCTCAATGCCCTAGTATTATCTCGAATAGACTATTGCTGTTCTCTATTCTACGGAATTAAGAACTCTGAAGTTATTAAAATTGACCGAATTATTCGCTCATCCGTAAGATTAGTTCATAGGCTTAAGCGACGGGATCATGCTTTAACTGACACCCACCAATGCAATATGAAATGGCTATCGTTTAGAAAACGGTGCCAATTTAGACTTCTCTGCTTAACACATAAAACACTATTCCTAGGCAGACCTGCATACTTACGTGCATTGCTCACTCGTCGCAACATCCTCCCACATCTGCGCTCATCTGATGCCACACTACTTGACTTACCTGTTACTCGTAACGTGATGCGTTCTCGCTCCTTTACAAGCATGGCTCCTACTACATGGAATCTGTTGCCTTACCGCCTAAGAAGATTGAAGTCGCCTCACGTATTTGCTAATAGTCTCAAAGACTATTTAAATTTAAAATTAAAGTAACCCTCTCCTTGATGTTGATCTGGTTCCATCTCTATTTTTATATATTATATTGCTACCTTATTTAATGTTATTGTTTCGTTTTGTTTGTTCGTTCACAACACCAGTGAGGGTAATCTTTCTTTACCATATTTGGTGTATAAATAAACCATCCTATCCTATCCTATATCTTCGTGTAAATTTCGAAATTTTTTTAAAATTCAATTTTCAAATCGGCCTAAATGACTCATATTTAATTAATTTATTATATTATTTTTATTTTTTTAACTAGAATTAATAATATACAAGAAAAATACAGTTAAGAAATTTTTTTTTTTATATAAATAGTAAAAAAAAATTTTCTCAAATAATTCATGGGCCCCCCAAAAAGTGGGGCCCCGGGCATTTGCCCGGTTTGCCCCCCCCCTTAAGCCGGCCCTGCACATACATACATGTGATACGTTTGCATACTACATATACAGTTGTTACTCTTTAGAGAGCGTATTTATACATTTATATATACTGGCTGTAAGCAGTACTATGTATCGTCAGAGATATTTATACACATCTATATACTAGATGTAAGCAGTAATGGTTATAGACAGATATACTTGTACATATGTATATAAATGATGTAAGAAAGTGTGTCTATTTAGATATATACTTGTACAAATGTACATACTATACGTAGCTGTAATGGGTATAGACAGATAACATGTTGTTCACACTCTGATAATCACCGTGCTAATGACCGTACCATTGTTCTATAAGTCACGTGTACTTATATAGGCTCCTCCCCCTCCCTCTCCGTCACGCCCCTTCTCGGCCTATATCCTCTCTCGGAATATATGCGTAGACATTGTCCACGTGCAATACGAGATGCGAGGATATAGGAAAGTAGTGCATACGCACGCACCCACACTCACGCACGCATACCTACATTATGATAATAATAATCATCATTATTATTATTTATTGAACCACAAATAGCAATTGAATACAAAAATCGGACTCAAATGTCCCTCAAGAAGTCGTAGGCTTATACAATGTACATGATATATTAACTGTGAGGTCTGTGCTTATCTTGGCCGCCGAGTTCAAGTTGGGCGTGACTACATATATATATATATATATATATAGCATATATGCTTTTATAGGATCACTTGGGATGTAATGCAGCTAAAAAAACCTGGAAATATTAAAACTAAACACAACCAAACTAAACCAGTGAAAATAATTATTTTAACTAACACCCAAACTATTAATAAGCACGCCTAACTTTAACTTTGAAATAAATCGGCGGCCAAAATGGGTATTCTCGAACCGTGAAGGGACCATGGAAATACAACACAACCTATTTAACATTGTTTGTTCTTGTATTTTGATTTATCATTTATTAAACTATATAGTCATCAATATTGATGAATCCAACAATAATAATAAAAATTACACAATATTGAACTCTTGACCTCTTAGGTAACTGATCCACTGATCCACTAGCCCAGCCATGTACCCCAATAGTATACACGTATAAAGCTGAGGCTAAACTTGCGGATAATAACTAAAACCAAACATGCTTGATCTATAAATACCTGCTATTCTACTTCGCAAATAATGACGAATATTCGCAATTCGTACTAATATTCGCAAGAGTGGTTTCAGATTAATGAGCTGGTGTATGTACGCACCTATGTATGTACCTATGTATGCACCTATGTATGCAGTTATTACCTGCATATACACGTGTAATGACTGTGTCGTTGTACATTGTAATACTATTAATTATATCACTACCTTCATTTTGTATAATATATTTATATAATATAAATATAATTATATATATGATATATATATATATATATTTATATATATATATATATATATATATATATATATATAATTATAAATAGTAAATTATTAATCAATCAAAAAATCAATCTGAAAAGCCCTAGAAGATTCTTAAAGGAAATTGCATGTGTATTACGATGGCATTAATGAACATAATGAAATAGTATAAGAGCGTTATGTAATTTAAAAAATACATGTAATATTATATATATATAATATCTTCGAAATTTAATATAAAAAAATGTTAACTATTACATATGATAGAATTTAATACATAAATTATAATTATTATAAAATCAATAATATACTTAAGATACAAACAAAAATTCAAAAAAATAGATCACCTTTTTTTTTGGAGGCCATTGAAAAATGTAAAAAAAAATTATATTATATATTGTTAATTATAATTTGTTTTTAAATTATTAAATTAATAAATAATAAAAATAAGGTAATATATATTGCTATTAATATGTATATATATATAACATATAATTATAATTCTTTTAAAAAAAATGATAAATAAAAAATTTAAACAATATAAATCATATTTTTTCAAATATTTCTTGTAATTTGCACACACAAAATCTAGGAAATATTTTAATTTTTTTTTCAATAATTGATAAATATAATTATAACAATGTACAATGTAAAAAAAAAATATGGTGTATACAAACTGAGTAATGCACATTTAAAATTACTTCCTATTAACCCCATGTTAACATTTGTATCTATCCCATAATAATTTTCTAGGAAAAAACGCTCAATATATCTAATGTATCTAATGGATCTAAATTTTGTTTTCGGATTTTTTCTTAATATACGTAGAATTCCTTAACGACCTTATCTATTATATAAAAAAACATGCTCTACGAGCTGGCTTAATGTACATATATATATAAGTTATACTTACTTAGGTATGTATATACTTAGATTGTAAAGCTCGCGTTATTCACGCCATCACCTATGACATCACTACACCTATGCCGTCATCACTACACCTATTACATCACTACACATATTACACCACTACACCTATTACACCACTACACCTATGACATAACGTACACCCTTAACACGCCACCCCCCCTGTTGATAGTCAGCGAGTTCGCGTTTCAACTGTCAGAAGTGCAGTCGAGGTTCTCGCAGGAGTTCTCGGACATCGTGACGTCATACCAACATCGACTAGCTATTGCGTCATCGACGAAACCCAGCGGAGACAGGTTCCGCCCCCTATTGTAGTCTAGTTATACTAATATATATATTTATATTTATATATATATATAATATACAATAATGGATACAGTTAACTCCAGCTAGCCATGCTAGTCAAGCTATACTTATGAGATATATGGTATAACTAATATGTTGACTGAGGTATGACAGGTTACCTCTTAGAAATGTTAGTTTGGTTCTATACCTGTGTACATATTTTAAGAATAACTCGATATTTCATAAACTCCATATTACAGACATATTTTATAAGTCCCTACTAGTCTGAGTAAGTGGGAGTTAACTTTATAGTTATATATATATATATATATATATATATATATAATTATGAATATATAATATAGATTATCGTAGCTGTATCATTTTGGTTGATAAGCTAACTTAACTCGGTTATTCACTCGGTTAAATTCGTGATTTAACGGCGTTTATTAAAGTATAAAGATAATCATAGATTTTTAAATCTAAAGGTAAATAGATACCTATATATTACCTATATATATATATATATTGTAAATGTAAACAATATATTGTTTACATTTCTTATAAGTACGTGCCATTACTGTGCTTGATTAAATGTATATATTACATTAAATATGATTAATTGTTAATCAAATTATATATATATATATATAATAAAATAATTTGCATATTTAACAATATTCTTAATTAAGATATTTATACGATTATTATTTGGTATAATTGTAATGGTTAATTTAATTATTATACATATTTGCATTTTCCCAAGGGACATGCATGTATGTTCACAATCATATACGCATGTACCTCGCATTCTGCGTACTCGTGTATGCATGTGATACATGCATGTATAGATATCACATGTATCTAGTCATCTTAATAAATCAGATCTAAATGAGTGTTTCTAGTGGCCAAGATGTGATTTATGGTACTTGTACTAGTAGACCGGGGTTCAACAACCATCATACCCCATGCATATCCCATGCATACATGCACCGCACAGTGCTGTTATTGTATCAATGCTTATGATATATTTCTTAAAAACCTCTCGAATATTTAAATGTACACGTATATAGTAAACATGTATTCTACTTTACAGCTGTCAACTAAATGTACAAGTGTAGTATGTAGAATATGTATTAGTTTTATTGAAATAATATAATAATTAAAACTAATTATACTGCTATATAATTTAAACTAATGATGACATTGAATACTGTATATGTAGACACAAATAGGGAGATAGGGAGGGAGGGGAGATATATGGAAATAGAGTATGTAGGACACACTATATATGTGAACCCACATAAAGATATCGTTGTATCCACCCACGCTATATGAATATAGTTAGGATGCATTGTCTTACAGTTTGAACATTATTAGTCTTACATAATCTAATACCATTGATAATAATAAATAGCAACAATTGCCTTATGAAATATTCGAACAGAGAGTAAATATTACGATATGTAACATATTAAATATAAAATATTAAATATAAAAGTACGTCAAATATAACAAATCTTCCCCTAATAAATGACCATTTTAATTTATTTACCTACATAACATTACCCATAACCTACTTTGATAAAATCTATTCAATTAAAAAAAAATAATGAATATATAAAAAATAAACTACAAATAACTGAAACAAAATGTTCCATTGAATTATATTAAAAAAAGAAATCTAAAATAAAAATAATTATATATATATATATATTATATATATATATATATATATTATATATAACGTTAGACAAAAGAATGAAAACAAAAATAATAATCTTTATTAAAATAGAAAATAACTATTCATACGTAAATAATATGCAACAAATAAAAATATATCAGATATGGACAAATCAAAGATATAATGCAAATTAAGTTCACTTAATAAATGTATTAAATCTGAGAATCTGAGACTATATCGTCATATTTTAACCTCCCATATTATTAATTTGTTTATCAGCTTATAACGAAATAAACAACTTATTAAACTCTAAACACCTATTCCATTTCCTCATTTATATATTCATATGTGTAAGTTACACAGTGTAACTCTATGTGACGATCCAGACATATCTTGTGTATATTTATATTATTTTGAGGTTTTAATAAAACATTCTGAATGGCTCAGTTATATTCAGGGGTTTACTACAATTGTAGTGGGATACCCCCTTACTTTCCGACAACTTTCCGGAAATATAGTAATTACTAAAGTTAAATTTAAATGGGACATCCCTCTAAAACTTGCTAGAAAATCACTTTCTAGTAATCATTTCCGAACATTATTTCCGGAAATACTGGTATACCAAGAATATATATAAGAACTATAGCTCTATACCCCTGGGTTAAGGCATTAAATATACAAGCCATATGATGTTGATTTAAACCGTGTCCTGACCATTAAAATAGGTCATCATAAATATTTAGAAGTGATCTTATATAATTGTATATAACATAATGATCGGGTCTCATTAAAACCATGGATGAGTTAACATGAGAGCGGCTTCGAAGGGACATTAGATTCATATGGTTATAAGTGAAAACTTCATCTAGTGGATCATGGATGGGATTGAAGGACATCATCAAAATCAAAATAATTTTTAATAATTCCAATATGAACAATTATGTAAGGTTATCAATATTAATGGTCACAATAATTAAAACCACCTTAAAACAATAAAATTATAATTTTAAATGATAAAGTTGTATATATTATAATAGGAAACTTATAATTTATGTATAGACCAATTTAATATTCAGAAAAAAATCACTAAATAATATTTTATATGTAAATATTATCAAATATAAACTTGCATTATTATTTATATTTATTATATTTATAATTAAATTTACATCCGGTTTATATGTATTTCATTATATCTCTTATTTATATTGTATAATTATGTTATATATGTATATATATATATATATATATATAATATACTATATACTATATATACTATATAATACAATATCACGGTAAACAGCATATAAATGTGCCAAACAACACATATAAAACACAATTAATGAGAACAATTAGTGCGCAACTATGTATTCAACCCATGTATTCCGTTTACTGGAACATAGCAATAACAAAGCGCTAAAAGTCACGCTCCCCTAATCGCACGTATAGACACTCTCGCACACACATTCGAGTTCATTCCCTGCCGCACTCCGGTCACTCGCACCCCTAACACTCACTAACGCTCTCGCACACCCGCACACACTAACGCTCTCGAACACCCGCACACACTCGCACACCCGCACACACTAACGCTCTCGCACACCCGCACACACTAACGCTCTCGCACACCCACACACCCGCACACACTAACGCTCTAGCACACTCGCACACACTAACGCTCTCGCACACCCGCACACCCGCACACACTAACGCTCTAGAACACCCGCACACACTAACGCTATCGCACACCCGCACACCCGCACACACTAACGCTTTCGCACACTCGCACACACTAACGCTCACGCACACCCGCACACAGTAAACTTCACCTCCTGTATACTTTGTGGAACCGACTTCTGACATCTACTGAACACGACGCAGTGGTTAGTAGCCAATGACGTCATCGTCTAGCCACGCCCACGCCCACGCCCATCGCTACCGGTGAGTCATCAACACGACTTTGATGATTATGATGACTAGTAGTTTGATTAAAATAATGTGTTTTAATATATATATATATATATATATGTACCTGCATTATAATGTCAACATAACTAATACATATTATTTAAGTGTATACATAATAATTAATATATATATATATATATACATATATATATACGATATATCATTCGATAAAAGAGAATAACAGTATTTCCGGTAACAGTATTAACGGTGAATTGTTACGGTCATCACCCTACGGGCCAGGCTTTATCATAACAACGATGACCGGAAGTAAATATTATGATATCGATATATTGTTATTACTCAAAGATTGATCGAATATATACATATATATATATATATCTCGCGAATGTAAACTCGAGTATATATATATATAAATAATTAAAATGTATATATATATATATATATACATTTTTATAATATAGTATATTGTATATTAAATATAATACGTATAATTTAAAATAAATAGCATATAAGCATATAGCCTATATACGATATGTATACTATTCATTATACACTATACAGTTTCTAAGGATGTACAATGCACAGTGTTCATTCATATACACTGTATATTATTGTATACATTGTACAGTGTATACACAGTGTATAATATATTATACAGTACATTATATAGGTACACAATATAATATGTACACTACATAAACTAATGGATTTAATTTGGGAAATTCAAATTAATGGAAGATTGATTAAAAAAAGTAAAAATATGAATATTAAAAATTAATATGAATGCAAATATTAATAGTTACATATCCAATCTTTAAACTATTGAGTACATTGTATTATAAACTCTTATATATATTTTGTATTTCAATTTAATTGTTAAATGGATTTAAATAAATTAAATATTAATAACATAAATGTAACTAATATGTAATACTCTACATGAATATATTGAATTACATTTAGGTTGTTCACACACACATACATGTATGCTTAAGTTAGGCTTTTAATTATTAATTAATGTATACACGGATTATAAGTAATATTTTATAATGTATTATAGTACTCTATATTGAATTAATTGACTAGTGGGATATGTGATATTAGGTTGATATATACGGGACATACATGACGACATCTAAATTATATAATGAAATTAAATTATAGTAAGTAGATTCAAAACAGATTATTCATAAATATAAGCGGTCAATATTTAATTGTTATGTCAATATAATATGGAAAAATTACAAAAACGTTATGGAAATTTTCAATATATGATATATGTTAATATTTAGTTTATCAATATATCAAAATATATGTGAGGACAAAATAATATTAAATAGATACTTTTCCAAATAAATATTTCAATATTTTAATATATGTAGACAATTATATATAGAGATTATGAATTTATTAAGTGTAGTGTAGTGGATACGTGTATAACTTTAACATATGTATACCTATCAAATAGTATCGTCAACATATATAACTACCTGACTATCTTAGCTTTATCCATGACATAAGAGCTTTCCAATGATTTCACTGGGATTAGTCCTTTTATTTCACTTTTCTCCATCTATTCGTATTCACTACTTTCCCTCATTTCAAAATATCCTAATATATAGTATCATCTCTATGCAGATGATATACAGCTATATATTTTTCACCTCACTAATTCACTATCCGGTCTCAATGATAAACTTTCAATTGTGCTAAAACCATAATGGCTTATATAAATTTTAAATAATCTTCTCCTTATTGACTCAAAACTACATTATTAAATCTCTCTCCATCTCCTACTTAATACCATATTTTTTTATCGATAACATTTTAATTTCTTATTCCCCTACTGCATCCGAATGCAGGCGTTATTTTTATTCTGATGCTTCCTTTATTCATATTATTACTGCCATAACTAAATCTGCTAATTCTCATATTTTCAAAATTAAAATAATACATAAATCTATTACAGTACTTTGTTACTAAAATTCTAGTTAATCTCCTCGTCCTTTCACGTTACAATTACTACTCCTCATACCTCATTGCTATAGCAAGTTATAACTTATCTCTCCACTAAATCACATTGTTTGCTCGTACACCTAAATGCATACTACCTATAAGCTATATGATATATATATATATATATATTAGAGTTCATTTCTCTACTTCTTCACACCAACACTTACCTCCATATCACCAATTTAATAAACGCTCCTCTTGTCGTATACTATCTATTATCCTATTTCGCTTGTTTCTCCATATTTATGTTTCTCTTATACAACAATCTTATCTTCCATCAATCCGAAGCCATGCTTCTCCTCTTCTATTACTCCCTAATAAGGAGTCCCTATTATAATTATTTCAAAAATAAGTGATCGGGCCCTTAGACGAAATACCTAATCTATAGAATTAACTCCCACTCTCTTTTAGATTCATCCGGTCACATGACACATTCACTAAATGAATACAAACAATGATCTCAGATGTCAACCTACAATTATTCTGTTAATTTTAATTATTAATTTATTTTGTTCTCTTCTTTCGGCGTATTTATATGGAATTTCTGTATTACCTACTTTTATTGTATTTTATTAATTTTATTTTTATATAGAAAACTAATGATAAATAATATATATTTAATGTACGTCTTTAATTCATCACAACTATCATACATCTATAGGGGAAAGTCCCCGATTGCATACCACCTCCTAATACCGACCCCCTATCGTATCTCAATAACTATAAGAGATATCAAAAAATAACATATACACGAACTGTTAGTAATTTAATGATAAATATGAATAACTATTTTATTTAAAAAAATATTTAATTCTACAATTATTATTTGATAAAATGTAATATTCTGTTTTTACTTTTTAAATATTTGAATAATAACTTTTTTTAAATTATTGTAAACACTTTATTATTTAAAAGAAAACTTAATACTGCGCATAATATTGTAGATCAATAAAACGTTTATTAAAACTATTAATAAAATAATTAAATTTGAAAACCAATATATCTATTGGTTTAAGATGGTTAAGATATATCTTAATTATAGTAACCTATAGGATATATATATATATATATATGATTTTCCTATTACCGACCTCCTAAATTACCCTAATACCGACCCCATGTGATGTATAATATCCAATCAAAATAGATCCGTATTTTACTTTAAAATATGTCGTAAGTTATTTGTGTATCATTGATATAGATCTAGGATTCATGATTTCAGTTTATTATATACATACTGATTAATAAATAAATATTAAATAATAATATACACTATTTTAATATAATTACTATAAAGTTTAAATTTAAATTTAATATTACCAAAGATTTTCCGAAGGAAAGATATAACACTTACGCGAAATCGTGTAATTCGAATTTGTATACAAAATACCCTGGTGCCACCTATAGCGGGTTACTTTTAGGAACTATGCGTTGTTTATAATGTAAATTCGTATTTAACTATACACTTTTAAAATGTTAAATAATATGCTTTAAATTAATATTTATATGATGAAAACTAAGTGTTCATTACTAATATATAAAAAACAAATATGATATGTATGTTTTAAATTCTATAAGTATGTATTTAGTGAGTAAAAGCTAATTTATATTGCATGTAATTTAATAGAGCAATGAAAACATTGTTGTATGCAAACAGAGCCGAACCTAAATCTATTTCAGTGATTTCGATACTACTGCTAGCAGCGGTTGGGGCTATTACTAAATTACGTTGCATGCATAGGGAGTGTTATATCTTTGCTTCGCAAAATCTTTGATATTACTATTAAAACATAAATTCAATACAAAATAAATTGCGTGAATGTTATAATTAATTATATGTATGTATATCTACTATTTTTATTGGATATTATAATACTACAATTATTTATATCACGATTATTTTAGGGGGTCGGTAATAGGAGAAGGGGGTCGGTATTAGGAACAGGTATCCGATTACCGACCCGTCTGTTTATTCTTGTAAATATAATTATATCACAAATTTAAAATAGCCACATTATTTATTGCCATAATATTACCCTAATTACAAAATTTCAAATAAATATATTTAATATTGAATACGTTATTACAAATAATCATTTAGGGGTCGGTAATCGGATACTTTCCCTTATATTACGAATAAATAATAATTAAGCTTGATATTTACTTTTAAATACATTAATATATTTGTAATCTCGAGTATTAACGCGATAATTCTCGATAGTACATGATTTCTATTGAGCTTATTGCATACTACCCTATATAGTATACCCGTATACCCCATATTATACTATACAATATACTATAGTATCATAGTGCTATATATGTCCATTGACCGAGGTTATATGCCGTAACCTGTATACAGGTGTCGGCAGTGCAGTGGTATGCATCACGTGATGTTCTCACGCTAAATACACCCCACGTGATACTATTACAACACGTGACTATCCAGGGGAAATATTCGAGTAATGTGCGGTAATAACATACCACGTGATACTTACGAGTGTCTTACGTAGCTCTTTCCGCACCGTATTCTATCTTAGTATATTCTATTCTAGTCTGCTATATTCCATTATATTATATTACGCTACACTATACTTAATATAATGTAAATACGTTAATGTTATTACCATATACACGTGTGTGGGTGGGCGATTACTCTGAACTCGTGACCCCTGCAGTTACATTCGCACGTGGCTCACTCTCTGGAGACGGACATAGCGGTTCCCCTGGCGGAAGTGGTCAGACGGTCGGTGGCACACAGGCGAAACCTGGTGGATAGTAAAGTTACTATCGAGTTAGGCGTCAACAACGACTCTAAGGTTAGTGCACGTGACTCATTACGCGCATGCCTATACGCATTGACTATCTAGTATCTTCCGTTATCTTTGTATGTTATTTTAATATTTAATTATTTACCGCCATATTTCGATTTGTGAATATAAATAGTTTAATAAAAAGTGAATATTTACTGATTTCACCTATTAATAATCGATATATTACGTGGGTGTTAAATGAAGTTTAATTAGTTCTTTTATAACGATATTATCTCGTACCTAGCGTTTTATAAATTACCTTTAATTCAATTAATCATATGTATTTATACTTCAAAAGAAATCCCTACAAATTATGATTAGGCAATGTGCGTGTTAGGTGCATATTTCTTATAGCACATGTTGTACGCCGGATATAATCATTATTGTTAATTATATATAATTGTTTGAAATTATAATTATATAGGTATGCTTTATTCCATGCACTTACCGATTAGTAATATAAACTATGTTGATGTATATATATACATATTATATTTAAATATATAAATATACATACATATATATATATATATATATATATATATATATATATATATAATATTGTAGAAGAGATCAACATTTAATTTATTTGTGGACATGAAATTTTATTTATAAATAAAATTTGATATATCAAACAAAATAAATGAATATTAATATTATATTCCCCCTTCTACGTGTTATTCCTAGGTCTATATATATATATATATATATATATATATATATATATATACAGTTATTAGATGTAATAATAAACATTATAACTAATATACATATACTATATTACATAGCCCCATGATTGATCGAGCACCATTGTAGGAGCACCACCACCACCACCACCATCACAGACGAAGGTCAAGCGGACTATCGGCTGGGGGTCAGGTGGACGTACACGTGACATCCGATAGAGGTCACCAGAAGTCGTCTACCACTACTAAACGAGGCGGCGGCCAAGACAAGTCGTCCAAGCTAAAGTGGGAGGTACGCTGCCGTAACGAAAACCTGCTGTTGTCGCTAGACAGACAGACACGAAGGCTGGTCTACGATAGAGTTATCGTACCGGATATTGATAAGGTTCCCCATAGGTGGCGTGTGTGTGGTCAACTCGCACTCTTTGTGATCGTTACGCGATATCTCGAATACCCGATATAGCGTATAGTTTAAAAGTGCGAGTTTCTGAAAACGATAGAAAATCTATGTAAAATACTTAGTGTTAATACATTCGATTCTCGGATACCCGCCATTTTACCTATCTATATAACATAAGTTTACTCTTGATGTGTAAACATATACCATTATACCTAATATGAGTATATTAATATAGGCTTAGTATACTTCAACACTCATATATATATATATATATATATATATATATATGCTTATTAATATAATAACATATAAATATATAAGATTATTAATATAATAACATAAATATATTAATATATATATATATTTAAAATCATATAGTATTATTAATAAATAATAATATTAGTAGAAGATGGCATGTAATATAAGTGAAGTAATGCTAGAGTTTTTATATAAATAATGACGACGTGATGGATAACAGGAAGTCGAGGACATAGATCTAGGACTTGAGGAGGAAATACAAACTTCCATTGACAAGTACACGAGCATATTTCAGAAGCAGGTAGGTTACGCAGAACATAAAGTGTTTCACGTTATTCACGTGTCATCTAATAGTATAGTTACCTTATATATAAATATCATTATTATAAAAATAATAACAAGAATAATCATTAATTATAAGATTAGTATTATATTTTGCTAAATTAATAAATTTAAATACCAATATTATACTTCTTATCTATTCTAAATGTACCAAAAATAAGATATTACTCATTTATATTATTGTCGCCAAACAATATATATATATATATATCTCGAATATAATACAATAAAAAATCAATTAAGTAAATTATAATGTACCGTTTAATGTAATGTTTCGAGGTTTATTATTTCATCATAGAAGTTATGACTATACTAAATACATATGTATGTGTATGAAATATGTATGTGGTACATTGTTAATACACAGAGTTCAGTAGAAATATGGTATAATACAACTTCTTATATTGAATATTATAGAAAATGAGAATAAGTAAATACGATATGATTATGAATTCGCTATCTTCTCACACTAATGTATTGCATCATATTATTTCGGATAAAAAACTATTAATAAAATTAATAATAAAACAATTTTAAATGGAAATAAAAATAAAAATGAATACAAATATAAATATAATGATATCAATATATAATATATTATAATATATTAATATATATATATATATATATATATATATATATATATATATTATAATGAATGAGTGAAATGTATATTACCTATTCTGGTAAATTAAATATAATATCTGGTATTTATAAATCGCAAGTTTGCAATATAATTAATTAATAATTTGTTCAGTGATACAAATTTAAAATGCATACAAATTTAATAATTTGTGATGATTTTAATATAAATCTTCATACGCATAATACAAATAGTAAATCTTCATATTTAGTTAATATAATATACTCAATAGTTTTAGTTCCAGTTAGGTTTTAGTTCCAGTTATATCAGGCTCATCTTATTGTATACAAAAAATGCATCCCAGGTGTATTTAATCTAAATTTAGTAATTCAATTATTAATTATAGTTTAATTAATTTTGGATTCAACCAAAGTACAACGATATATTGTTATGTGATATTAGTGGAAATCTACCTATATTTATATTATGTTGATCATTTTACTTTAATGAATCCTTCCCATTGTAATCTTATATATAGAGTCTTCAAAGATCATTTGATCATAAACGCATTAAGTTTAACGAATTACTATTTAAATAAGAATATCCGAATTTTATCTCAGCTACAAATGTATATGTATTCTTACGAATTATTTATAAATTAATTAAATAATGTACACACTATTTGTTGTATTTTAAAACTAATTAGGATCAATCATAAATAATTGTTACTATTGTTAACTACATAATTATAAATTGTTTTATACCAATAAAATGATATATACAATTTTTGTATTCACTACAGCAAAAATATAACATATATTTAAGGTTCTAAGTAAAGTTTAGTAAAAAGTGAAAAACATTATTTTCATAAATTATTACTAAATTAATAAATAAATTCATAAATTACTAAACAAACTTGGAACTTGTTAAACAGTTTAATCAATTTAAAATGACCTTTTTGTATAAACATTTAAAATGGTGAATCAGATTTATTCGATGCCAGCCGTGTTAATTTATAAATATCCACTATTGGAATACAAATTAATGAATCTATAAACATATATGGATCATTAATTATTTAAAAATATCTAAAAAAGAATTAAAATATCTTCTATGATATATCTACAATTGATACGGATATTATATATACAAATATTGCTACTTTACAACAAAGCCCAGATATTCATTGTTTCATAATTAATTTGTATTAAAACATATTATGTTATATATTGTTATATTTTATTTATTTAATATTTCAATGTCCACAGGTATTTATTCTATTATAATTAACATTTATGAACTAATTATTCTATAAAAAGAGGAGACGAATTATAGATTGATCTAGCTGATTTAATTATAGATTGATCTAATGATTTCAAAACATTTTGAAAATTAAAATTAAATAGTAATTATAATAAGATTTGTTCTGAAGTATCAATAAATACACGCCTGCATTTCGCGTATTAAAACATTACACTTTATTAAATACATTATAGTATTAATGTACACATGATCCGTTATATTATTTAATAAAAAATATATTTATATAATAAGCATCAATATATTTATTTTAATAAAAGTGTAACTTATATTTTCCAAATTAACTGCGCAAGTTCCATATTAGGTCTATTTTATTTGGATTGTACATGAATTATCAGTAGCACATGTATGTGTATTACCAATTATAAATCAACTCTATTCAATGATGAGTCGTCAGTGATGATACAACTTTATTATTTGTTAATAAAATACATATCTTATTTATTTTTAACAACCCTGAATATAAATTATATTGATAATCATTATTAAAAATATACATTACATTGTCATCTATATCATTAATACTTGATATGGGATATCATTATACTAGTGATATTACATATATATCTAGCAAAACAAATAATAGCACTCAATTTTTATTATACTCATAATTTTTGATTATTTGTATTTAATGATATATATTAATAATTTTAAGTGTAATATTATTATTAAGGTATGTATTCTAAACTATATGTATAAACCATGCTTTAATTTATATTTAAATACTAAGATTAGTACATTATTTAAATTAAATTATTTGATTATAAATAAATGTTCATGTCAATGTCCATATGTTTATCAAATCTAACATTGTACGCAATCTTGCAAGTTTTGTATAACATATTATGGACATACTTTATAGATTAAATTTCCAAAGAGTATTACGAATGAACGCAATATATTTATATTCTTAAAGCTTGTATAAAATGTATTACTTGTAGTCACCAAGTTGTAGAGTACAAAGTGTAATAACTGTATCATTTTATTTAACTCTTTGGTTTTAAAAATGTTACTATTGTTATTTAAATATCATATGTTATCATTATCATTCTTTTGTATTATTAATACATTTTAGTATTTATTATTTTACTATAATACTTTTATTATATTTACTATATTTTGAATTAAAACTTATACATCAGTAGATGAACTATATTTCATTATTTTAATTATGATTTTAGATAATTATTTTTAAATTTTATATCCTTATCTTTATATTCTAATTAAAGATTAGCTTTGTTTAGGATTCTATGGAGTTAAATTTGAGTAATATATATATATATATATATATATATATATATATATATATATATGCCAGTAATATGTACCTGTGTATTATTGAGATTTTACATATTTCGAAATTTGTTTGCGATTTAACTGTGACCTATCCAACTTGTCTTTCATATATTTATTATTGATAGTTAAATATAGTTATTAAATAGTATAGTAATTACTATATTATGAAAGTATTTAATAATATTAGGTTTAAATAATTAATAAATAATTTGCAGGATAGGGCTACAGTATCTCACATAGTAAAGTATGTACAAATTAGAATTAGAAACAAATATCAAAATTGCTAACATCTATCAAACCTATCTCAAATCTTATACTATTGGAGCAGATAATGTCATCGTCGAATAGAGGATGCATCTTTTCTATATAATAAACATACTTTCCGAAAACTACTGTCGGTGTATATAACATTAGAAAAAGGTTGAATACAACTTGTAATAGGTTCAAGTTTACGTTGAATGTTCATCCATATATTTGAACATTTATCTGTCATTTAATATTTTTATAATTCCATACATTCAACCTTTTTATATTTATATCTATAACTATCTATCATTCATTAACTTTAGTAATTTATTAAGTATAATTATAAATCATAATTATGAATCAATATTTATTTATTACAATATAACTTTAATAAATATTTTAAAATTATTATTCTCATAATTTTTAGATATCAATAGTTATATTTATATTATATGAATAAGTATTTATAATATTTTATATTACATATATGTATTTTAATAATTTTCAAATTTATTGATAAAATATGGATTTTCTCAATTATACAATATTTAAAATATATTATATTGTATTCATTATACATATATACATAATGTATTCACTGAGTAACGATTATACACTAATCTCGTGTATAAATTAGGTGACACATTAGGTGATACTTCAGTATAGTAAATATATTTACATAAGTAATCTTATGTAATATTATGTATCAAAATGACATATAGTATGACACTCTTATATTTAGTTTTAAATTGTCACGAGATATATGTCATTTATTGTCACGTGGTATCTATCACTTATTGTCACCTGGTACAAAGATACTACAAAGTATCCTTCGGACGATCTTTGACTGGTATCTAATATTTATTGTGCATATTTCTTTATAATGACGATAATATATACATTAATATTTGGAATTGTATCAATTAGTATATAATATATCATGATGTACGAATATACAAGAGGACAGGTGCACTTACAGTAGTATATACCACACATACACATTAGCACATACCGCACCGTGTAAGATACACGCACAAGTCACGTGAACAATAACTACAAATAGTATTTTTTGGTAAACAAAATATCAAATGTAAAGCGATCAAGGCTATATATGAGATATATAACATTGTTGAGTAATTTGTTGGTAACAAATATGATTTATATGACATTTTTATTTCATAATTGAACCGTATGTTTTATCAGTTCTATAACGAACCACAACACTCAATGCATAACTCGCGTCACACTTATACACTTTATGAAGTAATCAATAACAAAATATAAATTTTAATGTCAAACCAAATTATATAAATTCAAATAATATACTAAATAAATATTCATAAATATCTCGCCATGAAAACTACATACATCATCCGAATATATTACTGAACCAAATTAATCTAGCTATGTAATTTAGTTGTATATTATATTTATTCTATATTTTGAATTGGCTATACCCACATTAACATTACAAACAACATAAATAACATAACAACATCATTAATAATTACTAAATACTCTCCATTATCTGTAACTAACATGCAGAGAAATTATTAATGAATTAATTGACTATCATACTTTATTAGGAATCTCAATTTTAACTCCAATACGAGAAAATGTCGTAAAAACCTGATGAAACTTCAAATTATATACCATTTTTTTCAAAACTTGTATAAAAAGTAATTTCATTGCATATATTAAATATTGTTACTAAGAAAGAAACATAATAACTATTTCACATAAATAATATCATCTTAACGAAATATAAAATAAATACATTAGTTATATTGATCTCTATTCAGCATTTGATACGTCAATATTCACTATCAATAATAAAGTACATATTATACTGACATGTCCGTTGCCACACTGCAGTATACTATTCATACAACTAAAGTATATAGCAATTAATATGAATGTACGTACATTAATTAAATCTTTTCTAATTTTTCTAATTAATCAATTCTTTTCAAATATATATTTTTAATTATGGACAAACTATTATCCATACCTTAATACTATCCTACGCCTAGTGCTAGAATCCTCGGACCTCTACATTGATCAATGTATACATATGATGTTATGACTATATTGCACACACACACTATAGTGTAGTTTTGCACATCGATGATAATCAATTATATACTGAAACTATAATAAATAAATAAAATTAAACTTGCATAGATCATACCGAATACTTCCTGATCATAATACATACCTTAGTAACACTTTCTTAAATTAAACTCTAACGAACCTGAATGCATAATATTCCATAAAAATCACAAGTTCCTACTTTTATGAATCATATATTTATTTAATACTTAACGATTAAAAGTAGCACTATAATAATAAACTTAGGTTTTAAATTGGATGTCAATATCAATATGGACTTTCATATATAATCAATACTTAAATAATTTAATAATAAATATACGAATTAAATAAATAAAACACCTACTACATATTCAAAATAGTATTATCATCTTAATTTCTTACTAAACTTGAATATTTCAATAGCTTACTTTATTCTCTAATGGAACATCAGTTTATAAGACATATTATATATAATAAACACCCTATGTAGACTTATATATATATATATATATATATATATATATATATATATATATATGTTCTAAAAGAACACATACATCCCCTTTCTTCAAAATAATGTGTTAGCTTAAGATAATGAAAGGTAATTACTTTTAAATCATGATCTTCACAAACAATTATCGTACCCCATTTTACTAAAATATTTATATAAGAATTATTATCTCCATAAACAAAATAATAATAAAATAATCCTCTGTTAAAACTCTTGAAATCGCTGAAAACTCCAATATCATTATTTCAATAAAGTACTTCTTCTTCATGGAATAATCTTCACGACATTATTCGTAATAGAAAATGTACTCACATTTTAAAAATTAAGGTTTATAATCACTTACAAAAAATATAGAAATACTTAAAATACTATAAAATACACTATTCCTCATCTGTATACAGCATTAGCTGTACTAACTTGTTTTATTATTAATATTATTTAATATATACATTATTTATATGGTAATTTATTATTTTATAGATTTGTTTGTCACCCATCCTTTATTATTTCTATGAAATAATATATACATATATATATTCCATATATACCATGGTTTTTCAACCATGTGCACCTTCGCATTATATTATTATTATTGACATTATTATCATTGTTTTTAACATACTTTATTTTGTAAAATACCTGAATATTATTGCATAAATAAATGTCAATAATATAATAATTTAATGCGAACCCAGGGTTGAAAATAATGTGAATATATATTATATTACCTACTCTTACATTATAATAATAATGTTGTTATTTAGACAATTAAATAAAAGTAATAATACATTTTTTAAAGTGAAATCGTATATAACAATGTAAAAGATAATAAAATATGTTTCTTCATTCTTTTCAAAATTGCAATAGAAGGAACATTTCTTATCTCAAGAGCCATCTTATTTCACATAGAGGCTGCAAACAGTGCTTTTCGTGATTTCCTCGACACTTTAAGTTACATAAGATAACACCTATAGGTGTCTATAGACTAGTCTATCCTTTCCTCTTGTAGTAACATTGATAAATATGATTTGTTCTATAATATTTAATGTTTTACTTATACATCCACATAAGTAATGTAAAAATGAATACACTCCTTCGTAATTACGAAACTAATTAGTAGGGGTCCTACCATCTCTGTTTCTTTTTGAAAATATCTTAACAAATCTCTTGAAAATCACTATATATATAGTATATACTATATATATAATATATATTACATATAATTATATTAATTATATATGCCTATCCGAATAACTCACTAATTATTTATAACAATATAAATAATATCTTCGATTTGAATTATATCGCCGTAATTTAATCTGGAGAAAACTAAACTTGAATTAATTCGAATTATTGACTTGATCGACAGATAAATTCGATAAGTTATATGAAACAAATATGCCAAGTAATTTAATCTTTGATTGTAGTTATTAAATAAAGTTTAGGAATTATTAAGTTTAATTGATGATGCATTATAATATCTAGAAAATCAAAAAGTCAAATATTTGAGATCATTGTTTTAATACTATTAATAAGAACTTTATTTTGTAATAATCATTTAAGAATATTTTGTGCACATACAATTAATTAATTATGATGGCAAGATTCAGGGTAAATTTGAATGTTATCAGTATATAATATAATATGTATACTATATTATATATTATATAGTCTATATATATATATATATATATATATATATGTACCTTGACCGATAGGCTAATTATATAAGCCCGATAGTCTATAAATAGAATATCTAAATAACATCTATAGTTACATTGTTCAAGAAATGTCGGCCATTGAAATTTGTCTTAATAATTCGTTATATTTATATATCTACATTATTGCCGGTTACTTATCTTATTCATTGTATTGTTATCTTTGTTATCTTTACCATGTTTGGTATCTATACTATCTTTATCATCATCGTTATGATATTTGTTATATTTGCTATCTTTGTTATCTTCGTTATCTCGCTCTAATAGCTTAGATATAACGGCATAACTAGATAAGCAGTCACGTGATCGTATGATAAACTCTGTGAATGCAGCCAACTAATACATAATAATGATGGCGATAGTGATTGGCAGGTATGCAGGTAACTAATACTATACATACACCTCCATAACCATATTGTTTTTATTATTATTTTTATAATTAGATATTTTAATTTAAATGTATTATTATTATTATTATTATTATAAACATCCGGTGGTTCGTATTACGTAATCGGCTAGAGTTACGTAACGTCGAGCGCGCGTACAGACCGCACACATAGGTGCGCGCACACACGCTCACACACGCGCGTACACGGTAACAGTTCACTGATGACACCCACGTACGATATCATCAAGGATCGTTGTATCCAGGAGATTCTTACTATAGCCCATATATACATAGAGTATATAGTATATATCATATAGGCTATAGTGTATTGTCTATAGTGTATAGTCTGTAGGATAGTACTGTAGTTTCTATTATGTCCGTTAGGCGTCGCTAGTTTAGGTGGAGTATTACGTAACGTGATAAATACACTTCTCCCCTATACAAGGTAATACAGCATCGCACCACACTCGCACGCACACTCGCACACATTCGGTGTTCAGATAACTCGGCTACGCACCTGTAACAATGCTGATTACGTCATCGATATCGTTATCGCTATTATGCAATCGGTTGCACTGGTACCTAGTTATAATAACCGTTATCTCTATTTATATTATCGAGTTCCGTATATTATTAATAATACAGTTCATGAAATTATTAATTATCGTATATTAAATATAATGTTGTATAAAATACACAATTTACAAATATATAGTATATATTATAGTGTACAATTTTAATATATATATATATTTGTAAAAAAATATATATATTACGTTTTATATATTAATTTGTTGATAATTGTTTTTAATTTATTATAAATTAAAAATTAATGTCTGAATAATATAAAATTCATATATATATATATATATATATATATATATATATATCATGATTCAATATAATATGACTATTTTCTGTTGTTGCTGCCCATATTAATATCATTACTAGAAATGATTTCTCTTCTTATTTACGTTTTCATTTTCTTTCTTTTCTCTATAATTTTTTTTTCTATTATTGTGTGTCTTGTCTTTATAGTTTTTGTTTTCATTAATACTTTAATACTTTAATTCTTTTAATATTTCATATTTTCTTGATATCCTTTAAAATTTATAATCCATTTTAAATATAGTTTTTACAATATTATACTAATAAAATAAATATATATATATATATATATATATATATATATATATATACATATACATTAATACACACATATATACATACATATACTCATACATATTTTTACATAGAAATTAATTAAGGTTATTATTATTCATTAATGTGTCAATTTTTCACATATATATAAATAAATTTAATTTATTGATAATTTATTGATTCAATGAGTATATTTTTAGTTTTATTTGTATATTGATTTTTATTTTTTATATTTTTGATATTATTAGGTAGATTATTCCATAGTTTGGGTCCGGTTATTAGAATACTATTTATTAATTGTGTTGATTTTAAAAATGGTATTTTGAAAGCGGGTTTATTTATTAATTTATATTTATTTTCATGTTTTATGTGTACACTGGATACATTTATAGGTAGATTATTATTATGAAGATCGTACAATGTACGACGTACATATATATATCAAGGTATTAAACTTTATAAGACTATTAATAGTAGTTGAAAAAGATTATCAGTATGTTCACAATAGTTTTTGGTTTTATTTATTATTCTTATGATTTGTGTGTTAGTTTTAGTCTTGAATTATTACTCTAGTAAACATGTGCCCATGTTTCCATACATTATATGTGGAAGAAATATGCTATTATGTATAGTTATAAGTGGATTAGTATTAATATATTTAGATAATGTATTAATTGAATATAATATTTTAGATAATTTATTATTAAAGGTTTTTATATGATTTTAACATTAAGATTTATTATCAATTATAATACCAAGGTATTTATATTCATCTAAATTTTTTATTTGTGCTTTATTTATTTGTAGATTTATATTTATATATTTACTAGAGTTAAAGTGTAATATTTTTGTTTTATTAATGTTTATTTTCAATTTATATAAATGTACTATCTTTCTATTTTTGTAATTGTATTATTTATAGTATGTTTTAAATGTGTATTATTTATAGTTATTGCTGTGTCATCAGCATAAACCGTTAGTTTTATGTTTGTATTATTATTTAATAATAATGGTAGATCATTTATGTAAAGTGTAAAATAACCTGTATCGAGTCTTGCGGTACACCAATATTATTTTCTAAGATATTTGTTTTGTATTATTAATTAAAACATACTGCTTTCTATTTAATATATAGCTATTTATTAATTTAAGTGAGTTTAACCTCTAATTCCGTATTTATATTATTTTTTTTAAATGTTATGATATAATGTATTAAAAGCTTTACTCAAATCAATGAATAATGTATTTATTGATTTATGTTGTTCTTTGTTTATTAAAATATTATATAGATCTAATATGGCATATGTTGTATTCAGTTCTATGATATATCAATATTGCGTGTTTGTTATTGTACTATTTTTTATAAAAAAAGGAACTAAATCTGAAGTGAATATATATAATGATCATAATGATTATAGGTTAGAGATAACTAATCAATATTGATGATACTATAATATACTATAGTACACAAACATATGTGTGGAACACGTGGCTTCCCTGTGTGTATTGTGCTATACGATATATGGTGGTATGATTAACTGCATGCACCAACCTTAACAATACTGTTGGCGAGTCGAACAAATACCTCTTTCGATAATATATTCTTCGTGTATAATATATATATATATATATATATATATATATACATATACACACACATACACACATACAAGAGAGAGCTTGCGTACAGTGTACTATTATAAACTCATTAGTGGGTCCTAAGCACGCACGCAT
Source organism: Osedax fenrisi (assembly GCA_964019155.1). Taxonomy (NCBI): domain Eukaryota; kingdom Metazoa; phylum Annelida; class Polychaeta; order Sabellida; family Siboglinidae; genus Osedax; species Osedax fenrisi. The sequence goes on from OZ025242.1 coordinate 35,160,592, forward strand.
TGTCGCGCGTTGCCAATGTCACCTTGGCTAGGTTAAGCGCCCCCTCCCCCCCTCCTCCTCATCCCCCCCACCCTTCTTCACTACTAGGTACACGTGCACCTAGCGTGTGTAACTCCGGGTGGTGGAGGTGTTAATACGCGATCAGCGGCCGTACATTCCGCGGCCGACTTTCTATAAATAGTAGTAACGTTCCCTATAAGCGTAGGCGCGCGAGTATGTGTATACGTCACTGCGCATGCGCGTGTATCGGTATACACGGTCCGTTATACGGTCCGTTAATTCCGTTATACGGTCCGTTAATGTTTATGTGGTATAGGCGCGTTCACAGACATGCGCCCTACTCTCACTACTACTACTACTACTACTACTACTACTACTACTACTACTACTACACTGTTAGAAATAAATGGTATAACATTGATTAAAAAATGGTATAACCCCGTGGCGCCCTGGTATACCATTTACGGTATAACTAATTAAAAAAGTTATACCATATTTTATAAAAAGTTATACCATATTTGATATAAAGTTATACCATAGTTTATACCATATATTATATAAAGTTATACCATATTTTATAAAAAGTTATACCATATTTGATATAAAGTTATACCATAATTTATACCATATATTATATAAAGTTATACCATATTTTATAAAAAGTTATACCATATTTGATATAAAGTTATACCATCATTTATTAAAATTTATACCATATATTATATAAAGTTATACCATAATTTATAAAAATTTATACCATATTTGATATAAAGTTATACCATAATTTATTAAAATTTATACCATATATTATATAAAGTTATACCATAATTTATTTAAAGTTATACTATATTTTATTTAAAGTTATACCATAATTTATTAAAATGTATATTATATAAAGTTATATCATAATTTATTAAAAGTTATACTATATTTTATTTAAATGTATATCAGTGTTTATAATAACTTACTATTCTATATTATTAATTTATATATGGAATCGACATTTATAATGATAATTTATTTTCTAAAAACCACATATTTTGGTGTAACAATATTGTTTATTAACAGATACATTTTTAAATAAATAACGTGATACAAAATTACATAAACAATTAATGTTTGTAGGACATGTTATGTGAAACAAATAAAATTAACAATACCACTTAATAAAATACGAAATAAATTATTTTGAACGAAAACCAAACAATTATCGACACACATAATAAGCATCCTCTTTTCTGATATATGCATATATCCATGTATCCATGGAGTCATTATTTCCTGCAATTAAAATTCAAATATTTATATAAGTTATATATATATATATATATATATATATATAGTATACTAGAGTATGAATAATAATATAGTATATTATATAATAGTATAAATATGTATCTTATAAGAAACTTTATACAGTTAATATCATATATGATAATACTATATAAAGTATACTTTATAATTGTATACTTTATATACGTTAGAATTGTAATTAGAAAAATCCAATATATTATATTAATTACTGCAGTTATATATATAATAGAGTATACTATACTTTTGAATTAGCATACGAAAAATCATAAAATAACTATAATATTAAATCTATAGTTATTAAGTAATTATTAAGTAACCTTGTCTTTATTTTCATTGTAAATTCATTTTTCAATAATTCGCAAACTCCCATCATAAAATATATGATTCCCGCATCTATTTTAGGAAATATTATATTATATATTTAATTATACACTTTATAATCTATATTTGATTAAGTAAATAAGGATATTGATAATATTTGTACAACAGTTAACATTATTTATATATACCTATTAGTAATATTATTTAAATTTAATTACATTGTGAACTAAAAATAAAATAAATAATTGACCATATATGGATATATAGTATACTATCCATGGACTAATAAAATATAATTGCATATTTATTTTATATAGATATTTAACTAATGTTATTAATTAGATAACTAAATTACCTGTTTGATCAGTTTGCGTAGTAGCGATACCTAGTACATCAATATATTCGTCTATATATTTGTGTATATACGTTATATGCTTTATCATCCCCATCAACTCACTATTCCTCTCCGGCAGTTTTTCTAATATTTTAAATGAAATTTGAAATTCTGCAAATAATTCTACAGTTTCCTGCATATTAATGATTGGCATATAGTTATCATAATTTTATAATATTTATATGTATGTCATAATGTGAATGTTCTAATACAGTTTATTAATCAAAGCAAAGACCTGTTGAACATAATAATAATATAACATAATAATAATTATAATAATAATAATAGTACCTACCCAATGAGATGCAAACCGAAGAATGATGCAATCTCACCGAGTGGAATTTATTCTATAGACAAATAACGAAATATACTTTACAGACGATAACAATATAAAATACCAGAAAAATAAACATTTACATGGCTATGGCTATAGACATATATGCATTTAACACAGAGCGAGACACCGAAATCTAGTTAAAGTTTTATGTAGATATATCGATTTCTGTTACGTAATGCTAAATGCATTTAAATGTATATTACATTAATCGATATACCTATCTACAACTTTGACTTTATAACATATATACATATATATATATATATATATATATATATATATATATATATATATATATATAATTATATAATTATATTCTAACAATTTAATTATATATAAATATATTATAAAATTATATATTATATAAACTTTTATATTATTATATATAATATGATATAATTTGTATATATATATATATATAATGTAGTATAAATACCTTATGTATATTGTAATGTGTTGAAAAATAGATGCTTCTCATGTTGAGTGTAGAGTGGAAATAGAATATGTTAATAAATAAAATGGAATTATTTATATATATATATATATATATATATACTCGAATAATTATAAGTATTTGTATATGAAATATAGGAAATATGTATATGTATACATATTTCCCTATGTGGAATCAATATAGTTTCTGAAAACCAGTTTAATTGTAATTAGAAGCAATACATGCTATGTCTATAATAATTTAACACAACAATAAGTAAACTGTTATATTAATTATATTATGAAGGATACTATTATGAATTATATTCTTATACATTTTATTTTCAATCAAATATAAACTTAATTTTAAAATGTTATGGTATAACTGGTATTTCCATATTGTATACCATATAATTCATAAAGTTATACCATTATATTTAATAGCTAATGGTATAACTACAAATTACAAATGTTATACCATATAATTCGTAATCTTATACCATTTAAATTAAGCTATATGGTATAACTAAAAAAAACAAATGTTATACTATATAATTTGTGATATTATACCATTTCAATTAATCTATATGGTATAACTAAAAAAATCAAATGTTATACCATATAATATGAGATCTTATACCATTTAACGTAATTGTATGATATAAATCGTATTTCCATATGTTATACCATATATTTCATAATGTTATACCCTTATTTTTAACAGTGTACTACTACTACTACTACTACTACTACTACTACTACTACTACTACTACTACTACTACTACTACTACTACTACTACTACTACTACTACTACTACTACTACTACTACTACTACTACTACTACTACTACTACTACTACTACTACTACTACTACTACTACTACTACTACTACTACTACTACTACTACTACTACTACTACTACTACTACTACTACTACTACTACTACTACTACTACTACTACTACTACTACTACTACTACTACTACTACTACTACTACTACTACTACTACTACTACTACTACTACTACTACTACTACTACTACTACTACTACTACTACTACTACTACTACTACTACTACTACTACTACTACTAATACTACTACTACTACTACTACTACTACTACTACTACTACTACTACTACTACTACTACTACTACTACTACTACTACTACTACTACTACTACTACTACTACTACTACTACTACTACTACTACTACTACTACTACTACTACTACTACTACTACTACTACTACTACTACTACTACTACTACTACTACTACTACTACTACTACTACTACTACTACTACTACTACTACTACTACTACTACTACTACTACTACTACTACTACTACTACTACTACTACTACTACTACTACTACTACTACTACTACTACTACTACTACTACTACTACTACTACTACTACTACTACTACTACTACTACTAATACTACTACTGCCTACATTGTTACCTACCCGCTGTTACCCGCAGGCTAACGACCAGCTGTCCTCCCACAAGAACCCTATATTACCGGAAGTGACGATAATATCGCCGAGATCGCCCTCCCTGCCGTGCAAAGAGTTGCCGCTGAGTTACACCGCGCATTCTGGGAAATCTTCGCCGTCGCGTAAAACCGACGCGTCCATGAAAAGTAAACACAAGAAAGTTAGCGCCGCTCGACCAACGGATCGCGGCGTTTATATTTCTATTACTCGCTGTAATTCTGAATATAAAATATATTGTGTAAAGTAGGTTTAATATTAATAATGCATATATAATGGAATATTAATTATCTTCATGACATATATATTTTCCATATTAATCAATTTAAATAACATATATATATACTTCTTAAATATCAAAAGAAACTTAGCAAGCGTATAATGTGTTTCGAAACAAAATAGCGTGACGATTAAATATTAAAATCAAAAAAATATCGCCCTGATTCGAAATAGGGAGTGCGTGCTGGTGTCGCCCGCCTCACAACGAGCGCGCATTACGTAACAATACCGGCTAATCACGCCCCTCCCCCCATCACGCCCACCTGTCAGAAGATCCCCAGCATAGAACTGACCGTGAATACTGACTCTTACGGTGACCTCGTCAGCAGACTGTTGAGTCTGGAACAGCTGGAGAAGACGCTGCACGATAGGATCAAACATAACCGTGACACTATCGACACGTTGAACCATCTCTCCGATAGGTGGGTGCACTGCACGTTTGTCACGTGATGTCTTAACAGTGGTAATCGTAATCGTTATAGTAATGGTACCACGTGGTTACAATGACGAAGTAGTCGAAGTAAAATAAGTATAGATTTGTAATAACATTTGTAATCATTTATTATTAATAATATATAGACTTTTATATACTACTTTATATATTACCATTCAAATTATATAATAAATAAATTAATATATATATATATACATATATATTATAAAATAAAAATATGGTAGCATATTTTAGTATAGTTATATGAAAATTCGTATTATTCATAAATTATCTCTTCTATAGATGAATACATATAAGTATTAGAATATATATTTATATTATCGTATTATATAGTATATATATAGTTAGAGGTGGAGGTTAAATTATATATTTCTACTCCTTTATTGTTTGCTTTACAACAGCGATGTTTTTGTACATTTAAATATCTAGGCGCGTTATACAAATAAATCTATTTTTGGAACAAGCATTGTGTTTACGTTGTACGAGGCAATTTCTCTTACGTGTATCTGCGGGTGTAGTAGCAATGCAACTACATACTATTATATCGAAATAAGTAGAACTACAGTTATAGATAGAATATAATTCGATTACAATAATATATAATCATTTTTAATTTAATATTAGAAAAATAAATAGACAAATGCATGAGTTACGGCGTATTTAGATAACCATTATTCAGAAGTTATAAATATTAATGTTTTAGTAGATATTATATATCGCTAGATGTATAAAATGAAAGATGGAGATCATCATAGGAATAGAAATGAATATCATTTCATCCTAGAATCCATACACACATTTTATAATATATATTGTATATCATTTATTTAATGTATTCGTTTAATTTAAATTGTACTTTCTTTATTGTTATTAGATTTCTCTTTAATTTGTAAACTAGTATGTAAACTATATATATATATATATACATATCATATTACCCATGAATATATATATATATATATATATATATATATATATATATATATATCATATTAAATTCACATATGTATAAACACATTACCATATTGGATTATAATATAAAGTCGGATAACTGTATCGCTTAAAGGAGAGTAAAGGAGATTGATCTTAAATGGATGTAAAGGGGAGTGAAGGGGAGTAAAGGGGGATAAAGGGGGTACACGGGAGTACATGGGAGTGTAGGATGTAAAGGGGGGTAAAGGGGAGTAAACAAATAATCTAATTACAGCACGGTCAATATCGACGGCAAGAAGTTTTAGAGAAAGTTTCAGTGAGAACGTTAATTTTCGGCGGCTTGTTTGCAATATAATTTATTGGAACTGTTCTATATAATTTCCCGCAATATTTTCACGACAAAAAATATATTACTATATATATATGATTATAATCATTGTTGATTAATTTTTTTTTAATTTCAACTTTAAAAAAAAATATTCATATTTTTACTTTTATCTATGTATCGCAAATATTAAAAATGATAATTTAAAGATTTAAAGATTTAAAGAGATAATTAATTAAATTATTTAGAGTCTATATGATGTATATTGATTAGATAAATTAATAATTAACCTACATTTTATTGTATTTGAAATATTTAAAATTCAAAAACAATAAAACACCTGATCATTTGCGTTATCTTAACGCTGTATATGGTGCTAGCTAAACTTATTCTCTTACTAGTAGAGTAAATTTGTTGAACCAAAATACTATAGAGTCGAATTGTACTAGTTGTATACAGTATAGACTTAATGCGCCAAATAGAAAGTTGCGATAGATTACACAAACAACATGTAAATATATTACCTATACTTTTTTTTGTAAATATTATGTTTACTAATTAATTAATATATTAATATATATATATATATATATATATATTAATATATTAATATATTAATATATATAAACTGCATATTGAATAATATTATTTATATAATTCATTGTATTATATATATATATTTGTTAAACTGAAGATGTATAGGTATACCATCTATAGGGGGTACATTATTGCAATGTTACATATATGATGAATGTTTATTTAAACCCCTTAAATATATCATAAATTAGTTCTCAAAAATGTACTATATAACAATAAAAATAATACAAAATAATAAAAGTATGTAATACAAACATACCACGTAAATGTACCGGAAATAAATGAAAAAAAATAAAATGTTAATGGCTAATAGAGTATTACATGTTGCCACCTGAGATGAATATTTCCATTTATTTATTTAATATATTATGGGATCGGTTAGGAATATAAGGGGTAAGTGTAATATAATATTGAAGAATGAACAATAGAGTGTATTCGATAATATATTCTATAACTAACTTATAATATAGGATCTATAATACTTCTAGGAAATTGTCATAGAATGCTAATATGTATAATTAAATTAAAATATAAATAACTATACATTTTTCTACTATTATTATTATATATATTGTTATGAAAGTTAATATAATTTCTAAATATTAAAATGGGCATATAATTGTATATTTGTCATAATTATGGAAATTGATACCATTATTTATTGGAATTATTAATTATAATAAAATAGTATAATCAATACATATATTTATTGATTGATTTACTTAAGAAAATATAATTAAAATTAAATTATATTATATTAAGACATTTTGTAATATATAAATTGAAAATTATAAAAGTAATTCTATTTTAATATATATCGTCAAAAAACAGAACTAATGTATATACTATTAACAAATGGCAATACATTTTAACATTTAAAGAATGTAGGAGAAAGTAACCTAATACGGGCACTGCCCGACGGGCAGTGCCCGAATACGGATACTCTCGGTATATCAGAAACCATGAATACTATAAAAAATTGTAATTAATAAAATATTAATAATTATATAAATAGTCTAAATAAGTATTTTTTATTTTTTAATTATTCAAAATATTGCTGATATATCAAATAAACTGATTTTTTTATTTTTAAATTTATGAAAAAAAATGTCACCTTAAAATCTTCTCATGTATACAAATGTATCGATATAAAATATAAAATATAACATTAGATTATTAAAAAATAAAGCATTCTAAAATTATATATATAATTTCTATATTTGTTTCAAATATTCATTAAGTTATACTTACTTACTTATGTCGAACTCCCGTTCGACCCTTCTTTACAATTTTCTTCCAATCATCACGAATCATCATAACATTACGTATTTCATTCACATCATCTAGTCCAGTATCCTTTTTTAAATTATCAATGTACGTCACAGCTTTTCTTCCTCTGTTGCTTTTTCCAGACGTTGGTTGCCATAAAATCAGATCATGAGCTACTTCATCGTCGTGACGGATGCAGTGACCTGCTATTCGCAGACGACGAGTAGTTATAACATCGGTAATTTTTGGTAGTTCTTTATAGAGTTCAACATTTGTTATATTCAACATTGGTCTCTCCATGATACATTCAGAATCATTCTTAATAACCTTGTATAGCATCCATTTATTCTCCGTTCAAGTGATTTGTCGATCGTCCAAGTCTCACTGCCATATAGTAGGATACTTTCAATAGTGGCTTGAAAAGTCCTAATCTTTAGTTTTCTTTTTAACTTGGAATTCCAGAGTTTTTTCAACTTGTGACATGCCTTCCAAGCTAGTGCCTTTCGGATCTCAAAGTCTTTTGATGAGCTACTCATCCATGCACCCAAGTATTTAAAGTTATTTACTACTTTAATATCTTCATTTAGTAATGAGTGGATATTTATTGGTTCAATTTGAGAAAAAGCCATTATTTCAGTTTTTCTTGAGTTTATTTTTAAACCTAATTTTAAAGCTTGGGTTTCTACATTTGATAGTAATTCTTGAGCCTGCTCAATATCTTGTGATATTAAAGCAATATCATCTGCATAGCTTAGATCTGTAATCACTTTTGCTGGTACCCTACGACTCTGTTTCCTAGTTAGTTCAAAACCAAGATCTAACTGTTTTCCTTTCACAGCCATTCACATTGCATAGTCAAGCACTATTATAAACATAAAGGGGGCCAGCGTATCACTTTGTAGAACTCCAGTAGTTATATTAAACGATTTGGTTTCTCAATCAGGTGTTAGTACTTTCGCTTTGGTTCCTTTGTATAATGTTTCTATTGCTTCTACGATAATAATGGGAATTCCGTAAGCCAAGAGTATTTTGAACATATTATTTCTATTTATAGTAGTATCGAAAGCTTTCTTAAAAGTCAACAAAAGTAATGATTGCTTTTAGATTCTTTTCTTTGATACCTTCTATTAATCTTCGCAGTGCTAGTATATGGGTAGTAGTTGATCTTCTGGGACGGAAACCATTTTGGTTATGCCGGAGAAGGGGATCTATAATTGGCTGAATTCTATTAAGTATCATCTTATTAGTTATTTTTAGAGCAATAACAGATATAGCAATTCCTCTAAAATTGTCGACTTTATTAAGATTACCTGATTTTGGTATTGGCATTATTTGACAAGTAGACCATTGAATAGGTTTTTGCTTTTCAAGTAAAATTTTATTTGCATATTCTAGAAGGATATCGTCAAATTTACAATATTTGAAAGCTTCAGGTGCAACACCATCAGGTCCTACTGTTTTTCCATCTACTAGATTATTCTTTACCATTAGATATTCGTCTTTTGTAAAAGCGTTGGTAAATATTTCTGTATGTTTAATTACAATTTCTGGTTAAAAATCATCAATTTCTTCTTCAGAATTATTATTGCCGAGTAAATTTTTAAAATGAGTAAAACATTTATTGATTCTATCTTCGTTATTACTGGCTTTAATTATTCCTTTTTTGGTAGTTTTACGACCAGTTATATCATTGATTAGTTGCCAACATTTGGCATGTTGTCTTAATTTATTCGAATTTTCAATATCATAAACTGTTTTCTCGAGGTCATCACTTTCTATCTTATCATATGCTTCCTGTAGTTTTCTCTTGGTTTCTTGAAACATTTCATACTTTTCTTCTGTATTTGATAATACATACTTTTTATAAGCTTCATTTACATTATCACGAGGTATTGCAATATCTGGATGTCGAGATGGATTTTTATCAAGTTTTCGCTTCTTTGGTAATAGAGATTTACATGCTTCTTGATTTGCAAGAATAAAATTACCATATGTTAAAGATATGTCTTTAATTTCATATTAAGTTATAAGCATATATCTATATGTCATATAAGTCCCTAATACGGACACTCTAGATGTCTTAACACGGACACCATATAACCAATCAGCGCGCAGCGTATGAACTATTCTGATTTTCATAAAAATCGAGTTCGTTAAAAAATTAATTAAAAAATAATAAAAATAAATACATTATTAACTAATTAAATTAGAATAAATTGTTCATAAAATTAATTATAAAAATGTAATTGTAATTTGTCTGATTGATTCATCAATAATATATAGTTTATCTTGTGGTATATAAAGTGTCCGTATTATAACACAGGGTGTCCGTATTCGGACATGGGTACCGAATACGGACACCCCCGTTATCAATGGAATTAAAAGATTAAATAACACTTTAAAATCACAATAATATCTATAATCATATAATATTAATATATTGTAATTTTTGAATAAAAATAATGAGTTATAAAATATTAATACCATTTATTATTAAAGTGTCCGTATTAGGGGTTACTTTCCCCTATAGTCTATAACGCCTGTAAAATAGTATTATGAATTATAAAATGTCACCAATAATTACAACACTAGAGTATTGATGAACTTATATGCGCGATGATAATACATTCATAATACCTTTAGTTAATACCAACGCTAATACATTTAATATAATCTATTATGGACCCATTTGCCTGCATAATCTACTATACAATAGCCTAGTCACACTTAACCAGTTTCGTTCAAAAATCAAGCATTTAATGTCATGTAATCTGTGTTAAAAATGCAACTCTTTTATAATATTACTATGTTGTTGTTGTATTTTATGTACACAAGTAGTATTATGCGCACTATTATAAGTATTATATTTGATATTTTTGTTATAAGGATATTCTCAATATAAACTACGTATAGATTCTGAATATCCTCCCGTCTATTAATTCAATATTCAGTAAATATACTAAGATTTTTGTATTATATATCTTGCATTAAGGGTACCCTTAACTTTTTTTTACTACATATATATATATTTATCTTACGATATATTCTATATATATATTATATATATATATATATATATATATATATATATTTATATATTTAAAATAGAAAGTGAGGGAAGAATAGGGAAAAATAAATGATAAATAAATATAAGTGGCCTGTCTATTTTAAAATATATATATATATATATATATATATATATGTATTCGTACATCGTTGGGGCACGTTGTTGTAGAAGGCCACCTGTTCACCTGACCACCTGACCCCCACCACCGCGCTCCCCCTAGTGTGAGCGGTATTACACACGTGATGTCGGATAGCGAATCCTACCGGCCAGTGTGTAGTATTATTTACTCGTTACTACTGTATACATACTATAGTAGTTGTGGTAGTAGTAGTATTAGTAATTGTAGTAGTATACTATAGCAGTAGTAATAGTATTCGTATCGATTTTAGTTCTTCTATAAACCGTAGCTATCGATAGTAATATTGTCACTGTATTGATACTGTATCTTCCACGTATTGAAGAATAAGAAGTAGTCGGTAAGTTTAATAGAATAATAGCATACCTCCATCCCAGTCACATATTCATTAGCATCACCTCTCTATGCAGGTCACATATATCGGTACATCCATATACACACCATATACACGCCACGTCATAACACATAACGTTTATAACACGCTCGTAACACTCTCGTCACGTGATATATTGTGTTGACCTAACCGCTCGTCACGCATCACTGCCTCCGTTATTACCGTAATAACTACGACCGCCACCACCACCACCACCACCACCAATACCACCACCACCTCCTCCATCTCCTCAAGGAATCTGAAGAAAAGGCTGTACGACACTGTGTACGGAACCCGTAACGATGTGGACGTGAAGCTGTGCTCGGTCAGAAAAGATATCATCCAGATGAACTCTAGCAGAGCCCAGGTTAGCGTTGGGGTAGCGTAGGGTAGCGTAGGGGTAGCGCTGGGGTAGCGTAGGGGTAGCGTGGGGGTAGCGCTGGGGTAGAGTTGGGGTGGCATAGGGGTAGCGCTGGGATAGCGTAGAGTAGCGTAGGGGTAGCGTTGGGTAACGTAGGGGTAGCGTTGGGTATCGGGCATTACGATATCATACTATAAGTAAATATATAAATATATATATATATTAATAATTAGGATGAAATGTATTTATACAATGCAGTGTAACATATGCTATTAAACGTATAATTTAAATTACGTTAATATTTAAAAGTAACATACCATCAAAGGTCTTATTTCGTATTAGTGGGCTTGTTTCGTTATGTAGTTATGTTATACGTATGTAACACATACGTGTGTAACGCTACTTGTGCTACTAACTATTTGAACTACGCCGAAGAGAACCTAAGTAGTCTGTAGTTCTGGTAGCAACTGAGGTGTGCAGAGAATGTCATCAGTGAAGGGCATTCAAGCGTGACCGAATTATGTACGTTCGTATAGGATATGTGAAGGGGAATGTGTAATGTGTGCATACAAATTCGGGATACAGAATAACAGGAAGAGCGAGGGTAGTAAGGAGAGTGAGAGGGAGATAGAGGCGGGGAGGTAACTAATATACTAACCCTAGGTGCAGGTTTATATGTTATATTTGCAATAGATATTCTCGAAGTGTTTTTATGCTGTTCGTCCCTGATGGATCACTTTAGTTATAAGACAATGTTGTAGCACTCGCGCTATGTGTTATACAATATGTGAACCTTACCGGGGTCAACTAAAGGTCAAATATATGTTGTAACCTATATTATACTTGTTATATATATAGTTTAACGCATACATCGTTTATTGTAAAATTGTAGACATACATTCTAAATTTATATAAAAAATTTCAAATATATCACATAAATGAAAAAGAGATGGTTTAAACCATATATTTTTATTATAATTACGAATACAATATCAGCATTGTCAATGAACGCCCAACTAAGTGAAAGCTCACAAACAAGGACACATGTACTTAGTCTGTATCACGATACCATGACGTACAATGTACGTGTACGTCATACATGTATACATAGGCATTTTATTGATATATTGTCGATAGTTTGCTAACTCGAGAATACAATTTGGGAAAGTGATATCTGCTAATCCTTGGTAGTAAGCGAATACGTGCATCGTTAAGTGTATCCTATTGTGTTCTATATAGTGTGATATAATATAGCATAAGTACATGTGTACTTTATAACAAAGGGGTCATTTAATGATCACGTAGTTTAGGTTTAAGGGAATTGAAGGTTACATTATTATGAATTTATTGAGAATAAACCATTTCTTGATATTTTCTGTACATAATTTTAATTCTTTAGGTAATATAATACTAGCAGTGAGAAATATCCAGCATATATCAATGTTTGTGATATTATTTATATCAGTAACACTTTTAATATATTGTCATATAGGAAAAATATAAAACATAAATAATAAAAAGTAATATCTTTACGAAACACCATCTTTTAAACATACGAAATAATATATGTACAATATATATATATATATATATATATATATATATATATATATATATATATATACAGTGAAACCTCTCTATAAGAAACTGGATTTTTTTTCAATAATGTGTTTCTTAAGAGTGTATCCCACTACCAGTATTTCCGGAAATAATATCCGGAAATATTTTTAGAAAGTTATTTTCTAGTAAGTTAACTACAATTGTAGTGGGATATCCTTTCCGGCAACTTTCCGGAAATATAGTAACTTTAAAGAGGATATCCCACTACAACTTGCTATAAAATCACTTTTTCAAAATTTCCGGACATTATTTCCGGAAATACTGGTAGTGGGAGTTCCTTTATAGAGAAGTTTTCTTATAAAGAGGTTTTTACTTTTCCAATAATTTTAAGAATACATTTATAATTTAAAATTTATTATATAACCTATAGGATACATATATATATAATACATTTATATATATATATATATATATATATTTATATATAGTTATATATAGGGGAAAGTCTCCGATTACCGATCCCTAAATGACTATTTGTAATAACTTATTCAATATTCAATATATTTATTTGAAATTTTGTAAGTAGGATAATATTATGATAATAAATAATTGTGCTATTTTAAATTTTGTATATAATTATATTGACAAAAATAAACCTGGGGTCAGTAATTGGATAAATGTGCCTAATACCGACCCCCTGATTACTCGTTGTAGAAATAATTTTAATATTATAATATCCGAATATAATATGATTTTCTATAATTAAGATATCTTGGTTAATACTTTCAAATTATAATATATTAATAATTGTTATAAACATTTTACTGATCTACAATATTATGCGCAGTATTACATTTTCTTTTAATTAATAAAATATTTACAATGATTTAAAAAAAGTTATTATTCAAATAATTAAAAAGTAAAAAAGGATATTAAATTTTATCAAATAAAAATTGCAGGATTGGATATTTTTTTAAACAAAATACTTATTCATATTTATCATTAAATTACTAACAGTTCATGTAGTCATCCTATATATATAATTTGTTGATATATTTTATAGTTACTCAGATCTGAGAGGGGTCGGTATTATGAGGGGGTCGGTAATCGGAGACTTTACCCTATATATATATATATATTTATATATTGTAATAACATTTAATAATTAATTTTATTTAATTTTAATAAATTTAAGTATATACAATAACATTTATTAATTAATTTTAATTCAATTTGAGCTATTTATGTAATATTAATTATTTGTAAGAAATAAAAATATTTATATAATAAAAATATATTATACAAATTTATTAATTAATTTCTATCATTTTTATCAATATATAATCTTCTATTTATTTTTATATATAATATATTTGTATACAATAAGTTTCTTATAAAGAGGTTTTTCTTATATAATATTATATTATAAAAAGGTTTGTAATGTGGAAAAGTTTGAATTCCAACCAAATGTGTGACAAATTTTCTTATAAAGAGGTTTCTTATAGAGAGGTTTCACTGTATAAATATATATATATATATATATATATATATATATATATATATATATATATATATATATATATATATATATATATATATATATTATAAATGAATATTTATTTATAATATACAAAATATTGCAATTATTATATATATGATTAAATAATGACCACGTGATGTAATAAACACGTGATGCATTAAAACGATGAGTAAGCTGCAGCTAGTCATGATCTATAGTTACAGCTAGTCCATGAGCTAGTCCGTTTCATGTTCGATCGGTCACTAATCTCGCTACGGGAATTATTGCGCTATTAAAACATAACTGATACAACGTATTCAATAACTATTATGTATTATCACTTTTATTTATAATATTTTATAACTATAAATTAGCGGTTTTTAAATGCACTATAGTAATTATAATTACAAATTGAATTCAGATAAGTTATTAACTTAAGTTAATAAAATGAATAATTGTGCATGTGTGTATTTCATGTATTAATCATGTAGTAATTATGGATGAAACGCATAACAACATTCATCTATATCGTATGAACTATGCATTACAAGTTTTGTTTTACGCTTACTCTGGGTGGCGGTGGATATCTATTAATAGATATATCTATAAATAGATGTATCCTAGCCAATAACTTATAATTGGAGCGCATTATTTACGGGTTCGTAATTATACTCGCACCGCACGCCAACATAAATAATGACGCAGTCGATACGTGAATAGTTTGCGTGCGTCTTTACGTGTATACATAGGTATATATATATATATGTATGCGTGTTCCGGTAAATTATAAATAGCCGCTCGCTTATAATTTATAGGAATTTAACGTTAAATGTGGATGTGAAGTTTAGAAATACATATTATTTATAGGTGTACTATATATATAAACATATATATATATATATATATATATATATATATATATATATATATATCTGCATTTAATATAATTCATATTTCGTAAACGCTCACGAAAAGAGATACAAATGCCTCACGAAAGTTCATGAAAATATATGTTTGAATATATATATATATATATATATATATATATATATATATATGTATATATATATATTTGAACACATATAACAATGACGATATTTGAAGAGAAATTCTCGCAATAAGGAATGCGTTCAATCACTACAGAATTGTTCCTTTGTTTACATCTTACATTGTACTATGTAACATGTTGTCTTATGTAATTACTAATAGTTATATATGCATTTATTTATGTATATCTTTGTGTGTATATTTATACATACCTATATATATATATATATATATATATATATATATATATATATATATATGTTTATTATTATATGTCCATTATATTTCATTATAATATTCTATTATATTTGATTTCATATAGTATATATATATTTATATATAAAATAATATATATTTATATATATATATATATAGTAACATCTCAAAGGGTTTCAAGTATATGATAATATACACCCTAGTTCAGCATGTGTGTGTGTGATACATTACAAATATCTATTGACGAGTTCCCGATTGAAGATGAAACAACAACTAAATGTTGGGGGGCGTTCGACAGTTGGCCGGCAATGTAAAAACTGACCATCACGTATTAC
>OZ025242.1:35177561-35220061 GCA_964019155.1 Osedax fenrisi
GTGCTAAATTAAGATTACAACTAATGTCAATGCTCACATTTATATAATCGATATAATAAATAATAATGTAAGGTAGTATATACTTGTATATTGCAAGTTTAACAATATCATAGATGTATTATCTTCATTATGTCATGGGGTATTGCATAATCATGCTACAATTAGGTAACGAGGTAATATTATTCTTGTATTTGATAGCATCCGGTTGAAGATATTATAGTGCATGGATAGTTAAGATAATTTAGAACGGGTTTAAGGTAATTTAGAGATAGCCTAACCATACTAGGTTATACATTATAGTATAGAATGACGTATTAGTTGTCAGATGTCTGTTATCAGGTGTCAGTTATCATATGTATGTTATCGGGTGTCAGTTATCAGATGTCAGTTTTATGCACGACATAATGCACACTGCGAGGTTGCTTATGGTTGCGTTTAAACCTGTATTTACAACGTGTCAGGCGACGCTTAAACGTGACACATTATGTTACGTGGTAGTATAGGTAATATCAATATAAACAGCCGGGTAGGTTATACTTGATATACCATACAACGCCGTACATGTATATTGTTGGTAGTGGTGAACCATGGTTGTTAATAGATCATTATTAATAATACATTATCAGATAATTGAAGCTCTAGATACGATACATAAGCTAACTGGAAATATGTTAAAGTGGCTTAGCCTATAGATAGGCATTAACTGATACTATATGTTCATACTAGCGTGTATATATGTATATATATATTATATATATATATATATATATTATATATATATATATATATATTATATATATATGCGGTTTGTTCATATAAATATATTTGCATATGAATGTGTGTGTGTATACTAATTAAATATTATTCAAATTAGTATTTGATTTTCGATTAATACCACGTGCTAACTACGATGACGAGTAACGGCACCTGGTGAGATATAGTTGAGTAATATAGACACGTGATCACTCTTCTTTATACACCGTAACCCTAGCATTCATCGTATAACCTACGAGTTTAGTAGAAACTCTCCATATCTCGACGTATCTATATATCTATCCTTACCTCTATCTTCCACTCTTTCTCTATCTATCTCATTCCAGGGTTATATCGTTATTTAGACTATCGCGTTATAGGGTCGTAGTATCGCGATAGATGACGGTGCTCGCTATCTATGCACGTGATATGAACATATCGGAGGTTTGAACAATTAAGCCTAATCTTTCACTGATCCTCCATAGACGTATGATATACATAGTATGTCGTATGTCTATAAACTGATTTCATTCATTCATTCATATATGATCGTGTGATACATATCCACGTGATATGTGTCTAGGTGATACCTAGTAACGTGATCCTTGTCCACGTGATATGTGTCCACCTAACCATGTGACCTACCTGTCCATGTTATTCTCGATGAAGTGCTACCTCAGGATAGTTAACATCACGTGACACTCTTGGTGATATGTATGTTGAGGTATTGTGTCCGGTACTGGTTATTGCGGACTAGTAGTAGTAGTAGAAGTAGTAGTAGTAGTAGTAGTAGTAGTAGTTCTAGTAGTAGTAGTAGCAGCAGCAGCAGCAGCAGCAGTAGTAGTAGTAGTAGTAGTAGTAGTAGTAGTAGTAGTAGTAGTAGTAGTAGTAGTAGTAGTAGTAGTAGTAGTAGTAGTAGTAGTAGTAGTATTAGTATTAGTAGTAGTAGTAGTAGTAGTAGTAGTAGTAGTAGTAGTAGTAGTAGTAGTAGTAGTAGTAGTAGTAATAGTAGTAGTAGTAGTAGTAGTAGTAGTAGTAGTACTAGTAGTAGTAGTAGTAGTAGTAGTAGTAGTAGTAGTAGTAGTAGTAGTAGTAGTAGTAGTAGTAGTAGTAGTAGTAGTAGTAGTAGTAGTAGTAGTAGTAGTAGTAGTAGTAGTAGTAGTAGTAGTAGTAGTAGTAGTAGTAGTAGTAGTAGTAGTAGTAGTAGTAGTAGTAGTAGTAGTAGTAGTAGTAGTAGTAGTAGTAGTAGTAGTAGTAGTAGCAGCAGCAGTAGTAGTAGTAGTAGTAGTAGTAGTAGTAGTAGTAGTAGTAGTAGTAGTAGTAGTAGTAGTAGTAGTAGTAGTAGTAGTAGTAGTAGTAGTAGTAGTAGTAGTAGTAGTAGTAGTAGTAGTAGTAGTAGTAGTAGTAGTAGTAGTAGTAGTAGTAGTAGTAGTAGTAGTAGTAGTAGTAGTAGTAGTAGTAGTAGTAGTAGTAGTAGTAGTAGTAGTAGTAGTAGTAGTAGTAGTAGTAGTAGTAGTAGTAGTAGTAGTAGTAGTAGTAGTAGTAGTAGTAGTATTAGTAGTAGTAGTAGTAGTAGTAGGCGGGGTAGTAGGTTGTATCATCATTATCCGCATATCCTCTTTGTTAGAGAACGTATCCTACATCCGTGGTCGCCAGTTTCCGATACGATTAACGCCATCTATAATCTGTAGGAGGAAGTAGTATCATAACAAATAACATATTAAATAAAATACATAATATATATATATATAATATTAGTATAAATCATTCATTATTATTATACGCGGGATAACAATGGGAAGTAATATAGATGAAATAAAATAAAACCATTTCAATATGACGGATAAAGTATATAATTATTAAAATATATTATTTGCAGAGTACATTTATAAATACATATATGTACATACTAACACACACATACACGCATAGACAAATAACAAATTAACACTTTAATGTTAAGAAGAAATTATTCATAAGAAATAGACTATTTTATAATATTAATATGTTATAAACGAATACTACATTTAATAGATATACATAAAATAATAAAAATAATATCATTTAGTAACTATAGTTACATATATGAATGAATACATTCTATTGTTCAAAGATGGGCAAATATGTCATATTTCTTATATTTATGTGCGTAGTTTATATCGGTACATATTCACCTGCTTTACACAGGCAGAGTCAGGTAATGTTTACATGTACTGGATACTTGAAGAAAAATGCTATGACTGCCATGATGATTACTATAGTGCCAGCATTACTATATAGGTATACAGAAATGCGGTGACTCATATCCTGTTGTTAACAGTCTACATATGAAAGATACACTGTATACAATAGCACATGTGTGCGTAACCTATCTTTAAACCTTTGTTCGTGTACATTATGCTACGGGTAGCGACACACTGTGCACGATAGCAACTTAAGGGTTATAACAAGGAGCCATGTTTAGGTACTGCTTACAACTTATGATTTATAATACGTACACCATTAGTAATGGCTTAGGACACACATTACAATGCATGATTTGTATACCCTGTAGTGGGGTGCAACCTCTTACCACTGATATTAATGGCTGAACTAGTTTCACATTCGACAGTATGTTAATGTTGTGAAGTGGTGATATGCACTACATGCATTTACATTTGTCAATCAAGAGTAAACGTTATCTAAGAATGACCGGATGTGACTCCACCAGCAATAACAATAACAAATTAAAACATATGTTACAGTGTAGCCAAAATACCTTTCTCGTTAGTAGAGCTATTCATATACAGTGATTGTAATTATTATTAATATAATTATCGTATATCTTTAATATATGATTACAGATATTATTAAAATAGAATACGCATCATTTAATAATGTTAAGTTGACCCTTGACGTTTTGTTTATGTACATAACACGTGTTATTATCGCGTGATCCCGGGCGATAACGAAATCGTAATTATTGAATATAAGTTAAAATTTGCGATGGCGATAAAACAAAACAAACAAGGTCATTACGTAATCGACAAGCCGGACACGATGACCTCTGTGGCCGGACGCGTTACGTCATCTATTGACGGCGGCATATTATGACGTGTTCATCTGTGCAGTAAAACAGTCCCGCTAGATGTCTCTTGTGGGCCTTTGTTTACATTCGATTAATAAGTGCGCATGCGATGTGGTATTCTCCTCCTCCTCGGTGGAGGAGGCGGTCTTAACGGGGGGGGATGGGGAGGAGGAGGAGGAGGAGGAGGCGGATGAGGAGGAGGAGGAGGAGGCATTACCAACGGTATACAGCCGTCAGTGACGGACCGCTCGCAGAACACGTGACCTAAAACGTCACCCACATTATACGCCACCACGTCACGTGTTTACACTCTATACCACGTGATAGACGCCGCTTCATCACGTGATATACGTTGTGAATATCGTATACTGGCCTGCAGGTTACCATGGTTACATACACGTTGTAACCTTAAGTACCACGTGACGTAATTACATTCGTGTATCGCCTGATCACGTGTGATGAATTGCCAGGTGGCGCTGATTTGAATTATTATATCATTTAATTATAATACTAATTCATATTGATGACATTTTTAGATCAAGATTTCTTTGAAATATCTTAAAAATATTCATATTTAATTCATCTAATCGGTCTAGGGAATGCGTGATCTGTATCATTAAGAAATAATGTACATTAGTCGTCATTTAAATCTAATGTATTGTTATTAATTCGGAAAAATTAATTTTATTATTTTCAACTGATTTTTGTTGTATATTTTGTTATTTTTATATTTTTTTTACACAATTGAGAACGTTAAATGTTATTTTTGTGTTTAAATACACATTCTTTCATTAATATTCTTCTTTAAAATGTTCGTTTTGAAAGTAAATGCCTTCATAATAACATACTGATAACATGGAAAATAAATCATTCTATTTTAATATGTTACCATTGCATATATAACAATGGTATATAATTAAACTACCCCTATGTAGACTCCTATTAAACTACCCCTATGTAGACGATAAACTGTATAGTATTACGCAATACTTCACAATAACACTTTCTATTATATAAACTTGACATACTTCTATAAACCACAAGTCGTATTATATTTCAAATAATATTCTATTAATATTTATAAAGTTCATATATATATATATATATATATATATATAGTATATATTATATACATATTATAATATATACATATTACCATCTGATTACTAATAGTTCAAGTTGCGCAACAATTTCTACATTAATTGAATCAAATGATTATCGTTTTCAGATAATAAGTAGAATAAGAAATAGTGGGCGTGGTCAACCGAACTAGATAGGCGTGTTCAGTATAGTAGATCAAACATTTTCCAACGCACGCACAACCCGCGCTATCCTGTTATTTCATATTTTGCTCCTGAAATAGTCAGGTATAACATTAAATTTACATTAAGTTTGCATCAATATCACGTTAGTTTATATATTTTATTATACATATATATATTCATATATATTTATATAAATTAATAAATATAAATTAATAATATTTAATTAATAAAAAATTGAATAAAAAGTTTGAGGAAACTTTAGTGTTGTAAAGTTCATAATTCGATATTTTTAAAACTTGTAATCTATCAGCTACGTTATAAAAGAGTATTATGTAAAATATATACTTCTTATATATATATATATATATATATATATATATATATTAATTATCGATATAATTATGGTTCATTATTATATATATAATAATTAAACTTATAAGTAATATTAGTAACATAATTAATTGATAATATACATAACTTATACGTAATTTATATGAATTATAAACTACAGAATACGTATATATTTTATATATATATATAAAAAATATATAGTATAATAATATAAATTGATGTTAGATATAATGAGTATACGTATCTAGGTATACTATACTATCTAGATATACTATACTATCTAGGTATACTATACTATCTAGATATACTATACTATCTAGGTATACTATACTATATAGGCGCGTGTATGTGTATCTGTAGGTATCTTAGAGATACTGTGTTTTATAGGCTTATCGGTTGGGGAGTTAATAGCTACACGATGTTTTACGTCATAGCAGCATAGTAACCATACTGTGTGTGTGTGTATAATATACCATAGCTATATTGATTGCTAGATATATATTAATTATAACAATTTGTAACAATATCATAATTATCGATACATTATTTATATTATGTATACTTAATGTATATATATATATATATATATATTGGTTCACGTTATATAACATATATATATATATATATATATATATATATATATATATATATATATGATGCACACATAATAGAATTAATCTGTTGTGATAAATCAACACAAATATACATTTATATATATATACAAATGTAAGCGTTTATAAAGTTATGTAAACGCGGGGCTTATTGTAAACATATAAGCATACTAATTGAATTATCTTATTCATCATACATTTGACATCGTAATAAACAATCGTTAACACACACATATATATATATATATATATCTATATATATATATATATATATATATATATATATATATATATTATAATATGAGAATAAGTATACTTATTCTCATTACATTATAGTAATTATTGTTTAAATTATAATAATTAAATTACATTTATTAACAATTAAATTACCTTAATTATTAATTAAATTATCTAAATATTAATTAATCATTAAGCGTAACTTAAATATATATATATATATATATAGGTTACCTATATGTTAATTAAAGTAATGTGTATGTGTGTGTTTTAGATCTACTGCGAAATCTATTACATAACACATCGCTGTGTTTATCATGTAGTAATAGCCAGTATAGTGCAAGGCAGTAGTGGTCAGCTATTAAAACCAACTGTTATCACTGACCTCGGGTAAAGGGCGGCAAGAGCGATACTGTTCGCGTTACCCTATGTAGGATGTATCACACTGTAGTGTACTTACCTAGATATTAAGTATACTTAATAATCTATATTATATATCATAATATTTAACACGATATATTATATAATAAACTATATATAGTACCTATTACTAAATATTATATAACACAATATTATATAACATATTAACGTATTACTATAGTACTTAAGCATGGGCTGATTACATATTATTCACTACTTATAGAGATATGTATATTACTAGGTACCCAATACAATAAAGGGAAGTACACATACTTTAGAGTAACGTATACTAATTACTAGGGTACGCACAATGTTTCGATGTGCATCAATACGAGCCGTAACTTTTATTTTATTAATACGAGTTATAGGTTTTCAAAAAACATTGTTTAGACTGAGACGGCTTCGAAGTTTTATTTTTGACTGAGACGGATTAGAAGCTTTGAAAAATGTGTTTATTTCGAACCCATCGATTACCAATCAACTTTCCGATGAAATTGTCGATATATTAAACTTTTTATATACAAATAAATAAATTAAAATTATTATATATATATATATATATATATATATACAATTGATTATTATTCTGTTCATAAGTCTTTGAAACCTTCTTTATTTTTAGTCGGCTTCGAAGTGTTTTCTTTTATGTGAGACATCTTCAAGCTTTTTTTGTACTGAAACGGCTTCGAAGCTTTGAAAAAAAAGTTAATTTTGTACCCTACTAACTACTATAGTAATATTGTATATAATATATATAGTATATGTACACATTACTATATATTACTACGGTGAATATAATATAAGTATGCCATACTTGTTGTAGATATTGATGAACGTCAGTGACGTCATGTTTAACAGGGACTCGGCAACTTATATCATTATAAAAATGAACAGTCGGTAACAAATGTAATAATACTAGTAGTAGTAGCGGTGGTAGTAGTAGTGGTAGTAATATTAGTAATTTTAGTAGTGGTAACAAAATAAATAGTATACTAATTCGTATACGAATATATCAAAGTTATGAACTCCAATAGAGTTTATTGAATTTCGATATCATATACATTGTATATAGAACATAGAAATATTATACTGGAATAATAAGCTTCTGCATACATTATTACTCGTATTTATAGATCAGTATATATATATACATATATATATATATATATATATATATATATATATATACATATATAGTATCAGATTTGTACATTACATAACTACAATATAGAATCACCGTCGATTACTCTTTATAGAGATAATATAGAGATAATAGAGATAAAGAGAAATATGGATAGTCTAGCTAATAATGGTGTGTGTGTGATGCTGCTGATGCATAATGTGGTGTACCGCGTATACCAGTGTGTGTGTTATGCAATAGTGTTGTGTTATGTAATACGCCGAAAACCCGCGGAAACCGGAAACAAACACCGGCTACAAATTGCTTAGTAACCCGAATCACGTACCACCCTGCACGGTAATATACCCCAACAACACTATGTTACCAGTACACACTACGCATGTCTGATAGCTACGTACTGTATACCTAATAACTACATCAACATAATATGTTAACTACATCAACATAATATGTTAACTACATCAACATAATATGTTAACTACATCTACATAATATGTTAACTACATAATAATAATATTTTAACTACATAATAATAATATTTTAACTACATAATAACTAATTAATTAGTACATAATAACAAATCAATACATAACAGAACAATGTGTGCTAACTTCTGATTGGATATCGAGCCGTGTGGGTTATTGTTATATTGAGATATACGTTTATTTGTATTGTCGCTCTTTTTAAAACTTTTAGTTGTAACGATATATAAGTTAGTGAAACATAATTATATAATATGATATGGCAATATTAAGTTATAATGATATGTTATAAAGATATTCTATAATGATATATTCTTATGAAGTTAATATGATTGAGCGTACCAGTACGTATAACAAGATGTTAACACGTGATTCATGAGTATTTGTGTAATATCGTGTGTTTGATTTCCACTTTATTTCTTTAGTAATGAAATATATATACGTTAACTTAGAATGGAAATATTATTATTAAACTTACATATATGTCGATGTAACTATATTTATATATATACTATTGTATATATAGCCTTATAATGTAATTAATGTAATTAATGTACTGGATAATTTCCTTTATGTATATATATAGCCTTATAATGTAATTAATGTACTGGATAATTTCCTGTATGTATATATAGCTAGGTGTAATATATGTACCACGGTAATACAGAATATAATTGGAATTTATTTAATATATGTATATTATAAACAATTTTAAATTATTTAACAAATTTATTAAAACATATACTTTATAACTTTAACTTGAATTTAAAATAAATTTAAATGAATATTTAATTATACAAATTTGGTCGGTACCGTTTTTTAATTCGATCTTGTAATGAAATTACTGTTAAGTCACGTGTAAACTATAGTCTAGATATGCACAAACCCTAGAAGAGGTTCACTACTAAACGATAGCGTAGGCAACACGTGATACTAACCATAAATAACTACGCTGCTACATTAGAGGCTACATTCTAATTATGATATATTGCCATCGTACGCTGATACCTAGTAGTACACTTGTATACCCCATCCCACCCACCCCATCCCCTATTGATCTTGTAAAGTACCCCTCGTAATGTCTATTGTTTCGTAATTAACATTTCACATACATCATATATATATATATTGTTATTTTGTTATTGATATTTGGTGGAGACCTATCATCCCTTCCAAGAACTTAGATATAGTTTTTAATTATATTAAAATGACTCCATTGTCCATTCGAAGCCGCTCTTATCTTAATGTATCAATGGTTTTAATGATATCCGATCATTTACATTATTGTATATAACATATTATAACATCACTTCTAAATATAATTTCATAATTGTAATGGTCTGGACGGGATTCAAGCACGTTCTTCTATAGTACATATGTGCGTGCTTATCTAATATTACAGACTGCTGAGCAAAGCGTATATATGCATATGTTTGTTCGTGTGATAATGCCTAATTATTATATATTAGGTTATAGGGTGACCTATATGGTGATTTAAAATATACTTTTTAGATAATATATTCCATATTAGCATATATGCTAATTGACATTATATATACAACTATGTAGAGTATTAGTATATATAGAGAATTAGAAAATATCATCGGGAATATATATATGTGTATGTGATTGTACTGCACTGATATGCGTGTGTTCTAAATAAGTGGATTAGGTAATATTAATGAAGTAATTATGTAACCGAACACTGGCTATAATATATAAGGTTATCAAGTGGGCATTTCTCACACACACACGCACGCACGCACGCACGCACGCACATAATGACAATAGCAGCCTTTATAAATAAGAACAAACGCGCGTGCGCACATACACTTTCATATACTCGAAACCCGCCCACAAGGACGCTGACACACCCCCACGACGCACGCACTCGAATACCGGCAATATCGTGCAGGTAATATTCGCCACGCGTAATAAAGTTACGGACAGGTCGATGAGCGCGCGCGCGCGTGGCGGGTGTCGATGGCGGGTGTTCGATGGTGGATGGACTACCACGTGATTAATTTCTAATTAGATACGCTCTCGTCCACTGCAGAGGTACGGCTAACTCACCACAAATAGTAAACATATCATAGGCGGTAACCAATACGGGATTAATAAACGTGTGTGTGTGTGTGTGTGTGTGTGTGCGTGTTAACCCTGTTGAGTGCATGTGTATATGTATGTTCGTGTGTATGTATGTATGTGTGTGTGTACATACCTACATATGGAGAGGTGAATACATATACAATATTAATAAAGAAAATATTCATGTATTTGTATTTTATTATAGTATATATATATATATATATATATATATATATATATATATATATATATATATATTTTATTCTAAAATGTAATCAATATAATAAATGAAATAAAGACTTAATTGTAGGTGCAGACCTACTGAATGTATTGTATGATTATATTACGAATATTAATTGATGATCTATTTAATTGTTATCTATTATCAGTTAATCGATAAATTATAAAATTAAAATAAAATTGTAAAATTACATGAGATTTTAATTTTTCAGTTAACTACTAAGATGTTATAATTGTTTATTTCACTTTCCATATTATACAAATACAATTACTGTAAGATTTATATATATATATATATATATAACAATATTCGGTTATTACTAATAATCTAATTAGTGCCTAATTATTAAAATAACGAAAAATAATAATTTTAAAATAATATTTTTGAAGTTTTAAGTTATGAATTATAATGTTCTATACTTTTATTATAGCGTGATGCATCAGGTGAATTAGTATTAGTAAATTAGTATTATATGTTCATTTGATACAAACAAATATTACATATAAATAGTTTGCAAATTTTAATAGCACTATGGTAACATTATGATAATATTTCCAACACAAATTATGCATACTATGGTAATGGTATTAATATTGATTAACCTATTAACCTATTAACCTATATTAATATAGAATGTGTCATTACAGTTACATTGAATAGGTACTATTTCAAACTAAATATTTAAATATGTCAAAATTTAGATATCATTAATTTATGATGTAGTAGACCAAAGTGAATAATTCGAATTAATTAATGTTTAATATATTTGCATATATAATAAAAGCCGTGTGTATCGAATTCTCAGAAATTCTCTGATACTATCGTTACAACAGAAGTTCATTAGATATTACGGGGCGTGGTTAAAGGTTCAATAAACGCATAAGATGTCAATCATGTCGTCACAATTAGCTCTAGATTATCGATGTATAGATTTTATAAAACTGGAATATTAAATAGTCTATTAATGGCGTTCGTTTCATATTTTCATTATTTTTCACAAAATATTAAAATATAATTCACTATCTTTAAAATGATGTATACTATGTTGTACAATAGTAACTATAAGTTGCTTACCTATACATTATACATCGTATCGTAATTGCACAACATTCATAATTATACTAAGCTAAATATATTAGTTGTATCATTACATTATATATAATCTATAGTTAAATAACCTAGGGTATGGTGTTTATGGCATGACGTCATGTGATTAGGTAGAAAGTAAGTGGATACAGCAATAGTGCGTCTACCTTTACACACTACAACACTGACAGGTGCCTAGGGTGCCAGTGTGCAATGCTTAGCTGTGACGATAGCACTAACTTCACACGCTACAACACTGACAGGTGCCTAGGGTGCCAGTATACAATGCTTAGCTGTGACGATAGAACTAACTTTACACGCTACAACACTGACAGGTGCCTAGGGTGCCAGTGTACAATGCTTAGCTGTGACGATAGCACTAACTTCACACGCTACAACACTGACAGGTGCCTAGGGTGCCAGTGTACAATGCTTAGCTGTGACGATAGCACTAACTTCACACGCTACAACACTGACAGGTGCCTAGGGTGCCAGTGTACAATGCTTAGCTGTGACGATAGAACTAACTTCACACGCTACAACACTGACAGGTGCCTAGGGTGCCAGTGTACAATGCTTAGCTGTGACGATAGCACCAACTTCACACGCTACAACACTGACAGGTGCCTAGGGTGCCAGTGTACAATGCTTAGCTGTGACGATAGCACCAACTTCACACGCTACAACACTGACAGGTGCCTAGGGTGCCAGTGTACAATGCTTAGCTGTGACGATAGCACTAACTTCACACGCTACAACACTGACAGGTGCCTAGGGTGCCAGTGTACAATGCTTAGCTGTGACGATAGCACTAACTTTACACGCTACAACACTGACAGGTGCCTAGGGTGCCAGTATACAATGCTTAGCTGTGACGATAGCACTAACTTTACACGCTACAACACTGACAGGTGCCTTAGGTGCCAGTGTGCAATGCTTAGCTGTGACGATAGCACTAACTTTACACGCTACAACACTGACAGGTGCCTAGGGTGCCAGTGTACAATGCTTAGCTGTGACGATAGCACCAACTTCACACGCTACAACACTGACAGGTGCCTAGGGTGCCAGTGTACAATGCTTAGCTGTGACGATAGCACTAACTTTACACGCTACAACACTGACAGGTGCCTAGGGTGCCAGTATACAATGCTTAGCTGTGACGATAGCACTAACTTTACACGCTACAACACTGACAGGTGCCTTAGGTGCCAGTGTGCAATGCTTAGCTGTGACGATAGCACTAACTTCACACGCTACAACACTGACAGGTGCCTAGGGTGCCAGTATACAATGCTTAGCTGTGACGATAGCACTAACTTTACACGCTACAACACTGACAGGTGCCTTAGGTGCCAGTGTGCAATGCTTAGCTTTGACGATAGCACTAACTTTACACGCTACAACACTGACAGGTGCCTAGGGTGCCAGTGTACAATGCTTAGCTGTGACGATAGCACTAACTTCACACGCTACAACACTGACAGGTGCCTAGGGTGCCAGTGTACAATGCTTAGCTGTGACGATAGCACTAACTTCACACGCTACAACACTGACAGGTGCCTAGGGTGCCAGTGTACAATGCTTAGCTGTGACGATAGCACTAACTTCACACGCTACAACACTGACAGGTGCCTTATGTGCCAGTGTACAATGCTTAGCTGTGACGATAGCACTAACTTCACACGCTACAACACTGACAGGTGCCTAGGGTGCCAGTATACAATGCTTAGCTGTGACGATAGAACTAACTTTACACGCTACAACACTGACAGGTGCCTAGGGTGCCAGTGTACAATGCTTAGCTGTGACGATAGCACTAACTTCACACGCTACAACACTGACAGGTGCCTAGGGTGCCAGTGTACAATGCTTAGCTGTGACGATAGCACTAACTTCACACGCTACAACACTGACAGGTGCCTAGGGTGCCAGTATACAATGCTTAGCTGTGACGATAGCACTAACTTCACACGCTACAACACTGACAGGTGCCTAGGGTGCCAGTGTACAATGCTTAGCTGTGACGATAGCACTAACTTCACACGCTACAACACTGACAGGTGCCTAGGGTGCCAGTGTACAATGCTTAGCTGTGACGATAGCACTAACTTCACACGCTACAACACTGACAGGTGCCTAGGGTGCCAGTGTACAATGCTTAGCTGTGACGATAGAACTAACTTCACACGCTACAACACTGACAGGTGCCTAGGGTGCCAGTGTACAATGCTTAGCTGTGACGATAGCACCAACTTCACACGCTACAACACTGACAGGTGCCTAGGGTGCCAGTGTACAATGCTTAGCTGTGACGATAGCACCAACTTCACACGCTACAACACTGACAGGTGCCTAGGGTGCCAGTGTACAATGCTTAGCTGTGACGATAGCACTAACTTCACACGCTACAACACTGACAGGTGCCTAGGGTGCCAGTGTACAATGCTTAGCTGTGACGATAGCACTAACTTTACACGCTACAACACTGACAGGTGCCTAGGGTGCCAGTATACAATGCTTAGCTGTGACGATAGCACTAACTTTACACGCTACAACACTGACAGGTGCCTTAGGTGCCAGTGTGCAATGCTTAGCTTTGACGATAGCACTAACTTTACACGCTACAACACTGACAGGTGCCTAGGGTGCCAGTGTACAATGCTTAGCTGTGACGATAGCACTAACTTTACACGCTACAACACTGACAGGTGCCTAGGGTGCCAGTGTACAATGCTTAGCTGTGACGATAGCACTAACTTTACACGCTACAACACTGACAGGTGCCTTATGTGCCAGTGTACAATGCTTAGCTGTGACGATAGCACTAACTTCACACGCTACAACACTGACAGGTGCCTAGGGTGCCAGTGTACAATGCTTAGCTGTGACGATAGCACTAACTTCACACGCTACAACACTGACAGGTGCCTTATGTGCCAGTGTACAATGCTTAGCTGTGACGATAGCACTAACTTCACACGCTACAACACTGACAGGTGCCTAGGGTGCCAGTGTACAATGCTTAGCTGTGACGATAGCACTAACTTCACACGCTACAACACTGACAGGTGCCTAGGGTGCCAGTGTACAATGCTTAGCTGTGACGATAGCACTAACTTTACACGCTACAACACTGACAGGTGCCTAGTGTGCCAGTGTACAATGCTTAGCTGTGACGATAGCACTAACTTCACACGCTACAACACTGACAGGTGCCTAGGGTGCCAGTGTACAATGCTTAGCTGTGACGATAGCACTAACTTTACACGCTACAACACTGACAGGTGCCTAGGGTGCCAGTGTACAATGCTTAGCTGTGACGATAGCACTAACTTTACACGCTACAACACTGACAGGTGCCTAGGGTGCCAGTATACAATGCTTAGCTGTGACGATAGCACTAACTTCACACGCTACAACACTGACAGGTGCCTAGGGTGCCAGTATACAATGCTTAGCTGTGACGATAGCACTAACTTCACACGCTACAACACTGACAGGTGCCTAGGGTGCCAGTGTACAATGCTTAGCTGTGACGATAGCACTAACTTTACACGCTACAACACTGACAGGTGCCTAGGGTGCCAGTGTACAATGCTTAGCTGTGACGATAGCACTAACTTCACGCACGGTAACACGCAACCACGTTTAATCGATATCGAATAGAGGTCTGACATCGCTATAATCTTTGATTAATATAACTTCCGGTTACTAGGAGATACGAGAGCATTTCCGTTGTAACGACTACTATAGGATGTCACTCCCCTCTTGTTATCCTATTGTCACCATGAAATGTACATATATATATACATATATACGCACATCTATATAATAATAATATAGTATTATCATAATAATAATACTTATTATTATTATTATTAAAAGTGTGTGTGTGTGTTATTGTTTATAATAATACACATATAATAAAGCTATTATGCATCCGATGACATATAAAAGTGTTCATAAAATAATACTACTTAGTCTTTATACACCGTTACATTATATATTAATAAAGCATCATCATAATCGTCATCATCATTCTATATGTGCGGAATACGAATAGTTACGTACGAAACTAGTAGGGCGATGTCAACTGGGTCGAGTTACTTTAAACTTGCACATATCACGTGATATGGTAGCTACTTATTTCACGTGTCTAGTGTATCTAGTACTGTATAGTCTAAACGTAACACCACGTGATAGCGTTATGATCACGTGATTGTGCTATGATCAGATGACACGTGTTCAACAGTCTACACAATCGTCATTGCAGTAGAATAGTGGTATAGCACTACGTGCGATGTACCGTTGCAAACATGGTTAAGTTGCAACCAGATTATACACGCGATAGCATGTAGATCCGTATTTAAGTAATACGTCGATACACCGCATTATATGTGTTATATTCGGTATTCGATATAAGCTTATTTCACTCTATACATATCTATATATATATATATATATATATATATATATATATATATATACATAGAAACTTTCTCAAACATAGACTCCAATTAACCGACATAATATTTCTGAAATATCGAATTATACTTACATGCATTTATATAAAAACCAAACTAGTATTTGTAAAAATCTGAGTTAGCGGTTGTTCACTATATATATATATATATATATATATATATATATATGTGTGTGTGTGTGTACTTATCGTGTATAGCGACTAACCGATATAATAATAGTTCTATGTTTACGATCGTGATGCGGTGAACTCCGAAACGAGATGATATTCTTAGTGTGCGGTTCGGTACAGTGCGCGCTCCGGTGCGATATTCGCGCACTCGCACACACCTGTGCTAAATTTGCCGTACCACTGTGGCATCGTACCGTGTAAATGTATACGTATATATACACATATATATATATATATATATATATATATATACATATATATATATATATATATATATATATATATATATATATATATATATATATATATACGAATAAGCATATGTGTGTGTGTGGAGAACACACCTATAGAAGCATCTCTACACCGCCAGTATCACCACCGATACGAGTTATACGTTAATACCGGTCATATGTGTATACCAGGCCTATATCTCCGGGGTATCAATAGCTAATGTACCTCACGGAGGTGTGTCCTATATAGAGGTTTGTCCTTCATAGAGGTGTGTATATCTGTGTACAGATACGTAGTGGCTACGGTATTGTTATATATGCTATAACATACGGTTGTACGGCGTCTATAGGGTGTTTAGCTAGAACTATAGTTGTATGTTAGCACAGCGTATACTGTAAAGATATACCTGCGTTGTGTTGTACGTGAGACATACATACACGCATGCGTACGTAGACGCGGACCACTTTACCTATGTGTATAGTGGTATACCTGGCGCGCATGCGTATCGTATGGATGCTGCCGATAATAGCCGAGCCTAGCAGTCCTATAAAGGGGATGATCCGGGCGATCCGATACCCGCACACGCACACACACACAAATAATTACGCATAGTGTATATAATACCTATATGTATAATATAGTTAACATATAATATAAAGAACACTTGGTTATACTTGGTGCAAGATATTTGGTTATAGTTATTGTATTTATGGGAAAGTATAGAAATACTGAATAATGTCCACTAATAATGACACCATATATTATCCATTAAATATATATTTTAGAGAATATACATATATATATACTAAATTTAATATATCATTTTATATTTTTATAATTTAGTATATATATATATTATAATATGTAGGTCTACGTATATTTAGTTATACATATATATATATATATATATATATATATATATATATATATATATATATATATATACTTGTAATTGAGGTAAAGTTAATCAAAAAAAAATATAAGCTTATTTTTTTTAATTACTAGTAATTTTGTATTTTATCATACATAAAATAGAGAAAACCCTAATTTAATTTAATTTAAATAAATGTATCTTATTATCTGATTATTTAATATAAATAGATATACTTAAAAGGAGAGTTTATTTTTAATTTTATATTGTTATTGTTATTGTTATTGTTATTTTATTTTCATAGA
Source organism: Osedax fenrisi (assembly GCA_964019155.1). NCBI lineage: Eukaryota > Metazoa > Annelida > Polychaeta > Sabellida > Siboglinidae > Osedax > Osedax fenrisi. The sequence goes on from OZ025242.1 coordinate 35,195,368, forward strand.
GTCCTTTCATCACTTCCAGGAACTTAGATGAAGTTTTCACTATGACAATATTAATGACCACTATAACCATATGGCTTTAATGTTCCTTCGAAGCCGTTCTCATGTTAAGGCATCCATGGTGTTAACGAGAGCCGATCATTTAGTTATACACAATTATATAATATCACTACTAAATATTATTTTAAGACCTATTTTAATGGTATCACACCTATCTATCACAAATTGAAAGTTAAAAATCAAATGTCGTGTATGATAATAAGTTGTATATCATAGAATTTACAATACTATATTAATATAAATTATAATATATAATTAGTTATATTACATTAATACAATTAATGATATTATAATATTACATTATGATGTAATGTATGTTTAATAATTTAAATTACGTGACATTATATAAATATATATATATATATATATATATATATATATATATATATATATATATATGTATATATTATAGAGTAATATCATTGATAGTATTAATGTTATAAATGATACATTCACTACTAAATTAAAACTCGGAGTACAATACCGATACATTTATTAATATTAATATATGTATATGATGAAATGATGAAATATAGTTTATTAGGCACCGTTACAAAGTGATAACACTCCTCGTAAGTGCACGTAAAATAAATAATATAAATAAAACAACCACAACAACAAAGTGAAATCAACTAACTAACAATGTGGAAGTAATAATAATGAAATATAAAAGTTAATAATAATATAATGAAATTAGATACTGGATAAATATGACTTGAGATGAGAATTAAAGGAGGTGGGAGATTGAATAGATCTTATAGATGAAGGGAGTGCATTCCAGATAGATGGGACAATGTAGGAGAAAGAGCGTTTCTGGAATTTAAGGGAGGATGGCTGTGGGATAATTAGATTGATACTGGAAGTTGAACGTGTATTGTGGGTGGTGGAGCGAATTAAAAGTAGGTCAAATATATATGAAGGAATGGAAAAATATATAGATTTATGGGTAATAGAAAGGAGTCTAATTAGAGATCGTTTTCTATAGGGAAACCAGTTTGGTATAATTTGAAATGAGTCAGTATAGGAATGGTCAGATAGTTTAATATTGAAAATGGATCGTATAGATGATCTGATGATTCTATTTAATGGAGCAATTGAAGAAGCAGGAAGGATATATAATAAAGAAGAACAATAATCAATACGAGAAATTACAAGTGAATTAATAAGGACAGCACATAGGGGACGAGTAATATGTTTACGGATACATTTGATTCTAAATAAATGATAATTAGCTGCTTTAGAAATTTTAGAAATATGGCTAGAAAAAGATAGATCAGAGTCGAAAATAACACCAAGATTGAGGACTGAATTGGAAGGTGAAATAAGAATTTTGTCAAGATAAAAAGAAGGGAATGATGGGGAGTTCGTAGGTATATTGAGGAGGGCAGTTTTTGAAGTATTTAGTAAAAGGTTATTGGAGAGAAGCCAGTATTTAATAGAGGAGGCACACGCAATTAGTTGAGAATTATCTGGAGTAGAAACAGAGAGGAATGAGTAGAGTTGGATATCATCAGCATATATATGATAGAAAACGTTAGGGAATTTGGATATAATAGACCGTATAGGTGCTATATATATGGAGAATAGAAGTGGGCCTAGGACAGAACCTTGTGGGACACCATAGAGTAAGGGACGGGGATCAGAAAAGAAATCACAGAATTTAACAGAGGATGATCTATTCAGGATGTAAGATTTAAGCCATTTGAGGGCACTACCATTAATTCCAATCATCTCAAGTCTTGAGATAAGAATATCATGGCGAAGAGAGTCAAATGCACAAGATAGATCAAGTAGAACCATTTGACAACATAGTGAGGGAGAAACTTTGGTATATATATTATTTAAGATTTGAAGGAGGGCAGTCTCAGTTGAATGACCTTTACGAAATGCACTTTGCAGGACATCATGGGAAGAGTTTAGTGACATAAACCTATTTATTTGATGGACAACTATTATATATTTTAGTATATGAAATACATTGTATTGTGGAGATTATCATTCAATAACTGAATATTCATTATATTATATACATATATGTCTATGTGCCTATATGTCTATTATATATCTATATATATATTATATTAAAATTAGAAATAAACATATATGATTTATCAAATTGTAGTATTAAAAAAATCTCCTTTTTATTCGGAATGTTATTATAACGATAGTACAGGATACAGCCTATATACACCCTATATACACCCTATATACACCCTATATACACCCTATATACACCCTATATACACCATATACTTAGTTGTACACGTTCCCCTGTATGAAATACACGACTCACAGCATACACTGATACACCGATACAGCACATATATGAGGACATATATGAGGACATATTAGCTAAGCACAACCTATTGTTAGAATGTATCTTCTTTAGCGATATGTCTAACCCTTAATCACACTTTCTATAGTACAATACTTGTATATATATACAGGTACATTATACGTAAAGCAGAGAAATCAGTTATTTGTTCACCATAGTAATGGTATAAGCCCATCATTATAGAGCGTTACTTTTCTGCTATCATAGTTTTACAAATTTGAGCGCTTCAATATCATAAGTTAATAGCCTTACGTACAATCCACTAAATATCAATTTTATATTGTAGCGATAATAAAGATGAATCATTGGAATATGTATCGTTGAAAATATCTCGATTATATTATTTACTCCGCGAAGATAGGCGCGACCTATATAAGTTAAAGTATCGCATTTCGCTATTAGTTCAAATAGAATATGTGTTCTAATATAAATATATAGATAACACAACTTATACTAGGGATGACTGGCTTAATCGGTACAGTTAATACTTATTTCCTAAATCTATATATATATATATATATATATATATATATATATATATATACATCTGCGAAATACGCTACCGTATTTTCATTGCGTATATGCTATAAGATAACAATAATAATAGATATGAATTACCATTACCGATAATTAAACCGGTACCATTCCGCACTATAGGTCAATTCGTAGAGGTCAACTGTTAACCTTATCGGTCTGATATCGCAACCTATTTAATATCTACGAATACTGCCGCTGTATCCGCACCGAGTTTGCATTAGCAACTCTATTGTTATAATCGGAACACAACTTCCGGTGATGTAACCTATCGGCGTGTATACATTCTATAGAATGATTATAAATGCGCGTCCACGCACATACACACACACATACACACACACACGAGGTATTAGCATGATATCCGTTAAAGGCTGACAAACAAGCGACCGTTATTGATATCGTTTACGTAGTTTAGTTTACCGCCGAATGGATGAGGCCCTAATGTTACCGGGACGGAAGTGGGTATAGAAGCAGTTATTGAAGCAGTTATAAGAAGCTTACCGATTACGTCATGAGGTTAGCTGGTAGCAAGGTAGCATCACGTGTCTGTACACCACTGTTGGGCGCACGAACTAACGATACTTCCCCGGTAATGGCGGCGAGCGGGGTGTATGGGGGTAGCGACCCCCCCCCTTTACTATATAGCCCTCACTTACCTATATGTACACTGCGGTTAGACCCACCACCGCACGTATTGTGTAAACGGCGTCTATTACGTAATACCTAGCGGCCGGAGTGCACGTTACGTAATAGGTAGACGGTGGTGTGCGCTCGCACCGAGTTACACTCCAGCGGTGGCGGCGGCGTCGTATTAGGGTCAGTATAGTTAGGTTGGAGTGCCGCGCGGTACCCACTTGCAATCAATCCGACCATTATGCCAGCTTCCCCCTGCCTCCCTCCATCCCTCTCTCCTCATCCCGTTTACGCTATTATATACATGGATGTGTGCGCGCGTGTGCGTGTTATATACATACTTATATTATAAGGTAATATATATATATATATATATATATATATATATATAGGTGTGTATATATAGGTGTGTATATACATATCGTATTATATAAATAAATAAATGCATCATGTGTTAGAGATATACCGTTAACAACTATTATATTATAGATTGTATATATGTATATATATATATATATATATATATATATATATATATATCCAATTCAGAGTTATTTATAAAAATATATATATATATATATATATATATGAATTTGTTTATTTAAAATAAATTATAATAGGTGACAAAAAATGAAAAGGAAATTTCTATTTCAATATACTTTGTATATAATAATCGTGTCTAGAATGATAATACACCTATAACACGTGTGTGGTTACAAGTATAGAACTACTTGTAACCACAGTGTGTACGTGTTAAGCAATCCGTATCGTATACAACGTGGGTCGGTTGTATCGACATCGCGTATAACCAACTCGTATTGTTAACACTCTAGGTCACGTGATCACTTCTATCGCACGTGACTTCTAAGAAGTATTCGGATACTAGTAACGCCACCTGTACCCGTGATATAGTTGCAGTGTGTTGTTGTTGTTGTTCAGTCGCAGCGCACAGTCACCATATCAAAGATTATAGTATGCCTGACTATTACAGATATTTCCGAGTACACATATAAAACTTATGCGTCATAAGTGGCGTCGTAATGTTATACACACACCGACATACAGCGTTACCTACATATGCCGTTACGACGCGATGTATGTATTATTTGTATAGTCATATCAAACTATATACTTGTATAATGTACAAAATGGTTACAATTATTATTGATATGATGTAAGTGTCCATTACTTATATATAATTAGGATTAGGATACATTGCAATAGCATGGTATTAAATAATATTAAATATATATATATATATATATATATATATATGAGATTAGTAAAAGCTAATTTATATTGCATATTATTTGAAATAGAATATAGAAAACATTTTTATAAATATTTTATAAAAATCGGATCAAATCTAAATATAATTCATTGGCGATACTATTATAGTAGTAGTAGTAAACTTCTAGAAGCGGCAGTGGTTCGCTATTGATTATGGTGGGTGTATAGCTAATGATATATCTTTACTTCACACAATCATTGATATTGTAGTATGCCTGATAAAATACTAAATTCCATATAAGGAATTATGCGATTATGTATGGTATGGTAGGTAGATATCCCATAGCACATATCGTGTGATATGATATTACGTAATATATATACATAATCATACTATTATGCAAGAATGTAGCAGTTTCGTTCCGCTCCGAGTATCACCCAGGCCGATGTGCAATCATGCGTGATATTACATAATATTTAAGTGATAGCGTTAATGATGAGTAAGGGTTGTATTATGTACGTATTACACGGAGCGTATCGGATCGAGTGGATCTTCAGAACCGCTGCCGCCGCACCGCACCGCACCGCTGCCGCCGCACCGCACCGCACCGCCTATGATTATTTACGTCATGATTTAAGATAACAAAAACACGTAAACAATAAACGGATATAATAAGTTAACAACAACAAAAGATTCATAAATAATATTGGATATTTACGGCGAATATTAGTACGTAGAGAGGTAGATTGTGTGCGGGGGTATACCCCTTTAGGGAGATAGAATGGTTGTCAACAGTCGTTACGGTTATAATACGGATCCAGTACTATAGTTATATAATCATATATATAATCATATATATATATATATATATATATATATACACACTATACCATACGATAGCATATTATAACATACTATAGTACGATAATTGTGTAGGTGTGTAGATTAATGCGTCAACGTTGAATAGTTTTAACAGGAGATCTGTATTTGTATAATATAATTTGATAATTAATAATTTATTATAATTATAAATTATAGATTACTTCAATGTTGACCTGGTAAAAGTGTGTAGAATATATACATATCGATGTTATAGATATACAAGTTGATGTAATCATTGTGTGGCGTAATCAATGTGTGACGTAATCAATTAGGAGACGCCATGGAACACGTAATAATATATCTATAATCGATATTATCTATTAAAGTTATTGTTCTCATTATTGTGAGATGATGAGTACATCGAGGCTGATGAGGAAGATGAGTGAAGTAGATGAGGAGGAGGAGGATTAGTAGGAATAAGAGGCTGATGAGGAAGAGGAGGAGGATGAGCGTGTTACATAAACCTGATGGCGATGACGAATTCCCCTGGCGATTAAAGCGAGCGTTGTTACTAATTATCAGTAATTATACAGACATCAAGTACACAGCGCTCGTGTGTGTGTGTGTGCGCTTCACACAGAACAACTAAAGCACGTATATATCGATATCATTATGTGGGGAGGTAGTAGTATTGCTGTGTTCAATGTTATATCAATAATAGTAATGTAGTTCTGCAATATATATATATATATATTCGGTGCACTGAATAATATGTTCCATATACATTTTTATATATAAATGTATATACGCATAGATGTAAGTCGTACGATGCGTATGCAAGTAAGGATATTTCTCTAAAGGACACAGCTCCATCAGTAACCGACGTATCAAAGCTGCCCACCATGATATCAATATTAATAGAATCACAGGCAATTAGTGTCATCACGTTACCCCAGTACACACACACACTCACATACACATACGTACGCACATACACATAAACATATACATTGTATAGTATAGGAACATGCTTACGTAGTATTGCCTGCATGCCTGTGTACTGCGTCTTGTGGTAGGCATGTATGCGTATACGAGCTGCATAAGCCTATATATGCATATATATGTATATATATATATATATTATGTAAATATGTACTAAATATACGTGTATGTGTATGCGGTGACTATTGCATATGTCAGTAAGCATTACATAAGCCCTGTGATGTTAGCTTTCATTATCACATGGTGCACCGCGTGTTGTGGCTGATTGTTCTTCTCGGTGTACTGGTGCTGATCACCGGCCCGAATGATAGGTCACGTGACAATGACATGTGACACGCGGTAGCACACGTGATATAATCACGCGTGATACTACTATAGTAGTACTACATTAGTAGTACTACATTAGTAGTAGTAGTAGTAGTAGTATACTACTACTACTAATACTGTGTTATACGGGGCGGTATGATGTAGTGTGGTATAATATGGAGTTGTGTGGTTTGATTTGATGCGGTGTATCTTATTTGAACAAATAATCATTAAAATTATAAATTTATATAACAAATAAATAATTCCTATTTTATATTTTATGTCAATTATTGATTATCTCACACACTCACACACACGAATATATATATATATATATATATATATATATATATATATATATATAAGTACATATACTTAATATTGGTGGGTTGATACAATATTTATCTAGCATTACTCTAGTCTGGACAAACAATACGTTTTTTGTCTGCATTGTCTCTTATACGCGTCATGTAATTTAGTATGCATATATTTGCGGAATCACTTATCAACATCACACTACAAGCATCTCCACAATACATGTATTCTAGTTACATATATATATATATATATATATATATATATATAATATGTATGAATATAAATGTATACATGTTCTATGCGATAATTAATAATGTATGAGTCTAGTTATTAATGTATAATGTATAATGCATATTATAGTTATGGTATATTATAGTTATATGTATAATTACACACGCGTGCACACACGCGCCCATTCATACGCGAACCTTAAAGTATTTCATATTACTTTAACTTAAATACCTTATTTATTTAATTAATTTACTAACTTATTAATGTGGATGTGATAACGGATGCTTGTGAAAGTCATCTTAAATATGACTGCAGATAACAATGCAGTTAATAGTGTATACAGACGATAACGCGTATATTGCATAACCGCCTGGTAAACATTACGTTGTTGACCTTCACTTCTAGCTCTCGTACAAATGCATACTAATGTTATAGTGGTGTTAACACATGCACCGACTTGTATAAACAGATAGTCATATAATATATATATATATATATATATATATATATATATATATATATACATACATACGTATATAATTCACACGTGACGAAGTGTTCTGACGTATTAATAATTAAGCGTGCGCTTGCCACACGTAACGTTATTACACCACACGACGCACGCATACACGGGCGCACAATACTGACACATAGCCTGGCAGCGAACCGTTACGCGAGAGTGTGTGGGAGCGGCGAAGGATTATGCCATCATGACGTCATAGATATTACGTCATAGATATATCAAGTAACTATTACAGCAGTGTGCTATCTCCACTACAGATATGCTTCAAATACCGGTAGGGGAGACATTTTTAACTAGTGAAATTCAAATAAATTAATAAAATTAACTCATACAATATTAGTAATATTAACATAACGGGTTAGGATTAAGGCATAATCTGCACAACTCGATACAGGGTTTCAACTTCCTACCACTAATAGTAATGAGTCATATATATATATATATATATATATATATATATATATATATATATAAATGTATACTACAGTAATCTGAGTATGGATTAACATTCAATACTGCAGTTATGTGGTTATATCACGTGACATATGCAGTGATGACAATGATTACTGCTGTTCATAATCACCGTTACACACCCAAAGTCAATAGATGTTATAACACGGGCATGATCATACATATAGGTTACGATACCTATACTAGTTACGTATCCGATCATACCACGTGTCATACCACGTGTGAACTCGCATAATGATGTCACGTATGTCCTTGCTATTAGGTAGCGATTGTAATCACGCAGGGTCAAGATAGCGTGTTTAATATTGAGTATTTTGCCCTACAATTTATCGTATACAAAGAATGTACATGATTCATAACCATGTTCATTTTTAAGTAATATTTTATATAGATTTTTATTTATGATTATACTTTTATCAAATAATTGAATAAAATCGATAATAAATATTATTAATTTTCAAAAGCGTATTACATAGGTACTATAAGTATATAAGTCCTATACTATAAGTATATTGGATATAAATGAATCCAGTTATACATATATATATATATACACATTTAGTTGGTTTGGTTGGATTTGTATCTAGTGCCATGTTAAATTTATCGGATAAATCGGATAAGTTTGATTGGATAAGTCGGACTTCTCTATAAGTCGGACACATATTATTATCATTTTTATGATTTTTATACTGGATAAGTCGGACTTTTTATAAATTGTCAGAAATGTTTACTTTAAATAATGTATATTATAATTTTAGTAAGTAATATTATTGAATACAACATGTTATGTTATTGATTGTTGCATAATTCCACATTTCGGTAACCCTTTAACTCATGCTGCGCATGTCATGTCGTATTTGCATGATATTCTGAATCTCGGATAAGTCGGACATCTCGCTAAGTCGGATACTTTACCCGGTCCCTTGCGTGTCCGACTTATCGGGATTTGGCTGTATATATATATATATATATATATATATATATATATATTTCCGCGTAAACGAATATATGAATAATCTTATATAAATATATTTTCGATAAAAAGCGATAAGTGTTGATCCTAATATAAATATTCTCGCATTATCGCGTAATATATTGTGTTAAAAGATATACGTTAAAAGCATGTATCAATACCCAGCGGGAGGTATTAATTACATGCGGCCATGCTAAGTAACTCCTGTATTGAATTACACCCCCCCCCCTCGCCCCTACGCTGTGGTGATAAGTGACCCCTGCCGATGACCTCGCGATGTACATCCCTCTCTCCCGTCGGACATCGGATAGCGACCACCTACGACGCCACAATTCCAACAACTGTCGAATAGTTCCTCATCGATACGCTAGGTGTCAGTTATTTCTAGATCGAGTCGCTTGAGACGCATCGCTCGAATCGCTTGTTAAATAGTTTCCACGAATTTAGGCGTAAAAATGCTGTATAATAGTTAGGCGGGAGAGGGTAATGCAGTATAACACATATATTATATGTATACGTATACATATAAGTATACATATAAGTACTATATATACGTATAAATATAGTGAGTACACTACGTATATAAGTAGCATATTCTAGGTAATATCCCCGACCGAACACTGATCTATAGTGCTATACGCACGTGGGTTGAGATATTACACTGTTTATTTAGATATGAGAATTTATTTCAGAGAAATACAATTAAAATGAATGGTTAATACGGATATGAGCTATACGAATAGTACGCTGATGATGGTGATGATGATGATGGTGATGATGATAATGATGATGGTGATGATGATGATGGTGATGATGATAATGATGATAAGGATGATAATGATGATGATGGTGATGATGATAAGGATGATAATAATGATGATGATGATGGGAATAGTGATGATGATGAAGATAATGGTTATACTAATATAGTTGTCAGCGAGTGATCAACATCAGGTACTGGTCACGTGATAAAGCCACCACGTGGTATACACATATCACATGATTTGGCGATCACCTATTATAGATAAATTAATTATAAGTAGCCATTACACGCATACACACTTAACTGGTGTTGCGACCAGTTGAGTAATAGCTGACCACTTCCGTTAATAGATTGCGGCCGTAATTAGTGTGGTCAACACAGACGGTAATCGTGTTATGTTGTTAACCACCGCCACGAGTTAATTAATGAGCGATAATAACAATTACATTATATATATATATATATATATATATATATATGTATGTGTGTATATGGGTTTTTGTGTGTGTTTATGTATGTATGTGTGTATGGTTTTTTATACTGTTAAATATTTTTGTTTATTTTACAATAATGAATATATATATTTATATCAATTAAATAAATATCATATATATATATAGTATATATATATGCACATTATATATAGGCAGGGGTATAGGTAAGGGTATACATGTATGCTGACACTGCACGCTATGATGTATGCATCTATTGCATGTGTGTACGAAACGCTTTACCTATATAACAGCCGTCTATGTCGTACCGTACAGCCTAGCTTCGCCCGTTACGACGTCAGTGTTCAACCTGATTACACAATACACTGGATTATGAGTCATAACTTATGACTCATTATTAATGAATCATTACCAATGTGTTTTAAATTATGGCAATGGCTCAGATATAGGTTTAGGTTGAAACATATTTATAATATGTCCAATATTTGTAATATTTTAGACTCCATAAACACATATACAGTAAGCGCTTATTTGAACAATTAAATAATGGATTGTAACGACTTCAACCGCTAATAGTCAGCTAATGGATCACCAACCAATGGTTCATATTCAACAGTATCGTAACATATTTCATACGTGATGTATTCTGTATACTGCTGACTATATGAATTTAAACATTAAAACATTTGTTTACATGTTTAAAGAGGTGTTAATTATGTTTACATAGTGCAAAGGTCATAATTCATGGTAGCTGGAAAAGTTCATAGGTGTTCGTAATAATCAATAATGATCGATTTGCTCGAGTCGCACTACTGAAATATGTAAGTGTATTTACATATATCGCTTGATTGAGAACACTGCAGATATAGCACATATATGCGGATATGTAGGATTCCGGAGAACGCTATACTTACAGCCACGTGATACACGATGTAATAGCGATAAGCCCAGCCTAATACATGCACTGTACAGAGGACATGTTATACACCGGTAGCGCGAGGGTTACTCGTTCCTTACACAGACTTAGCACAAGCTTAGCACAAGTTTAACACAAGTTTAATGACAAATGAATTCACACTTATATGATATTTTATTCGATTACCGGCGCGGAGGTGCGCGATATCTCGGACCGCCGGTCGTGTTCTCGTATTATGTCCTGCAGTATATCCTTCACGGTGATCACGTGCCATATAATTACGGGCGATAATAACGGGCGATAATTACATATGTGTCATTTGATCCTACCGGATACAGCGTAATGTAATCACATCATAATTAATAGGCAGCTGCGACGTATTTTTATATTCTAGCATCAAGGTTACCTTGCCAGCGTTGAGGCTATTGTTTATTTACTCCGAGTAAACTATCTAAAGGCATATTTCACATACGATATTATATATGTATATGTTTAAGATACGGTTAACAATTTGTTTAAGATACATATGATACGGCATCTCGAATTACACGCATGCAAACAATGAATTACATAACCTCAAAGGTCACTGTATATAATGTACAGTGTACAATGTGTATAGGCGTGTCGACTACAAAGCATCTCGCCGCGTACAACAATGGGCTACGACAACAATGCCCACGGGTACAGGTGTACCCGTGAACGTAAACAAAGGAACTTTCACTCTCTCACTCTCACTCTCTCTCTCTCTCTCTCTCTCTCTCTCTCTCTTTCACTGAAGTATCACCATGCATATACACCGTTCGTTATTATTTAATTTATTCAGTGATTAATTCAGTGATGATTTACACAATCACGTGACACACACACATATATTCGGTTACGTAATAATGTTGCGATTGTAGCGACGCGGTATCAGCCGAAGGTGATGACGTCATCTTATAGCGCGGTATCGAGTCAGGGTATCGTAGTGTAGCGTGAAGTATAGCACGGAGGATTGCTACACTGGAGGCTGCGGCTTGTTTACTAATTATTATCATACACGTATCTCAAATCTGTATTTAATTACATGTATATGCTTGTATATATATATGTGTGTGTGTATGACATACACACTGTATGTGTATGTATATGTATGTAAGAATGAGTATACATCATAGATATTAAGAAAGTATATCGATGTTTCTGTCTTTATGCCGGTGGTATACACATACTTATATATACACATACTTATATATATATATATATATATATATATATATAGATAATCTAATTTATCAACAAGATGCGTTAACATATATGATAGTTCGTGTCTAGAATAATAGACAATAGGACTATAGACAAACACTACGATAACACTAGAGCTAAAGTGCCGGGCTTCGTTTGATGTTCGTACAACAATAGATCGATTAACTGTGTTATATCAGTATTGTCGGGTGGGGGGGGGGGGGTGTTATTGGTCTATTTTAAACATAAGAGATCGCGCCAAGAATTCTAAATAATAAAAAATCGACAGCATACACTAAGCAATACTTCTGAGAGGAATTCTTAGTAAATATAAACATACACATATACATATATATATATATATATATATATATATATATATATATATATATATATATAAACATGATGTATATACACATATATATATATATATATATATATAATATTATGTATGATATTCTAGCGTTTACTTAAGGCTATATCTGTTTTCTTGGACCGCAGCAGAATTACTATTCAAGTAGCGGCCGTCCAGCGGTCAAGGGTGGTCAAGGGTGTCCGCAGCTCGCTGTGTAGCGGCGGTCACGTGCATTAATTATTTAGCGATGGCCACGTGATCACTACAAGTGATTACGCAATAACGAATAACGATTATGCGGGCGTCGGCGTGCGTGACTACGTGAACACGTGGGTGTGTGCGTGTGTGTTCGTGAGTATGTACCTGTATGTATACGTATGTACGTGAGTGCGTACGAATGCGATTACATCCGATGCAATATATGCGTGCGCCCGGGTGTGTGACGCACGCGCGTGTGTTTATATTCTTGAACCGATTATTAGACCTGGTTACATTACGAGAACGGTACTGGGCTGCCGTAATGCCCTCTGACCCCTGCACTCTTACACTGCACACCAATGATAACAATGATAATAATGATGATTATGGTGATTATGATGATGATGATGATAGTGGTACTAGTAATGGTAGTTGTAGAGGAGTATCGCTATGCTTGCGTAAGCGTGTAGGTCTGACGTCACAAATGCGTAATACTAGCGTATGTATGACGTCATAGCTAGAGGTTCATCGCGCTAATTAAGCACGTTGTACAGGTGTACATCGTTCTTTATATTAATAGTAATAGTAATAAATCTAGTAGTAGTAGTAGTAGTAGTAGTAGTAGTAGTAGTAGTAGTAGTAGTAGTAGTAGTAGTAGTAGTAGTAGTAGTAGTAGTAGTAGTAGTAGTAGTAGTAGTAGTAGTATTAGTAGTAGTAGTAGTAGTAGTAGTAGTAGTAGTAGTAGTAGTAGTAGTAGTAGTAGTAGTAGTAGTTGTAGTAGTAAGCGTATTTATGTACATACATAACCGTGGCGATACTGGCCCGTGAATTAGTTAGTAGACTTATAAATATCTCAAACTCGAAAGAGAGAGAGATATCGATGTTCTATAAATAGAATATATGAGATACGCCCTCCTTGATTACATTGCCCTCCCGACATCGATTATATGCGTCTAGTGTTTACTTGTGTTGCTGATCACGTGATGTAGTTGTGTAACGGTTAGTCACGTGATGTAGTGGTGTAACGGTATGTCACGTGATATAACACTTACGTAAGATACGCGGCACATAATCCATCAATAATGTAATATGGAGCTAAACAATAGCTAGAACTCATTGTATATATACTATTATCATTTATAATAAATATATATATATATATATATATATTCTATATATTCTATATATATAATATATATATATAATATATATATATATATATATATATATATATATATGCATATATGCATATTTATATAGAATACATATTATATATTGCAGTATACATATACGATAATTATTGTTAATATTGACATGTTACAATGATATAATGCAATCCTTCACAGAGATTCTATCCATATTAGGGTAGGCATCTGATAGCATTATATATATATATATATGTTGACTTATGTGCCTTGTTATAAATGTACAATAAATAATAAATAATTATTTATATTTTATATGCTATCGGATATATACCGGTCTATTTTTGTTATTTGTTATTATATTAATTATAATTAATTATAATTAATCGATAGCATATACTTATAAAGTCACATATTTATAGGTATAACTATCTGGGTTGTGTAAAGCTCTATCGATATTTTGATTGTGGAAAGGTAATATAAGAAAACATGCTGATCGCAGTGTTAATACACGTGTGCAATACATATTACCTGTGTTTACATACATTTATAAACATATCGGATAACTCAGATTATTACGATGTTTATTTTCACGTGATCATTGACTTGTTCAAATTGGCCACACATTCTGGTGACAAATAACGTACGCCTATGTTTGACCTACATTAACCATTTTGACCTTCACCACGTGATAATAGGCATTGTCACAACGGTAAAGGTATAGGGCCGTGTTTCCCAGCTTGCTTTACTTCGCTAGATGACCGCTGTAATAAGGGTAGGGTGTTCGGAAGGGTTACTAGTTGGAGGGGTGTCAATACTTTAGTAACTAAGTATGCATTATTCATTCATGTATGACTCATTCATAGGTAACATCGGCTGCGTGGACTGTATACTGCGCATTCATACTAGACTGTACAATGAGGTGCGAGTGCGTACTAGACTGTACAATGAGGTGCGAGTGCGTACTAGACTGTACAATGAGGTGCGAGTGCGTACTAGACTGTACAATGAGGTGCGAGTGCGTACTAGACTGTACAATGAGGTGCGAGTGCCTACTAGACTGTACAATGAGGTGCGAGTGCGTACTAGACTGTACAATGAGGTGCGAGTGCCTACTAGACTGTACAATGAGGTGCGAGTGCGTACTGTACAATGAGGTGCGAGTGCGTACTGTACAATGAGGTGCGAGTGCCTACTGTACAATGAGGTGCGAGTGCGTACTAGACTGTACAATGAGGTGCGAGTGCGTACTAGACTGTACAATGAGGTGCGAGTGCGTACTGTACAATGAGGTGCGAGTGCGTACTGTACAATGAGGTGCGAGTGCGTACTAGACTGTACAATGAGGTGCGAGTGCGTACTAGACTGTACAATGAGGTGCGAGTGCGTACTGTACAATGAGGTGCGAGTGCGTACTGTACAATGAGGTGCGCGTGCGTACTGTACAATGAGGTGCGAGTGCGTACTGTACAATGAGGTGCGAGTGTGTACTGTACAATGAGGTGCGAGTGCGTACTGTACAATGAGGTGCGCATGCGTACTGTACAATGAGGTGCGAGTGCGTACTAGACTGTACAATGAGGTGCGAGTGCGTACTAGACTGTACAATGAGGTGCGAGTGCGTACTGTACAATGAGGTGCGAGTGCGTACTGTACAATGAGGTGCGCGTGCGTACTGTACAATGAGGTGCGAGTGCGTACTGTACAATGAGGTGCGAGTGTGTACTGTACAATGAGGTGCGAGTGCGTACTGTACAATGAGGTGCGAGTGCCTACTGTACAATGAGGTGCGAGTGCGTACTGTACAATGAGGTGCGAGTGCGTACTGTACAATGAGGTGCGAGTGCGTACTGTACAATGAGGTGCGAGTGTGTACTGTACAATGAGGTGCGCGTGCGTACTGTACAATGAGGTGCGAGTGCGTACTAGACTGTACAATGAGGTGCGAGTGCGTACTGTACAATGAGGTGCGAGTGCGTACTGTACAATGAGGTGCGAGTGCGTACTGTACAATGAGGTGCGAGTGCGTACTGTACAATGAGGTGCGAGTGCGTACTAGAATGTACAATGAGGTGCGCGTGCGTACTGTACAATGAGGTGCGAGTGCGTACTGTACAATGAGGTGCGAGTGCGTACTAGACTGTACAATGAGGTGCGCGTGCGTACTGTACAATGAGGTGCGAGTGCGTACTGTACAATGAGGTGCGAGTGCGTACTGTACAATGAGGTGCGAGTGCGTACTGTACAATGAGGTGCGAGTGCGTACTAGCCTGTACAATGAGGTGCGAGTGCGTACTGTACAATGAGGTGCGAGTGCGTACTAGACTGTACAATGAGGTGCGAGTGCGTACTGTACAATGAGGTGCGAGTGTGTACTGTACAATGAGGTGCGAGTGCCTACTGTACAATGAGGTGCGAGTGCGTACTAGACTGTACAATGAGGTGCGAGTGCGTACTAGACTGTACAATGAGGTGCGCGTGCGTACTGTACAATGAGGTGCGAGTGCGTACTGTACAATGAGGTGCGAGTGCGTACTGTACAATGAGGTGCGAGTGCCTACTAGACTGTACAATGAGGTGCGAGTGCGTACTGTACAATGAGGTGCGAGTGCCTACTAGACTGTACAATGAGGTGCGAGTGCGTACTGTACAATGAGGTGCGAGTGCCTACTAGACTGTACAATGAGGTGCGAGTGCCTACTAGACTGTACAATGAGGTGCGAGTGCGTACTAGACGTATCGATAATAGTGTACGCATACGCAAGAGATATACTTATTTTAGTCGTTTGTACAGTCATGTATCCATTACTTTATACGTTACTTTGTATATTACTTCATACATTAGTTTATACATTCATTTGTATATTCATTTGTATATTACTTTTTACACTCCTCTATAGGTATCCTTTATAATGTATATGTTATACCCAGCAAACAGTAATAGCAGCATAATAGCAGCATAACAGCAAATGTTAGAGCCTCAAATGTTTATATTGTGTATTATGCTGCCATTATGCTGCTATTAAATGTATATTATGCTTCTATTAATTTGTCATGCTATTATGATGATGTTATGCTGCTATTTAAAGTCCATTATGCTAATATTATGCTGCTATTAATTTTAAAAGTATATTATGCTGCTATTGTGCTGCTATTCTAATAACAGCAGCATAATAGCACAATGTAAACATTTGAGGCGCTAACATATGCTGTTATGCTGCTATTATCCTACTATTACTGTTTGATGGGTATAATCATACACACAACGCGTTGTAGAGTGCAATACACAGTATACATATATCGTTGTGGAGGTATATCTCCCTGCTAGCACTTGTTCACTTCTTCAGCTGAACTCTTACGTAATACCTAGCCGATCACGTAACACTTACTAGTGATCACGTGTGCTATATTACGTAATGCCCATCGTACATCTCTACACGCGTAGCTACCCGAACATAGTCACGTGTTTGTGTGTTTGATGATTGTGTTTGATGACTGTACGGTGTACAGTGTATTCCGCACACATTACGGTACTACACAGGCACCGTATATTGTACGACCCCACATATACGACCCCACCGTACAACCCCGTATACCACACAATGGCTTAAGTTAATGAATGCAGTTAATACATTCAAGTTATCTAGAGTGAGAGAGAGTGAGAGTAGCTATAGCTATAATATATTCACGTATATTTCACTACCTATTCACTACTTCCTCACTAACTCTTCACTACTTCTTCACTACCTCATCACTACCTCATCACTACTTCATTAGTGTCATAACGTAATTACATATAGATTAGTGTTCCTCATCAACGTATTCACTCTCTTATATATATATATATATATATATATATATATATATATATATATATATTTACATACATGCATATTGGGTTTTATTGATGTAACAACATAACTACCATAATGCAGATTATTTCAGATAATTTAACAATGATTACGAATATGAATAATATTATATTTTATACATCCGTGGCTCATCGAGAGAAAAATGTAATATGTCCATCCTTATCCTTCGCATGTAATTGGGAAACCAGTTATAATATTGTTTACATAATAGAGTTTATGAATGATTATATCTTTTCGTATTATACAATTGTTAAGGATACAAGTTGATACTTTAATAAACATATTATTACAATGTTTAAATTTTCAAGTTAAAATTTTACATTTTTGTAATGTATTAATAGGTAAACTACTAATATTATCATTATATTATAATTAATTACTCATATAAAAGTGGTCACGCGATACATGGACATGGTCTAAGGGGAGTCGAATATATATACCTCATAGAAATACTTCGTGGTGGCGGATATAAAAGTGTTCAAATGAGTCACCAGCGTATGATTGACGTGTCAACAATAATGGTTGTTTCAAACGACAATAATAGAAAATGTTCTATATTTTTCACATGTATGTAAAACATGTTTTATGAAAATTAATATGCATAGGGAAACTGAATAATTTCGAAATATTCACTCAGCATTACTTCGAAACTGAAGCACACTGCAAATCGTGTGAACACCCTATCCTATTTATGTACGAATATCCTACACTGGCGTTAATTAAAGCTGTTCTATTACTGTAAACTACACATCAAGTTGGCCGCGATATTGACCATAACAATTGACTACACCGTGCGACTATTGTGCGATTATGCTGACCCAAGTGACCTATTATAAAGTTAAGTGTGACGGTGGCATAGGGACACATTTAATGATTGCCGTACTGTGTGAGGTAGATAGCTAGTTGTGAAGGTATCACTCGTGTAAACACAATAGATATTCTTACGTAACGGGTGTTGTGTATTAATCGGAAGGGTAATCATAACAGGTATAGCGAGACGTTATTACTATATTTAATTACAAAGCAATTATATTCTATAATAGGTTTTAACAATGTTATAAGAATCGTAATACATCACACATATGTGTATACATACACGTATGCCGTGTGAATGCGACACAGTAATATAGTACTATATACAGTATACAAGTATAATGATATTACGTTGACCTATATAAGCATTCATCCCAAGCATGCATGTTAAATCTGAGCCAAACCGATAATGTTAACGTTTTATTAGCATATATTAAATATTGTTTGCACGCTATAAAGGTTACGATATTGATGATGTATCTTGCTAAGGTCACGTAATATACATGGATAATGATAGTATGACGTAATTACATATATAATTAGGTGATTCATAAACATTAGGTACATACATTAAACTATAGTTCGGTAAAATTACTTATTATATAATTATCACATAACCCAATTGAATCTTCACGTTAAATGTAACGATTATTTTATCGTATAGAACAATGGATGGGACAATGTATATGATAACAAGCATTTATTAATATATATATATATAATGAATAATCAGTCACCTGATGAACTTGTAACCCACCACTGACACATCGCTATACGCCACTGTGTGTGTATGTGTGTATGTGTGTGCCGGTAACTATGCTTTATATGAAATGCTCTTTAGGCTCACGCAATTTATGTATAGCAATAGTAGTTGTTGTATACTACAAGTGTACTATAGTATATATATATATATATATATATATATATATATATATATATTGCATACATTACAATATAGAATAGTATAATGTAATAGTATAATATAATGTTTTACAAACCTCCACGTGTCAAGGCATAATCAAAATGGAAATAATATTATTAAATCTAATATATTTCAGATTATATTAATTCTATACGACGGTTCATTGGTCCTACCAATTCTATTTAAATAAACTAAATAACACTAAATAAAAAAACACAAAAATCAATATACAAGAAATCAACATTTATACTATTTTAAGTATTCCATAAAACCCATGGTATAAAACAAAACAAAAATTAACTAATTAAAAATATATAATAAACTAAATAACATTAACTAAAAAAACACAAAAATCAATATATACGAAATCAACATTTATAATTATTACATAATACACAACAACAAAATAACTAATTAAAATATATAATATAAACTTAAAAACAACTAAATTAACAGGGGCGGATACAGGGGGGGGCTAGGGGGGCTCTAGCCCCCCCCCCCTCATGATTGTAAAATATATGATTTAAAAATAGATAATATGGTTAAATCAGCAAAACATTCAATATCAATTATAGGTAGGGTGAATCTTTAAATGGCCGATTGTATATACCATGTATTTTTCATTTAAAAATTAATCACAATCAAGTTGGAAAATGTGTCACTTCGTCCATGATTAAGTTTAAAGATTCGATTGCAGATTTAAGAAAATTTGAATCAATTATAGTTGATTTTTTTTATTTACCACAATAACTCTTTGGAAGAAAATTCTCGTTTTATTGCAGTGATAGAAAATAAGAAACATGCTGCAATCAGCTATAATGCAAGTCAACAATAACATATATAAGTACATTTAATGCAACAGAGAAAAATTTAAATCAATATTAAAGGGGTATCCCACTATACTTGTATATAAGATTTTCCGGCAACTTACTTGAAATATTGTAACTTTAAAAAATTATTATATCAAGTTGTAATGGAATACTCCTATAAAGTTATTATATTTCAGGCAAGTTGCCGGAAAGTAAAGGGGTTTCCCACTAAAATTGTAGTTAACTTGATAGAAAATGTTTTTAAAGTTAAAATATTTCCGGCAACTTGCCGGAAATATTTGTAGTGGGATACCCCCTTTAGATATAATCATTCTTTATAGAAGATACAATATTTCATTACATGGTCATAATGAGTATTCTCTAGAATCTATAGATTAGTATACTGATCCACATTTTAATCTAGGAAATTTAAATGCACTTCTAAAACTATGTATAAACTCTGGAAATGATATATTAAAAGAACACTTATTAATGTGTAGTAAAAATGCTAAATACACTTCAAAAACAACACAGAATGAATTGATATTTGAATGTGGTGAATATATTAAAGACAGAATAATTATTCTTCAATTATAATTGATGGTATAAAAAAAGCTAAATATTTTAGCTGATGAAACCATAGATGTAT
The DNA here is from genome assembly GCA_964019155.1 of Osedax fenrisi. Taxonomy (NCBI): domain Eukaryota; kingdom Metazoa; phylum Annelida; class Polychaeta; order Sabellida; family Siboglinidae; genus Osedax; species Osedax fenrisi. The sequence continues at coordinate 35,216,925 of OZ025242.1, forward strand.
ATAATACTGAACAAATGGCTTTATAAATTAGATATTATAATGGTAAGTGTATCACTGAAAAGTTGAATTATTTCATAGGATCTGAACATCTTAAGAAAGTAAAGCTAACTTGATTATGGATACACTAACTAAATCTGAATTAAATATTGAACATTTAAGAGGGTAATGATACTATGGAGCAGGAAATATATCTGGAAAAATAAAAGGAGCGTCAACTATAATTCTGAATAAGAACACTAACTCTACACATGTATACTATAGATCACATGTATTAAATATATCAATAGTAGATGAATGCAAAATGTCGTTAATTCAAAATATGGTAAGCATATTATTAGAAATCTGCATATTTTTTAAATATTCTGCTAAGAGGCAAGGTTTATTAGAAGAAAATTTTACACAAATTTGTGTTGAATCTTCTAAAAAGAAATTAGTTAAAGTAAAACGAGATCGGTTGCCAGACATGATGCTTTGCGAGTATTTATCAAACTGTATCAAGCAATACTTGAAAAATGTTAGAAATATATGAAGATAAAACATGGAATTCAGAAAGTATAACAAAAGCTAACGGTCTTTACAATTCTATGATTAATACTCAATTTAGTATGTCATTAATTGTATGTAATAATTCAATTAATTTCATAGAAAATTTAACAAATGCTCTCCAGAGTAGGTCAATAGACGCATATAAGGCAAATCATGATATTCAAAGTGTAATTAAAGGGATACAAGTTTGTAGAGATAATATTGATGAAGTACAATTAGAATGGAATGAAGAAGCGTCACATTTATTATCATATTCAAATGAAGGAATTTCTTTACCAAGGTTAAATAAAGACACCTGCTTCATCATCTGAAGAGTATTTAAAAAAAAGTAATATATATTCTATTCATGGATCATTTGATAATGGAGATGAAAGAAGGATCCAATATATACATATTGTATATATCTCTTGGAGCATTATTAATTCCAAAAGTAATGAATGAAAACAAGGATTCATGAAAAGAAAATATATTAAAGTTTTATGAATTAGTAAAAGATGATTTACCAAAGATACATTTAATACAAACCGAATTGATTTGTTGGGAAGTTAAATGGACAGAAAATAAATATCTATAGATATAGGTATACCTAATACAATACAAATTGTTACGACCAGTACTCAAGTACTCGATAACATGGCAAGGTAAATTGAAATTATTAAATAATTTATAATTTATATATATTATTATATACATTTTTTCCTAATATCTATGAAATGCTTTTATTGATGGCTACTACTCCAGTTACCTTGTGTGAATGTGAACGTTCATTTAACCGATTAAGAATAATAAATACATATTTACCTTCGATTATGAGTGAAGATCAACTAAAAAGAATTTCTTTATGTATACATAAAGACATAGAGATCGATTGTGATTATATTATTTCCAAATTTGAAATACGTAATCCAAGAATAATGCAATTGATTAATATATTGGATTAATAGTTTGTATTCAATAAAATATAAAATATTATTCTATTTAATTTAATATAGTATTTAATTTATATATCAATTGAATATTATCATAGTAAATATGTCTTATTTTAAAAATATACTTTTATTTGAATGTCAGCCCCCCCCTTGAAAAATTCCTGTATCCGCCCCTGATTAAAAATATATAAGACGTTAGACTGCTACATATGGATATATATATATATATATATATATATATATATATATATATATATATTATATTTATTTGATGGCTTAAATACCAATATTAATCAATAATAATCGCATAAGTGAGTATGTATACATATTTAAACATCTATACATCTCTACATATACATGTGTATATATATTTAGGTATTTTTAGTTAGTTTTAATAATCTCATCAATTATTAATACGTGGCATCCCGATGCACTGGGGTTTGTACATTACAATACATATGTGTGTGTATTCTAGTACATCCCAGTAGACATGTCTACTATGTAGTAGACATACATGTATGATGCCATGACATGTGTACGTGGGTGTACTATACAATACATTCGTAATATTCCGCTGGCGTGACATTTCATATTATCATTATTTATATTTATATCACCTATATTGAAATATATTAAAAAATATCTCATATATATAGATGTATATATATATATATATATATATATATATATATATATATGAATTATATACATTTAGATGAAATAATATAATATAAATATTTACATATTAACACTAGGTTTTATCCTATATATAGTGTTATCCCACTATAGTGTTTATAATTGTTATTTTAAATTCAAATTAATGTAACTAAACTATGATATATCGTCTGGATATATATTATAAGACTAATAATATTAGTAATAACTACCATTCAGATCATATGTAATGTAAATTCAACGAAAATAAGAAATATTAGTAAACGATTACTAATTAATTTCGAACAAGATAGCTATGCAAGTGAACATTTACATATTCATTAATTATGATAATTCTTTGAATATATTTAATTATTTTTTCAAAATAATGAATAATAAAAATCATTTAAAAATAATGTCTACCAAATATATATTATGTATAATTTATGAAATTATAGAAAATATTAATAATTATTTTGTATGGACATTTTGCATTCGCTTGAACTTTACTATTTTCTGAAATATGTTCTATATTAATGATAACACAAATTACGCGCATGTGCAATTATTTTTAAACATATAAATTAATTAATTAATTTAAAATATATATTGATTATGAATGTAAAATTGTATTTTTGTATGTAATATATATGATACACAAGTGATATAAAATCGACGTGTATCAACATCCTATAAAAATATATCCAATAATACTGTATATTTTGTATGTTTAATAAATAGTTATATTTATGGATACAATATATATAGGGCGTTAATTCAATCATTATTTAAACTCACTTATTATCTAGGTTTTAATATTATTAATAAATAATATATATATATAATTCACATATATTAATGATCTAATTTAATTATAAGTCATATGTATACCAAAAGTGATATATACATTATTGCCCTATCTATTTGTTGGATACGAAATTGTCCGCCAAATAATCATGTCTATTAAATGGTTAATATTGTGCTAGAAATATCTACAAAATTTGATAT
>OZ025242.1:35225061-35257561 GCA_964019155.1 Osedax fenrisi
ATTCACGTGCTCTTGCATCTTCCGGCAAATTAGTAAGTTAGGCATCACAGTGAATCACGTGTACCTATTGTAAGCTGCACTCTATTAACATATACCAGTCTAATACCGAGTGTATCCATTCCTGTCATGTATTCTGAAGGGAATTCTACGTGTACAACACACAATGTAATTCTAGTGGTATAGATATATCGTATTGGTCTATGAAGGGCAATCTCAAATATTGTTTAGTTTTAATTATTTAATTTCTATAGGTTTAATTCCTAATTGATGTAAAATAGTTAATAAATAGATAGAATAGTTAGGAAATAGTTAGAATAGTTAGGACATAGTTAGAATAGTTAGGAAATAGTTAAGAAATAGTTAGAATAGTTAAATACGTTATTTTAATACATATATTTGTGTTTCTGCGGGATTTAAACCGTGACCTATTACTTACAGGTATTTTCGTGCGTACTTTTACACAGATACACTATATAAGTATTATATCAAGGTAGACATATTTTTGTACATTTCGCAGGAGTTTAAAATCATCAAGTAAAGAAAAGGACGAAGCGCGCGACACCTGTCCTTCAGTACAACAAATCAATGGAATGACTGCCTCTTCCATTAGTGATCACCCAGTGACGTCAGAACAACGCAAACAAATTCAACGAGCGGTTTGCTATACACAAACAAAATGTTACGTCATAGTTCTGTGACGTCATTATGATAATAACAGTTTTACTTTAGACGTTTTCCAATCATTAGATTACTTTTAATTTATAGATAACATTTATAGATTGCATATATTATTGATATCATCTATAAATCCGTATAGTCCAATATATAAATTTAAATGCGAGATAATTTTTCTATTGATTGAGTGTTTAACATTTAAGAAAATATATAATATATATATATATATATATATATATATATATATAATTGAACTACGACCAATATAATATCAGTCCCGAATTTGTTCTCATGAGATATTTTAACTTAGAAATAAGGATGTTAAACCATTCAATATGTGTTGTTCAAGAAATAATCAATAGTAAATACGTCTATTATAAATTGTATTATAATTTATTAAATATTTGAATTAACACATTGTTGAGTAATTATTAAATAAATAACTGATTAAAAGTGTATTTTTATTGAGAAAATTGTGTTTATATATATGATAATGAATAGCATAGTATAACCCCTCAAATAAATACTTGATATGATTATGTTACGTGCTATTCTAGCAGATATTAGATGTTCTGCATCTCTGTATTATTAGTAATCACGATTGTATCTGTTTGTCCGTAAATCGACCTCTGTTATTCGCATCCTAAATCCACTTCCGCCGTACCATTGTCTATAACGACTACGCTGATCACGGTAACAATGGGGGCGGTAACGATGAATCATACACACACTGATAACGCACGCCATATTACGTAATTACCGACGTCCGCCGCCCACTCCCAGCGTTACCATCCTCCTGCATGCATGTTATTACGCAGGCATCCCTGAAGCTAGGACTGCTCAAGCGGAAAGATTCTAAAGATAAAACTTCGGCTGACGTAAGTTACCAGATTAGTTAGCCACGCCTATAGCCCCTCCCTCGCCCCGCCCCCCGTATCGTCATGAACGCACGACGTGCGCCGCACGTCCGACGTCGTCCGCATGTGACGACGTTAGGTCACTCGTTAGGGTAGCTTAAAAGATTGTTTCCGATGTTAATTACATTTCACATAGATAGTTTGTGATATTTAAATCATTTATAGTAATAGTAAATATTATAAATTATATATATATATAATGTATATATAGCGGTACAAAATATATTCCAATGTTCCTATTTACACTGCTAAATTAGAAAACCAATCGTAACATCACATTACATAGGGTGAATACGCCCATATAACTGTAGGAATATGTTATCGGTAATCGGTAAACGCGATCATTAATTAGATATTTGTAGAACATGTTCTAAAATAGCCTTTCACCTGACACACGTTTTAATAACTATTACCGATACGTTTTACTAAATGAAAATCTTATCGGACATCCAATCGGAATATATCATCGGAGTTTCGGATGTGTATTATATAGATTTTATCGGAATTTACAACACATTTTATTGTAAGAATTCCCTTACTAATGTACAGGGCCGGCTTAAGCATACTATGGGCCCGGGCAAAAAAAACGTATGGGCCCTATAGGAATTTCATAACATATTAAATGGGTTATTCTAGAAATAACAAATATCTATAACACTTCAATTTATTTGTATATAAATATATATATATATATATATATATATATATATATATATAATATATATATATATATATATAATATATAATATATAATATATATATATATATATATATATATATATATATATATATATATATATATATATATATATAAATGATGTATTATTATTCTTGCGATATCAAATTATATAAAAATATTTATAATATTTAAACATTTTTGTTTTTTTCGTATATATTTACATGTATCGTGTGAAGGAGACCCACTTTAAGATGCCTATAATATATAGAGGGGGTCTTATTCACGATATGGATGTAAATAGATATTACGGTACTCACTTACAATCATTGCAATGTAATATTTTATAATTTATAAATTTAATTTTAAATTTAGAGAAGCTTCTCTCTCAAGTTTAATTATTTACCATTAAATATATTATAATAGGATGACAATGTCTACAATTGGATATATCTAGCCCATCATATATATATATATATATATATATATATTAATATTTGTATAGTCCATTCCTTTGAGGTGTATATCAATATGATATAATATATGTTTAATACTAAATTATCTTATATACTAATCATCGTAATTGAATAAATACCTTTACTCTAGTAATGTAGTATGTTAACATATTATTTAACATATATAATATCAGATATAAATTATGTAATTTTGGGAAATCCATAATATACTGCTCTAATAAAATCTGCTTGTGATGACTATATTATATTCGATAATGCTTTTAATAAAACATATTATATTCTTCTTTAATATAGATGTAAATATATTCTTTATTTAGTTTTGATAAATAAGTTATATTTATTTGGGATAAAAGCAAATAATATTGCTACAATTGTCGAAGATTGAACGGCATTTTGCCCAACCAGATTTAAGGAATGTACAGCGCAGATATGGTCCATATCATATGGGGATCCATATTGACAATGGACTATGGTATATATGATATCGTTCATTTTATTGAATCTTCCATAAATATTGCTGGATTTTTCATAACTTTTAGCTCTATAATCTATTATATTTATATTATTATTTAAACAAATTCTAAGAAATCAATTTCTACATATTGACCAATTTGATAATGAATCTTAAGTTAAGATTATTAACGTACATAAATAAATAACTATATAATAATAATACCTAACTTGGTTTATATGACAATGACTATTAACGTACATACATGTGATATATCTGGAATTGAGTAAACTGATAAATAATATTATATTTTTAATTTTATATTTTTTCAATTATTAGGTTATCAGTGATAACTTATCACCTATTCTCAAATAAGAATATCGTCATTGTGTGTATTTATATATAAATATATAGATGAGGGTGGTGTAAATCTAAACATTCAGTTGTAAGTAGGCTACTAGTTGAATATTTGCAAAAATGCCTTTAGTATTATATTTAGATTATATATATATATATATATATATATATATATATATATATATATATATATTTATAAATAATATCTGTTTCAATAAATATAAATATAATTTCTTTCTCAAATAATAGTCTGTTAAAAATGTTATGTACATAGTTCCCTTTCATCAATAATCATCATTAAAAATACTATAAAGCAGAATATTCCTATTTAAATTAAAACTATTTTATATATATATATATATATATATATATATATATATATATATATATATTATTTACACTAACAGAATTATAATAATATATACATTATGAGAAGATACACATTTTATTAATACGAGAAGTAGATATAGTAGATATAGTAGATATAATTAATTCTTTAAGACAAATTATTTTGAAAATATCTAATTAGTTTTAATTACTATAAAAATTATAAATCTATATAGAATATAGTTTTTTTTCGTAATTTATAATTAATATAATCCTTTACAAATATCAGAAATCATAGTTAAAATATATCTTAATATATATCTCGTATTTAATTTTAATATAAAGAAGTATACTTATTTTTTCATAAACTAATTATAGAAATATAAATTGTTAAGATTGAACTATGGTTAATATTCCCTTAAATTGGGTAAAAAAGGTTAATACATTTATAATTTACCACTTTTTAGTTTATTAGCATATGCTTCAACATCTTCATGTACCTGTTTCCACCATATCTTCGTGTAAATTTAGAAATTTTTCTAAAATTCACTTTTCAAATCGGCCTAAATGACTCATATTTAATTAATTTATTATATTATTTTTATTTATTTAATTAGAATTAATAATATATAAGAAAAATACAGTTAAGAAATTTTTTTTTAATATAAATAGTAAAAAAAATGTTTCCTAAATAATTCATGGGCCCCCCAAAATGTGGGGCCCAGGGCAATTGCCCGGTTTGCCCCCCCCCTTAAGCCGGCCCTACTGTATAATGTATAATAGTGTTTGTATGCGAAGTAGCAACAAACAAGTTTACAATTGAGATAGTGAGCCGATGATATCACGACTTTTACATTCCAGTGTGTGTGTGCGAACTTATTTGTCAATACGATTGGTTTCACAGTAGCCTATACACAGTAGCCTATACACATATTAACATTATTCGATACTATTGCATAACATCGGGACGGTAAATATAATATTAATTGAATGTATGATTACAACTGTGTATCTATAACGTTAAGATTGAGTTATATTATATTTATGAATAATTATTTTATATATATACATGATAATATTATATTATTATATTATTAATATATATATATATATATATATATATGATGAATTAAAGGTTTCTTAGGCACTGTTATAAAGTGATAATATTCCTCGTAAGTGCACGTAAAATATATAATAATAATAAAACAGAACAACCACAATAAAACAAAAAAACTAACGATACAAAGTGGAAATAATAAGAACGAAATATAAAAGATAATAATACTATAATGAAATTAGATAGAAGATATATATGACTTAAGATAAGTATCGAAGGAGGTGGGATATTGAATGGATCTTATAGATAAAGGGAGTGTATTCCAGATAGATAGAATAATGTAGGAGAATTAACGTTTCTGGAATTTAAGGGAGGATAGATGTGGGATAACGAGATGTATACTAGAAGTTGAACATGTATCGTGGGTGATGGAACGAATTAATAGTAAGTTAAATATATATGAAAGAGTGGAGATAATATATTTATAAATATATACATTTATGGGTAATAAAATTAGTCGAATTAGGGGTTTTTATAGGGAAACCAGTTTGATATAAGTTGAAAAGAAAAGGTAGAGAGAGGAATGGTCAGATAGTTTAATATTTATAATTGATCAGTTGGATGATCTGATGATTATATTTAATGGGGAAATGGAGGGAGCATGAAGATTATATAATAAAGAAGAACAATAAGCAATACAATAAATTACAAGTGAATTAATAAGGAAAGCACATAGGGGATGAGTAATATGTTTACAGATACATCTGATTCTAAATTAATGATAATTAGCAACTTTAGGAATTTAGCAATATGAAAAAGATAGATCAAAGTTGAAAACGATACCAAGATTGAGGACTGAACTGTAAGGTGAAATAATACTATTGTCAAGGTAAAAGAAATGAATGGTGGGGAGTTCGTATGTATATTGAGGAGGGAAGTTTTTGAGGTATTTAGTAGAAGATTGTTGGAGAAAAGCCAATATTTAATAGAGGAGGCACATGTAATTAATTGAGAATTATCTGGAGTGGATAATGGGAGGAAGGAATAGAGTTGGGTATCGTCAGCATATATATGATAAAAACGCATAGAAATAGGGATATAATAGATCTTATATGTGATATATATATGGAGAATAGAAATGGTCCTAGGACAGAACCTTGTGGGAAACATAGAGTAGAGGACGGGCATCAGAAGAGAAATTAAAGAACTTAATAGAGGATGACCTGTTTGAATGTAGAAATGTAAGCCATTTGAGGGCACTACCATTAATGCCAATCATCTCAAGTCTCGAAATAAGAATATCATGGCGAAGAGAGTCAAATACACAATATAGATCAAGGAAAACCATTTGACAACATAGTGAGGAATAAACTTTCGCATATATATTATTCAAGATTTGAAGGAGGGCCCTCTCAGTTGAGTGACCTTTACGAAATACACTTTGCAGGACATCATGGGATGAGTTGTGTGACATCAATTTATGTATTTGAAAGATAACTATTCTTTCAAGAATTTTATTAATTTATTAATCAAGATTTCATTAATAATAAGAAGTTGGGAGATAGGATGTTAATTACATAATATATTAGGGTTGGGAGAGGGTTTTTTAAGATTGGTAGTGATGACGACATGTTTAAAAGAAGGGCGCAAACTCCATTGGGGAGAGAAAACGAGATTATAGTATGCAAATAGGGTGATAGGGTACTAGCGAGTCTTTTAAAAGTTTAAATATTAATAGGGTCAGATAGGGGAGAAGGATATATATATATATATAATATGAATAAATTAACAATAATTTTGAGTGATATCATATATATATATAATTTATATATACTTTTATAGGCTCACTATGGATGTTTTGCAGCTAAAAAACATAAATATATCAAAATTAAACCAATCAAACCCAAACAAAACCGAATTAAACCAAACATGTGAAGCCTACTTAAACCCAAAATATTAATTACCACATATATATATATATTTAAAGCTGACTTATGTTAATTTATTATCTATGCATTATTACATTCAATTGATGTTATCTTTAACATTAAGAAGTTATAAAATATAATTTAATGGTAATATATATATAGGCTATTGTTAATGTGAATCTAATCGTATTGACAAATATAAGTTATCGTGTGCACTGAATGTAATAGTCTGAGACTCGCGGTGTTATTGTATTGTTACTTCGCAGATCCCCCCAATTAGTATTATATAAAACATATATATATATATATATATATATATATAATATATAACCCAATATTTAATGAAGTTTCCAATCGTTGAATTGATTTTAATCAATAAATTTCGTATTCACAACTCAAGTAGGACCTACATATTCATATACATACATACATATACATACATACATACATACATGTACATACATAACCTCAACCTACGTATTCGAATTCTAAATAATATTCGCTTCCACAAACAGCCCCACATATCGGCGTCGCAGAAAAGGGGCGTATTCAAACGACGAGAGACCAATCAGCAATCTCGCGAATTGATAGAAGATGCCGAGGAAACCAGTAGCGCAGGTATGGGAGCTTCTCGGCAGCGTTAAAACTCCTCATCTACCTACTACTAGACCTACTACTAGACCTACTACTAGACCTACTACTAGAACTACTACTATTTCATATCATTTACTATCATTCTTAGTTCCACATTTTTAGTTCCGTCTTTTTTCTCTACGACGTACAACACGTATATTTCCGACCTCAATTCGACCTCGAATATCGTAGAAACCGTACGCGTATTTGCGTGCGTCCACGCGCATGTCCACACGCGCGTGAACATGCGCGTGAACGTACGCACGTACGCGTACATCGCGCGATTATGATATTCGACGAATCGCTCGCGAAATCGTCACACAAGAGTTTTAAACTAATCCCGCCGTATACCACCCACCTAGATTACGCCATCTAGATTACGTAACCTAGATTACGCAACAGTTATTACGCAACTCGTTCAGTCGTGAACATCATTCGTCGTACGAACTATGGAACGCAGTTTTTCTCGCCGATTGTCGATTATTTCTAAGTTTACGATGGAGTGATGTTGCGATGTTTAAGTTGAAAGCGGATCGAACGTTCGCGAACGTTGCGAACGTTTCGTTATCATGTTCATTCCTAGCTTATGTAGGACATCGTCGTGTAAATATGTCTCGATTAGTCATCGTTATCCTTTAGTCAGCATCCTTATCCTCCCCTCATCATCCCCCTATTCTCCTAAATGTGCATATGATAGGTAATATAATCGTCTATATTGTATATGTATACACTGATTAGTACATCATTAAATTCATTTACTATTGAGATTTTCATTGGTCGATATGTTTATAGTCTGACGATTTACAAAATGATTATTTACATTATAAATGAATTCGTAAATGTTTATTATCTGTGCATATTATATGATATTCACTGTTGTTCAAATATTACAAATTCGTTGATAATTTAAATGGATATCCATAGGTTTAAAATTGTATTATTGAAAGAACATTTTCTATGCGTAATTAATTACAAATTGCAATGCAATGCATAAACCATAGTTTAGAATAATATCTATATATTAAAATATGATTAAAATAGATTAAGTACATGGTAGTTACAATATTACACATTTTATTACGATGAAATACTCGTTATTCTTCATTCTCGTATTCTCCTGTGATAACTTAGATAAACATCCCATAGTTTAGTGTTACTTGTTCTATATGCTTGTAAATGTTATGATGATTTATAGTATATGTAAATTTGTCACGTGCCCATTACATATGATAACCTAACCTTTCATAACTCTTGTATTGATCACATTTCTCGGAAAACATATTTTTAACAGAATCATATATTATTTTTAAGATTTCAAATATTTCAATTCATAAAAATATATATAATATTCACTTATTAATTATATTAATTATATTAATTATATTAATTAATAATTAATAATTATTATATAATAACTATAGTATAATAATTATAACGATATTTCACATATATGGTAATTATCTTTATATTTTCTGTATTATTCATTTATTAAGAATAAATTTAAAAAAAACTAATAAAAAAATTCAAAAATATGTTTTCCGTATGTACTATTAACTACTACTACTATTAACTACTACTACTACTACCACTACTACTACTATAACATAACCAGCCCCCTAACGTATGCCCCCACCGCGTAACCACGACGTACACGTAGTTAACCTGGACCCGGTATTCGCTACACTGAAGATAGCCGGAGCTATGCGTCGAAACACCGGCGAGCTACAACGAGCACATTCCGATAGTTCGGCGGAGATCTCGAGTAGATCGGGAACGCCCACTCAGTACCTCGGTAACTCCTCCCCTTCGATGATGGGGGGCGGGGCTCAACCGCCTTACCTTAGTACTATGTCGGCGCCGGCAACGAACGGGCAACATTTGACCCGTCATTGGTAGGTAGACAAACGCACGCACGTTCGCACGCATGATGCCTCCACCGCCTACTTTCTCGTACGTTGTGTCCGCGTGTGTGTACTATATGAAGTTATCGTTGTCCGTATGTTCGTCCATAGACCGGAACATGATAACCGATACGCTCGACCGCACCCACGAAGGTCGCTAGGAAACACGACTTTAGCGACTTATAGCGAGGACTTACACCTCATATCACGCCACCCCCGCTTAGCGACTAACGACGCCCGCCGCCTACGCCCCGCCTCCCAACGCCCGCCACCCACTTACAGCTAACGAAGAGATCACGCCCCTTCCGCCCGAAGTGGCCGCCAGACTGGATCCGGTGTACAGTCTGTTGAAGTGCGCGGCCGACATGCCTCGTCACGGTCGACCGCTTTCTTCGTGTTGCGGTACCGGTGGAGAATCGTCGTCGTCGGTTACCGGCTCTAAAAATGAACTTCCGGTGGCTTCTGTATCGAGATCCGCGTCCTCTTCTTCCGGTACGATACGCATAACCACGCCCACCCGAGTTACCGCCCCCTACTACGGGCTAAACAGAGATAATCACTTAGTCAGTAGTACCCGCCCACCCTCTAATCCACATTCATTCCTCGCCCACTAAACGGGTGTTACCCCAACCGTAGTTAACTCGATTTCCTCGATTTCGGCGTTGTTTTCATTCCACCATTATGATTTCCACGTGACTTATTTTAATGGCCGCCAGAGTCCGCCCATTTTAGGTACCTCTACCGGAAGTTATCATCGTGTAGCCGCATGTTCATAGGCGAGTTGGGTGTTATTCGAGTGTCGATGAACGCATGTCCGACACCGATGTAACGCTCACACGCGCGCGCACACACGCACTAACGCACGCACAAATCAAAGCCACGCCCACTTTTTGGTTCGATTTTAACCTCGGCACGGTTAGTTACGCTGTATGGTTAACCAATCGGTTCATTCTACGCGGGTTTCTCTAACACCGCTTTTCTTAATCGGGCGGAAATATGTTTTACTTAATTTTACTTAAAATTTTTAAATCCTAAAATCGGCTGCTATTATAAAACTATTCGATAACGTCGGGCGTTAAATATCGGCATTAGATCTCCGACACGGAGCCGACTAAAACCGAGGCCCGCGGTTAACTTCCGACTTCTGCCGACACGCACGTTGACATACACACGTCATGGCCTGAGGTGTTTTAGCGCCCGCGTAGAATGAACAACATCGTTTGTAGTGATTTACCCTTAACTATAGATATATGTACATATCTCCATATATATTTATATATATATATTTATATGTATATATATATATATAATATACATTATTTATAATTTGTAATTTTATGATTGCATGTACAATAAATAGAATTATTTCAACTTATTATAATTAATATAAATATTTATATAGATATGTACTTATATATAACCATATATTAATTAAATATTTATATATATATATATATATAGTATATAGTATATACCCTATAATATAAATCATACATATAATATGTTTTATAGTAGTTCATAATATGTCAGTAACAATGCAGTATTATCTGTTTTTATTATGTCTAGTATTGATGCGATATATCTGTAAATAAAAATCTCTATTTATATATATATATATTCTATGTAATATATCATATATACTAGCAATGCATACATGCATTATTATATATCGAATACTATTGCATACTAATTCAACGAGTTCATTGTTTAAATGGGCTACATTCTATACTGAACTTTGACCCGGTATACCTTATATAATTTGATAAATAAATCAGATTTATTATTTCATGTTGGAAAGCATGAAATAACAGAAAAGATAATAAACACATGTATTTGTTTTTTTGCGAGAACTACGCCAATCATCATATTCTAGATAAATTAGATTCTCATGAATAAAAAAATGTAAATATAAATAATTAAGATGTAAAGAATGAAAATATGTATCAATAATATAAGTTAAAAATAAAGTATGTAAATAATTAAGATGTAAAGAATAAAAATATGTATCAATAAGATAAGTTAAAAATAAATTATGTAAAGAATACGTATTAATAAGTCAAGTTTAAAAATAAATGATGTAAAGTTATATAAAAAATCACAGAAACGAGTTGAATTCTGAATACCAAACTATAAATGGAATATAATAGATAAACTAACAAAAATGAAAAAATAAAACTAAAACAAGCAAGCTGAAGATATAATAGATAGTACCCGTAAAACATAATAAAATTAGATAATCTATTGTTTAATTGATTTTCATATTTTGCTAAAAGATATTTTTTTGATATTTTTTTAAAGTTTTTTATATACATTTTTGTAAATAATAATTTATTTAGATATAAACTATTGCATGATATTTGCATATGCTATTAGAATAGCCACATCACCATACTTCTAGTACCGTATATATATATATATATATATATACGGTTTGAATATAGTATATTTGTATCATTATTATATACATGATTTATATAAATAAAATAAAAAATTATCTAAAATATCTGATTAATAAATGTCGGTGTCATATAATACATTATCCCCATCGATAACATTATCCCCGATGGTCACATGACTACAAAATCGACAATATTTCACTAAATAAACATAAAAATCACTTCAAATTTAAACCACATATAACTTACTTACTTACTTTAGTCAATTTTCACTCGACCACATCTTGCAATTGCTTTTCATCCTTCTCTGTCCATCATCATTGTTCATAATTCGTCTTCTTCACAATCGCAGTCGTTTTTAAGATGTTTATGAATGTATGTTTATCTCTGTCTATTTCATATGCTGGCTGTTCTTTGGTTTCATAAAATTAAGTTAAGCGCTAGTTCGTCAGTGTGACATATATTCAGTGGCATTATAGTCGCAATCTTCTTTATTTTATCACCTCAGATATATTGGCTTTCCCCTGTACAATTGTGTATTGGTAATTTTATCTTTCCATGATATAATTGTGGTCATTCTAAGTAACCTAGTGTAACAACCATGGAGTTGATTACGCATTGTAGATTCGATTGTCGAGCGTTCGCTACCATATAATAATATAGGTTTGATTGTAGCTTTGAAATTTCTGATTTTCAGACTATTTTCCATATTGGAGTTCCAGATTGATTTCATCTTATGTATTGCTGACCATGATAAAGCTTTACGAATTTCAAAATTGTTTTGTGAGCTGGCCATCTATGCTCATAGATATTTAAAATTTGTAACATTATTAATCAGCGTTCCATCGTTTTCTAGTCTAATGCTGACCGCAAATTCCGCCGAATTTGTAATTGAAAGTCATGACTTCAGTTTTCTTTGAGTTCAGTTGAATACGAATGTTAGCGACTTCTGTTTCAATGGATGTTAGTAGTTGTTGAGCTTGTTCAACTTATTATCATACAAGTTTTATATCATTTGCGTAACTGAGGTCTGTTATCTGTATTTCTGGATGTCGGCTGCCTTGTCGTTGCATTATTTAGAGTCAGAATTCTACTTCGCGTCCATCAATGGCTTGTCGCATGTTGTAATCCAGTGTGATCACAAAGAGAAAATGCACTAGTATGTCACCTTGCAAGACACCCTTTGTTATTTGAAAGCTTTCTGTCTCTCCATCAGGTGTTAGAACTTTTGCGTAAGTGTATTTATACGTTAAAGCGATCGCATGTATAATGCTGTGGGGTATACCATATGATTTTAGTATACGTATCATTATTTCTCTGTTGATACTGTCGAATGAATCTTGAAATCGACAAAGATTATAATAGCCTTAAGATTGTTTCTTTTCACTCCTTTGATTAAGCGTCTTAGAGCTAATATGTGTGATATCGTAGATCTTACAGGTCTGAATCCATTATGATTGGGATGTAGTATAGGGTTTATATATGGTTGAATTCGATTAGTATCATTTTATTTGTCATTTTAGCTGCTATTAATGATAGTGATATGCCTCTGTAGTTCCCTGCTTCTTCAAGATAACTAATATATATATATATACATTTGGAAAAAATAAATTATAATGATACAATAGAAGAAAGTAATACATATATATATATATATATATATATATATATAAAGTTGAACGGATATTATTTTAATAATACCAGATTAAAAGACATTGAATTAATATTTTACAATTCTGAATCGACAGAAGTCATTATTTGTCAAGTAACTATTACTATAGTATACGATGATACCATAAACATGTATCTACGTACCATTGTAATTAACAAACATTATACGCATTTTCGGTTAACTATTGAGCGAATTGGAATTGTAATTCGTGGCATGTGACACACGTCACTCGCGTACAAAGTTATACATTTTCTTCAATTCTCTTTATATCTCACTGAATTAATTAATTTATATTTTTTTTTAATAAAAAGCACTTAATAATAACTTTGTTTTGATTGGAAGTTAATTTTTAAACTTTGAACATAAATTGCATACGAGATATATAAATTATATATATATATATATATATATATATATAATATATACATATACACAATTGTGTTAACAAAGAATAGTATCCTTCAAAATGTAGTTGTTATTTACAATATATAATAAGTAATATAAAATAAACAATTAATTTGAAATATCTACACTCGAATGTTCATTATAATGGAGCATACTATATTCAATCCATAATAAACTTTATTGAAGTCCTATATTCAATATTTCTTTCATAATTATTAACAGTAAACAATTACAGTCCTGAATATATTTCATCAAATGGTTCTGTAAATTTTGTAAAACTAATTCTATATATATTTGTATTGTTATTTTATTTTGGTGGAGTCCTTTCCAATCTTATCCAGAAACTTAGATGACGTTTTCACATAAAACAATATGGCTATAATGTCCCTTCGAAGCTGCTCTCATAGTTTTAACAATAGCCGATCATTATTTATACACAATTATATATGATCACTTCTAAATATTATTTTAAGACCTATTTTAATGGTTCGGAGGACAGGGTTCAAACCCGCGTCCTACTGCTTGTATGTCTGATGACATAGCCAACTGAGCCATACAGGCAGTATATATATACATGATTATAAGCATACATATGTAAATGATTATACATTATTTATGTATGTCTTTAAACAAAAACTATTATATAAGTATACCTAGGGTAAAGTAACCTAATACGGACACTTTAACAATAAAGGGTATTAACATTTTATAACTCATCATTTTAATTCAAAAATTACAATATATTAATATTATATGATTGTAGATATTATTGTGATTTTAAAATTTTATTTAATCTTTTAATTCCATAGATAACTGGGGTGTCCGTATTCGGTACCCATGTACGAATACGGACACCCCATATTATAATACGGACACTATATATACTACTAGATAAACTATATATTATTGATGAATCAATCAGACAAATTACAATTACATTATTTATAATTAATTTTAAGAACAATTTATTATAATTTAATTAGTTAATAATTTATTTATTTGTATTATTATTTTAATTAATAATCAAATTTAAGTATCTAAATTATACAAATTGTAGATTGATCTTTATAGGGGTATTAATATTATAACGCCCGCGATTTTTATATATATAAGAATAGTTCATACGATCGATCGCTGATTAGTTATAGGGTGTCCGTATTAAGACATCTAGATTGTCAGTATTAGGGACTTATATGACCTATAGATATATTCTTATAACTTAATGAATATTTAATAACAAATATAGAAATTATATATATATATAATTTTAGAATGATTTATTATTTAATAATATAGTGTTATTGAGAAGGTTTTAAGTTGACATTTTTTTTCATAAATTTAAAAACGTAATAAAAAAATCAGTTTATTGGATATATCAACAATATTTTGAAAAAATAAAGAATAAAAAATACTTTTTTAGACTATTTATATAATTATGAATATTTTATTCATTACAATTTTTTTTATAATATTCATGGTTTCTGAGATACTGAGAGTGTCCGTATTCGGGCACTGTCCGTGTTCGGTTACTTTCCCCTACATCATTTTATATTTTTTACAACCATACATTAAGAATTTTTACATTTTCAATACAAATTTAGTAACAATTTAGTAACATTTTATATATATGCATGTTATAATTAAGATACCGACATTTATATCATTTATATATATTATAAAACATATATATTTAATAATATTCTATTTTGAATGATGCAAAATAATATAAGTTTATTTTTGTCAATTTGCATACTCTAACAACCGTATTAAGTATTTATTGAAATATTATTTTGAAAATCTCTGTGCAATATTTTAAATATATATTTATATATATCAAAGATAATTATTATTTATATTTAAAAACTATCATGAAATCCATGATATGACTAGCTATTCTGCCAATGAATATAGTGGTGTCATATTATCAACTTAGTAATGGAGTAATGTTACATATAAATATTCATTTTTAAATAATAACTTATAAATTGTCTCTTGCAATTCTATTAAATTTATGAAATATTAATTGTACCCATTATAAAAACTGTATTTTGGTATTATTAAATTGATTTATTGACTGGTTTTTTAAATGAAAACACAATCTATATTATAAAGTTGAATAATTTCAAATTATAATATACGTTCATGAAATAAACAAACAATAATATGAATTAAAACAAATTAAGAATTTATCATAAAAGTATAATACATATTAAACATATAAAATATGATAAATAATTATACTCTTTGAGAAATGAAACATCAACATATTAGGAAAATTCGCATCTCTAAATGAATTGAATAAGTATACGTATAGATTATTATTTGTAATAATAACATATTTTAAAAAGAGCGTACATATTCGGTTACTTTCCCCTATGGGGTACTATGTCATACTATGCTTAGAACTTTATAATAGTATTTAACAACTTATTTATTTAGAATATATTGAATGACAAATATTATAAATTATTTTTAATTTCAGAAATATTCATTATTTAAATATTCATGGGTTTACCGAATATAACGAATATAAACAATCACCATTACAAAAGCACGCATGACTAAAATATTAAATATAAATCAACATAATACATTAACAATGAAAATATTGATTAAAAGTATTGTAAATATTATTTTATTATAAAATAAGTAAATTATCAAACAAAGAAAGTAAATGATAACAATTGTTATATTGTTATAATCTAAATCTCCACATTTTACTTGTTAGATTGTTATTATGTATGGACAATCTCCAATGGACATCTATTTTAATATTTATATTATGACTTTATTGAATTTATCATAGTATTTATTATTAGTTTCCTAGCTATAATATTAGGTTCATTAGCTTCAGGTCTAGCATGTAGGTGTAGTTTACGTTTAAAACGTATAAGGTCAATGTAATATAATATCCTTTATTACACTTTAATGATCTAAATACTAAATAGGATCACATGATAAATATTTCCAGTTTAAACTATATTTATAATAAGTAGTGATACATTTTTTATCTTTGAAAAAGTATTTATTACTTATATATATATATATATATTTTATATATTTATAATTCCATAGAAAAATTATAATATTATTTATATTTTTAATTTATCAATATTATTATTCTATTATGTAAAGCACATATTAGCAATGTCATTATCATATTGTGGTGTATAATTATTCAGTATGTTTTATTTATATGTTCTGAATTTATTTTCTTTTTCATAATTTATAAAGAAAATCAATTTCATATACTAAATATATTTATATCTTATATATAATATAATATAATATAATATCCTATATTATATATATATATACTGGCTATGTGGCTCTATTGGATAATACATGAGAAATACAGGTAGTAGGTCGCATGTGCAAGCCTCGTCCTGACCATAAAATAGGTATTAAAAAATAACATTTAGAAGTGATCTTATATAATTGTTTATATAATATTGAAATCATGGATACCTTAACATGGTGAGAGGCTTCTAAGGAACATTAGAGACATTTGGTTATAAATTAAAAAAACGTCATTTAAGTTCCGGATGTGATAGAATATATGGGATAGAAATAATATAAACTTCATAACAACAAAATAATACATAAATACATAAATACATAAATATATGTTTAACGATAACACGGATTGTAAAAACAAATGTATATTTATATTACTTTTAAATTAAACCACTCTTTTGATTTATCAGTAGTTGGCAATATCGCATCATCAGTATGAATCCAAAGCAATAATTAGTCCATTAAATGATTATATTTGTTAATTACAACCTAATATCAGGGTTACCTACCTCACAAGTCACACCTCCTTAGTTACATTATTGCCGCCTCAACAATAACAATGACCTTCTAATATATGTATACATGAACTATATTTCATAATAAATGTGCAATAATAGTTGTAGAATTAGTAGAAAAAGTGAACAATATTTAAAAACTAATAATATTATAACTGATCCTAATCTTAACTTTGAAAATGAAAATTAAGATCTAACATAATATTTTAATAAATTTTCAAAATGTAAACTCAATATTAGTTAATCCTTATGATATATAATCTATACGCAAATTAAATCATAACATTAATAACAATTATTCTGAATCTATGCCATGCAATGGTTAATATTTTATTAAATTCAAAAAACTTAGGAAATAATAATATATCAGCGTATAATATATGCCATACATCTCCATACAAATAATTCTGCCATTTTATAAAGTACTATTTGTAAAGGAAAGTCAATTTAAATTTGACAAAACCTAATTACATATAGGGGAAAGTATCCGATTACCGACCCCTAAATGATTATTTGTAATAACTTATTCAATATTAAATATATTTAATTGACATTTTTTAATTAGGGTAATATTATGGCATTGAATAATGTGGCTATTTTAAATTGTTGATATCATTATATTTCAAGAATAAACCGGGGGGTCGGTAATCGGATACATGTGCCCAATACCGACCCCCTTCTCCTATTACCTACCCCCAAAAATACTCGTGGTATAAATAATTGTAGTATTATAATATCTAATAAAAAGAGTAGTACATAAATATAATTAATTATAATATACACGAAATTTATTTTGTATTTAATTTATGTTTTATTAGTAATATTAAATTTAAATTTAAACTTTATAGTAATTATATTAAAATAGTGTATATTATTATTTAATATTTATTTATCAATCAGTATGTATATAATCAAATGGAATCAAGAATCCTAAATATATATCAATGTTACACAAATAACTTACGACATATTTTAAAGTAAAATACGGATCTATTTTGATTGGATACAATAAATCACATGAGGTCGGTATTAGGGTAATTTAGGGGGTCGGATATAGGAAAATCATATGGGTTGCTATTATTAAGATATATTTGTTAATAGTTATTCAAATTAAATTATTTTTATACAAGTTATAAACATTTTATTGATCTACAATAATATGTGCAGTATTAAGTTTTCTTTTAATTAATAAAGTATTTACAATGATTTAAAAAAAGTTATTATTCAAATATTTAAAAATAAAAAACAGAATATTTCATTTTATCAAATAACAATTGTAGGATTGAATATTATTTAAAACAAAATACTTATTCATATGTATCATTAATTTACTAACATTTCATGTATAATTTATTTTTTGATATCTCTTATAGTTACTGAGATAAGAGAGGGGGTCGGTATTAGGAGGGATCGTTAATCGGGGACTTTCCCCTATTAGAAAAGGGAAAATTATCACACTTTTTAAATTAATAAATGTTCACACATATATATATATATATATATATATATATATATATATATATATATATATATATATATATATATATATATATATATATATATATATACATCAATACATGTGCATACGTATAAATAAATGTTACTTCATTAAATAATACTTTATTTTATATATATAAATATATATCAATCATTTTATTTATTCTGTATTTGAATATATATTTTTCTTTTAAAAATAATTGCCTCGTTTTATTATTATGCCCTTATATGGTATTTACTTGTTACTTAATCTATAATTAAAGTAGTTATATATACAATAATAAATAGAATATTTCAGATAATGATCCAGATAATGTTATTAAAAATGTAATGTATATTATAGTATTGATATATATATATATATATATATATATATATATATATATATAAATAATATGCATTTAATATACAAAATAATATTAATTACTTCTCAATAATTCATATTAATATTCTAAGTATAATTTATGATAAACTAATAGCTTTTATCAATTTATTGAACCTGATTTTAATATTATAACTATAATGAGTATAGAAGTGTTTAGAATAGTCTAGAAGATATTCGAGATAACAACTTTTTACATGTTATTCAAACTTAAAAACAATTATTATATTATAAAAAATATAAAAATGATGTTGATATTTTATTATATATATATATATATATATATATAAATTCAAGGTACATATTTAAGTTACATTATCAATTATCTAATTCATATATATGTGTATATATATAAAATATAATTATTGTAATATAATATAAAGTAAATACGAAATGTAATTTTTATTTGGTATATTGAGAACCTTCATTAGATTATGATATTTTTTTATTTATTATCAATTATATAACAATATCTTAATTTTAAAATATAATATTTTTTTTTATATTAGTTGATTTTAATATTATATATTATAATAACTGTATATCAACTAATCAATTTATTTGGTGAATGAGATTGGTTGCGATAATCTTTTAAATAAACCTACTACAATTAACAACATTCTACAGTTATCGATAATATTTTCAATAATAATTGTTCAAACATATATTCTGATATAATAACTAGGGGAAGCATCCGAATACGGATACTCGCGGTATATCATAAATAATAAATCATACAAAAAATGTGTAATGAATAAAATATTCATAATTATATAAATAGTCTAAATAAATATTTTTTTATTTTTTAATAATTTAAAATAATGCTGATATATCCAATAAACTGAAATTTTTATTACGTTTTTAAATTTATGACAAAAAATGTCAACTTGAAACCTTCTCAAGCATATAGAAATGTATCAATATAAAATATAATAATCTATTATTAATAATTAAAGCATTCTAAACATTATATATTTAATTGCAATATTGTTATCAAATATTAATTAAGTTATAATCATATATCTAGAAATCATATAAATCCCTAATACGGATATTCTTGATGTCTTAATATGGACACCCTATAACCAATCATCTTGATGCATGTTAACTATTCTAATTATCATAAAAATCGCGTACATTATAATTTTAATAACATACATTTATTAATATATATCATGCTTATTATTTAGATACTTCACTTGTAATTATTAATTAATAAAACATTAAAAATAAATAAATTAATTACTAATTAAATTATATTAAATTATTCATAATATGAATTATAATTAATGTAATTTTAATTTATCTTATTAGTTCATCAATAATATATAGTATATCCTAATGATATATAGGGTGACCGTATTATAACACAGAGTATCGGTATTCAAACATGGGTATCGAATACGAATATTATCTATTGAATAAAAATATTAATTAAAATTTTAAAATCACAATAATATCTATAATCATATAATAAAAATATATTGTAATTTTTTAATACAAATATTGAGTAATAAAATGTTAAGACAATTATTGTAAAAGAGTCCGTAATAAGTTACTTTCTCTATGCAATTATTTAGCATATCTTAATTTGACATTTATTATCAATGATGTTATTACTTATTTTATAATTTTTAAGTATTTTCTGATTGAAATATTTAATATATAAGATCCAAAAAAGATTATTAAAAGTAAAATAAAATCATTGAATATTGGATGAGTTAAAAAAATATAGGAAAAACTTGCACTTGGAAAACCAATCTTTACTTCTGATAGTTTGTTAATATTGCTTATAGATTTTATTATTTTATATTATTTATTCTACCTTAAAACATATATATATATATATATTTAATTATAAATATATTTAATAATATTTAATAATATTTATATATATACTATTTATTAAAATTAATAATAATAATAATACATAATTAAATGATAGGTTAATAACTATGGAAATTTCAAATATCATTATATTATTATTCATTTATTGTTAATAAATGTAAATAGGATGTCAAATAGTATTATATTATTTATATTTATATTATAATATATTAACTTTTATAACATGCGAAGGTTAATTATGATATATTGTTTCTATAATTACCAAATTGTAAAAGCCTAAATCTGATAATAATAGTAATAATAATAATAATATTAATGAATAAATATAATTTCCTTTAACATGTTATTTGTTTTCAGGTAGTTTACTACATATATTATATAATTTAATATGTATTATGTAGATATTATAATATAAGTAGATAATACATTTCCGGCATTTCACCTGAGTTAGTTTTCAAATGTTTTACAGTGTATCCTAATATGTATTAGTTAGCAGTAATTCCTCTAATTGTTCATGCATTCTCATATCGTTATCCCAACATTAGTTTTAAATGTATTCTTGTTTTTATATTTTTATTTTATTATTCCATAATATGTACATTGTAAAGATTTCAATTTTTAAAATATATGATAATAAAATTATTTATTTTATTTTAAAGAAACTTTTTTAATCAATACATTACTATGACGTAATTCCATTCCTTATCATTTAATAACTGCAGTATGCTTTTCATTAAGAATATTGTCAGTAATATGGTAATTTATAATTAGTATATAGTTTATAAAAATCAAATATTTAGTTTATGCTTATCTAGATTTAAATATCAATATTGATACTTTAGTTTGTGACGTATTTGTGAGGTCGTCTATCCTACAACATCGGTATAATGATACCAGCTTCTTACGTTAAAGATATCCTACTTTATCTCAATACTTAGATGACACCTGTCATGTCACGTATCATAATATACGGCATCACGGATATCGTATCGTGTGACGTCATCACAACAAGTTACGTCATCACAACAAGTTACGTCATCACACCTCCTATCTCGTAGTATCGATAATTAATGGTAGTCATCTGTATACATCTATATCTATCATATACCGTTCTATATCGTCAGATACCATTTCCTATTGTGGTACCATGTGATAAGTACTAAGTATTCCGGGTAGTTATACAGTTAACTATTGTGCTATCAATAGTGTTCACGTATTGTATATCTCTCTCTCTCTCTCTGGGTATGTTACTTCATAATTGTAGTGAGATATTTACCCTCTAAGGTCTACTATATGGAATTCAGACTCCTATGAGAGTCCGATAGTTAACGATATAGGTAGACTGCTACTAACACATACATACATACATACATACATACATACATACATAAATACATAGATACATACATACATACATAATTACATATATACATACATACATACATACATACATACATACATACATACATACATACATACATACATACATACATACATACATACATACATACATACATACATACCAACATATAAATGTATTACGTCGTCTTTATTCTGCATCTAAGTAGAAAGTAAACCAACTCGTTGAATTAGTGTGCATCTTTTAATATAATACATATTACGATAAGTATATTATTACAATATTTATATATATATATATATATGCATGTGTATATACCATTACTAATCGTACACCTACGCATGACCTTTAACCTTAGATAACCCCAGCGCTTCCGTTTGCAGACAGTCGACCGGCGTTGAACAGTTGCAAGTGTTCGTGTCATGACCCCGACCTGTTGGCTCGATACCACCTGTCAATCATGAAGGCCACCGCGCTACCCAAGACTTCCAAGCATAGAAGGAAGCGATTCCCTTCCAATATATTCTGAACCCGTAGTACCCGACCGGTGTCTACTGCATACCCTATTTCGGTTACGTAATAGAAAGGCGACTATAGTTCTCGTTCGGTCAACCCCACCCCATAATAACCCCCGCGCCCCATTCGATCGATGCTCCTCGAAAGTGCGTGCGTAACTTTTAACGTACGCTCGAGCGAGAATGTTTCGAATACCGGATCCATCGAAATGGATAGGCTTCGTTGACGACGACCGCAATTCGATGACTAATTTGTGATAACCGCGGATGATATACGGATCGTACGTAATCTAATCATAACCCCGCCCTTCCTCCTCCTCCTCCTCATCCCTGCCTCTTCATCCTACTACCCGCTCACTCATCCCTCTCCGATAATTAGCAGTAGTAGTCCATATCGTTCTATTACCGAAGTAGTCGCTATAAAAGGAGCATCGCACACACCGCACACCGCACACCGCACACACACACACACGACGTCCCCGATGATATTAACTCGTGACTTATTTGATTTATTTAGGCAAATTTTGTGATCCGTCGAATAACGCGATTACCTATACGACTACGACTACGACTACGACGACTACGGTTATTACGATACGATATGATTGTTTACCTCGTAACCATGACTACAACGCTGATCGCCGGTCTACTATCTTTGGCGAGTCGGCGACCTACTACTACGCCACCCCATTACGCTAACGATGATAACAATGGTGACGTTATCATTGGTCACGTGATTGATATACTCGATTAGTAAGTGCTCTAGTACGTTGTTATTGTAAGGTTATTGTTACCATGGATACGCTGGGATACCACTTATATTTATTTATATAACTTATTTATTGATGATGTTATACAGATGAAGGATTGTTGATTGTCGTGACGTTCATTGTGATTATTATTATGTTATTATTATTCATTCTAGTTATTATTTTAATGATTTATTTTCATTCTATTATTACAATTATGATTATTATTTTTATCTTAATTAATATTATAATTATGATAACTATTATTACTATTATTACTATTATTATGATTATTATTATTATTACAATTATTTATTGTTATTGATTTTATGTATTGGTAAATTTGCCATATTTTTGTTTATACCGGTAAACTATAGAAACTATTGATCAGTGCATAACACTTTCCATAGCCCACCCTGCCCCTTCCCTGCCCCACACCACGAACTCCACCCCTTAAAGTGGCCTATATCTGAATACCATTCAGAACGTAGTATTCGCCTAGTTGCATATTCGCGGTCTATGTTAATATCCACTATCCACATATACACACATACATACATTTTACACCATTATATTGTTTTCTAATTATAGTATTATATATACTCACACATACACACACACATATATATATATATATATATATATATATATATATATATAACATAGTTAAATAATAGTTACGTCAATAATTGATTAATCAAAATCATTCTATTGTTATTATACATACATATATATATATACATATTGTATATATTTATTTCGTTAATTTCTATTCGAGATGTTCCGTTCCGTATTGTTTTATTTATTTATTGATGCCGAAATCAAGGCCCCACGATTTATTCACATGATTACATAAGTGATATTTAATAAACTTCATAATTATATCATCGACTACTCATTGGTGGGGATCACTGGCATTAGAGGCGCATATATTGTACGTCGTAAAATATACATCGTACATCATTAGTCCGACATTAACGGTAAGTTATATTAAAGTGTATTGATTAAGAATGAAAGCTTGAAATGTGTGTTTGTATGAACATACATATCGATGTATTACGTCGTAGGCATGAAGGGTACCGGGGTAGCAATGGTTCTGAGGGTAGGTATATGGGTAGCAAGGGGTTGTTAAGTCGGACAATACGAATAATACTTTACATGAAGTAGTAGTAGCATTAGCAGTAGCAGTAACAGTAACAGTATTAGTATAAATAACAATAGCAGTAACAATAGCAGTAGAAGTAACAGTAGCAGTAGCAGTAGCAGTAGCAGTATCAGTAACTGAATACATAACAGTAGCAGTAACAATAGCAGTAGCAGTAGCAGTAACAATAGCAGTAGCAGTAGCAGTATCAGTAGTAGTAGCAGTAGTAGTAACATTATAAGTAACAGTAGCAGTAATAATAGCAGTATCTATAGCAATACAGTAACTTTAGCAGTAGCAGTAGAAGTAGCAGTAGCAGTAGCAGTAGTAGTAGCAGTAGAATTAGTAGTAGTAGTAGTAGCAGAAGTAACAGTAGCAGTAGCAATAGCAGTAGTAGCAGTAGCAGTAGCAGTAACATTAGCAGTAACAGTAGCAGTAACACTAGCAATAGATGTAGCAATAGCAGTAACAGTAGCAGTAGTAGTAGCAATAACAGTAACAATAGTTGTACCAGTAGCTGTAGCAATAGTAGTAATAGTAACAGTAACAGTAGCAGTAACATTATAAGTAACAGTAGCATTAGCAATAACAGTAACAATTGCTGTAGCAATAGCAGTAGTAGTAGTAGTAGTAGTAGTAGTAGTAGCAGTAGCAGTAGCAGTAGCAGTAGCAGTAACAGTAGTAGCAATATCAGTAACAATAGTAGTAGCAGTGGCAGTTACAATAGCTGTAGCAGTAGCTGTAGCTGTAGCTGTATCAGTAACAGTAACAGTAACAGTAACAGTAGTAGTAACATTATATGTAGCAGTAGTAGTAGCAATAACAGTAACATTAGCTGTAGCTGTAGCTGTAGTTGTAGCTGTAGCAAAAGCAGTAACAGTAACAGTAACAGTAGCAGTAACATTATAAGTAACAGTAGTAGCAATATCAGTAACAATAGTAGTAGCAGTGGCAGTTACAATAGCTGTAGCAGTAGCTGTAGCTGTAGCTGTATCAGTAACAGTAGCAATAACAGTAACATTAGCTGTAGCTGTAGCTGTAGTTGTAGCTGTAGCAAAAGCAGTAACAGTAACAGTAACAGTAGTAGTAATATTTTAAGTAACAGTAGCAGTAGCAGTGGCAGTAACAATAGTTGTACCAGTAGCTGTAGTAGTAGTAGTAGTAGTAGCTGTTGCTGTAGCTGTAACAATAGCAGTAACAGTAGCAGTAGCAGTAACTGTAGCAGTAACAGTAGCAGTAACAATAGTAGTAGCATTAGATATAGCAGTAGAAATACAGTAACATTAGCAGTAACAGTAGAAGTAGCAGTAGCACTAGCAGTAATAGTAGCAGTTGCAGTAACAGTAGAGTAATAGTTGTGTATAGGTGTATATACAAAGTATAAAGAGGATCAGTGAAAGCGAGTGGTGTATTGATTACATAGTGATCGAAACCTCCTTATAGTCATTATACAATGCCCTATCATAATGTTCATGTAATAATAATATAAGCTTAATTATATGAGACTACTTAAATAGGTATAAATAGTTATATATATATATATATATACGTAAGGTGAAATAAATATAAATATAGATATTAAGAAAATATAACCAATTAAATAAAAAATAGTAATGAAGTTAATAAAAATGACAATGTTGTTGCGGGAATAGGCATCCTCGGATATATACATTAACAGATATATATTTATTCAAATTAAATTGCAATTCAATTTAATTGTTAACGAACACAAAGTATAATACATTAATTAATAAATAAAAATATGTGTGATAAATTATCAGGCTTCTCTAAATTTGTGTATTTGGAATTTGCACGAATTAAACCAAATTCGTGACTTTTTATATACAGAATTCGTGCATGAACGAATTTAAGTAAAAAAATAAAGTCTATTTAATTGTTAACGAACACAAAGTATAATACATTAATTAATAAATAAAAATATGTGTGATAAATTATCAGGCTTCTCTAAATTTGTGTATTTGGAATTTGTACGAATTAAACCAAATTCGTGCACTTTTTATATACAGAATTCGTGCATGAACGAATTTAAGTAAAAAAATAAAGTCTATTTAAGCTATTAGTCAAATATCCGAAATTATATTGGTACTAGAAAATATACATGTATGTTTGTAAGAACGTTAAAGTTAATGTTATTAAGTATAATTTAAGTTACTTATTATTAACTTATTATTAAATAATTTATTGTAAAATTAAGACCATTTATTATTTTTATATTTTTTATTATAATTTAAAATCAAATGTACATATACAAAAATTATCAATATATATAGGTAAACAAGTATAACAATATAGAAAATACACAATATAATAGTTATAATAAGGTATTTATATAATCATATTGTTTACAATGAAGAATTCCTTCAAGAGAGAAATTAGATAGTTTTGAACAGTAAATATTGTTTTCACATGAAACAGCTAAAATCACTTTCGACGGTCGATGTTCCATAAAACTGTTGAAAATCCACCAACAAATTCTTTTGGGTTATTGATTGAGATAATTGTACAAATCTCCCAACTTTGTATAAATGGTGTATCTATATTTTCATAATTTATTTGATCTAATACCTCTGAATTTTTATTTATATACTGTTTAAATTTACGAAATTCTTCCTCCATAATTTAAATTTTACTAGGTATCTAATAACTCTCTAATAATCTATCTTTCTGAGTTAATTAGTCATAGAAAACTCTCTTCCGGATAACTTGAACAGATCAGCAGGTCTTGTAGGAGGAATATCTTTTCTCGCTAGATTATCATAATTTCTAACCAAATGACTAATATAATTATCTGTCCGAAAAGGATATTCAAAAGATTTAAATCTTTTAGTTTTCTTTCGTGGAGCCCACGTTATATTCTTTTCCATAATTAATGCATAATTTATATACCACTAATATCACTTTTCCACTCTCTGGCTGCCTTTCACTAATATTAGGTCAGTATTTTATAATATGGGTTTCGATAAAATAGTATTCACGTTTTTTCGACATTATATGAATAAATAAAAAGTAAATAAAATTAAAATTAATAATTTTTATTAATAATAATCTTTGATAAATAAACTAAAAATAGATACTTTCCAAAAATATAATAATACATTTTATATTGAATTTAAATTATATATTCTCTATAATATATATATATATATATATATATATATAGGTACTATATATTATATAGTCTAATATAATATATAGTCTATAGACTTTATATATATATAATATTTTAATAAATTAAATTATGAAAATTAAATAATTTAATAGTTATTTGTTAAATATATATTATGCACGAATTTGATTAATTTGCAGGAATTTACCATAAATCGCGCATTTTTTCATATAGAATTCGTGCAAAATACACGAATCTAGAGAGGCCTATTACTGATAATATATTTTAACGTAAATCGATCACAAAACGTAAATACAAATAAAACATAAATAATGTATATATTGTAAATAATAATAATACGAATTATATGGACCGGGAAATAATAAATAAACATAGAATAAAATAAATAATATGACGAGGATAGGTGTACAATGTATAATATAGGTATTTACACTGTATAGATACACTATATTCAGATTAAATACAAAATATGGATTTTACGTATTTACAAGTAATATTACAAAATACAAATAATAACAAATAATATTTAATAAATGTATAGTATATATACTCTTATAAAACATTCATTAATTTGTACTAGTAATAACATATATTAATTTCATTCTGTTTTATAATAAAAAATCGGTTTACTGTTATATTTTAATATAAAATGAAAGAATGAATGATATTTTTTTGTTTTATCGAAGATAATATTAAAAATAATATATTAAATTCGATTTTTTAAGGATATTGAAATACCCTTTATAATGTTGTACTATATAAATATATAATATTTCATTTTAAAATGAATAAAAATAGATTTGTATACCAAATTAAAAAAATAAATATAGATATCAAATTAATTATTATAATACTGATATACTTAATTACAGATAATGTGAGAGCATTCTTTTGTTCTAGAGTAATTTTTTTTATATTTTAAAATATTATTAAACAAAAGAGTAATAAAGTTTATAAAATTTGAAAAATATTGTATTTTGGAATCCATTAATTTTCATAATTTGTAAAATAAATTATGTTTTATTTCTATTAAATTTAAATAATCAGTTTTATTATATTTAAGACATATATATATATATATATATATATATATGTATAATTGAAATATTTCTTAAAGTTCTATGATCAGCAAGTTTTAAAATGTTACTATTATAAAATAAAAGTGAAGTTAAACATACTATTATTAATAGTAATTTAATATCAAAAATAATATGTTGTTAATCATTCGTATTATTGTGTGGATAATAAATATATTTATATTCTCCCATATTGTAAGGCGGCCATACAACGGATGGGATAACAATAAAGAATTATATAATACAATACAATTTCAGATATTTAAATATGATAACTTTTAAATTAGGTATATTATTTTTGAAAATTTGATATTGAAATAATTATTATATTTATGAAATGTTAATTTTGTACCAAATACAAGCCCGATAATGTAGATTCACAATACCAACTTTATTTTATTAATTTTATATCAATAACAGTTTGATATCAAAGTTTAGAAGCAATATAGTTTTCTGAATGATAAGTAACTAATTAAGTTGTACATTATTTATATGGAACCAGTAGCTCAGTCGATCATTATAAATGTATAACAATATAGTTAGTTAAACATCATTATTAGCGTAAACTGATAGTTATATATTAAGATATATCTTCAGCATATAACTTTAAAAGAATATTATTAATATATAAAAAAATATTATGTACATTATAAATAAAAATACTAAAAATAAGAACCAATAATGGAACCTTAAGTTTAAATATATACTTAACATATTTAAAATAAGATAATGCAATATTTATTTATATTTAAATTATTTATCAGTATATATATATTTCGTTTTATTCTTTATATTTCAAGTGATATATGGGGCGTAGTAATAGGTAGTATAGGGCCACCCCTCCATTATTATTAACATATTTTAATATATTATACAATTTATATAGTTTTTATCAGGTTATAAATAATAACAAAAATAATATGCAGAAATGATAGATTTTATAAATCAAAAGTAAATATTACATATATACATACTGTATAATAAATTAATGACTCGTCCCTTAATGAGTTATCAATATATGTATTTAAGTACATCGGAGGAAACTGTTTAATTATTTATTAGTCTTATTAGTCTTAGTTACTAAAGTCTAATTATCATTAATATATTTAATACAACACAATACTGTGAAGGGTGGTGTTTATAAACAAATTCCATTCATAATAATAACATATCAGCCCCAAGGAATCCTTCTCGCGACCCAATATTGTAAGTTCAACCCAAGATCGAATTATTTAATTGTTCCTTTAAGTAATAATGTTCCTCTAATTTATCGTAAGTATATTATTTCTGCAATTATTCATACGTAATAATTAATGTATTTGATAAATCTAAATATGCGCGACTTCAAACTTGACCACCTTCACATGTGATCACCTTCACATGTGATCACTTTCCCATGTGATCACCTTCCCACGTGACAACCGCAGTATCACGTGGTAGATTACACTAATTTCTGTACCACTGCCGGTGCTGTTGAAATAGTACTATATACATCCATATACAGTATATGTTATTAGTATAATACACTTCGTTTTATGTCGTAAATTTAAATAATAATTAATTATACTAATTAGTTAATTGATTAATTTAAATTAATTATATTGTATTACAGAACATATATCAATGATATGAATATATATATATATATATATTATATTACAAATATTATGAATACCGAAATCAATTTTTATAAATATTTTAAAATTAAAGCTGAACATATATATTCATATAGAGTGTACTGTTATAAGAGTGTAAAAGAGATCGGTTGTGAAAGATGTAGGAGATTATTTCTATAGTTAATGTGGTTGTCCTATTATTAAATAATAATAGTAATAGAATATAGTATACTCTGTGAGTATACAATATAGCTTGATTATATGAAGTATTGGTGTACAAACCTTGATATAGAGTAATGCCACCTAGTGAATTAATACATGTCGGTATTACCATCCGCGGAGGGTAATGTGGACATACTGATAATTCATATTATTAGGGCTACAATGAAAATAATAATTCGCATTCCTATTCAATATAATAATATAGATTTATATTATTATATATATATTAAAACTGCCTGTGTGTCTCAGTGTCTAAGGCGTCAGACACACAAGCAGTAGGATACGGGTTCGACCCTCGTCCGGAATTAATTTTATAAAATGGGTCTTAACATATTATTTAGAAGTGATCTTATATAATTGTGTATAAATAAATGATCGGCTCTCGTTAAAACCATGCATGCCTTAACATTAGAGCGGCTTCGAAGGGACATTAGAGCCATATATGGTTATAAGTAAAAACTTCATCTAAGTTCCTGGATGGGATGAAAGGACTCCACCAAAAAAAAAATAAAAAAAATATATATTGAAAATGTTATATATATATATATATATATATATATATATATTGAAAAATGTTATTGAATTATAATTGATATTCACAAAGTCATACTACATTATCTAAAACTATCCGTATTACCGTATTTCCGAACTTATCCCACTATGTATATCTCAGCGAATATAGTATATATTGATTCCTCGTTAATCACATTACGTTTCTTCGTATTATAAATACGATAATAAGACTATTCGGTTGTTCCCTCTTCCCTACTAAATTATCCCGCTCATCCAACGTCGAACCGCGTCACCGATTCGTATATTGGTAATCACCGCCCGCACCCCTCCTATCCGTATCGATGGCGCGCGCGCGTAGCCGCCACTCACTAGCCCCGCCCCTCATCCCGCCCCTTCCATCCGAATCAATCGTAAATACCAACTCCCGCCCTCACTCGTTCAGCCGGTATAAAGCAACGAAGGGTTCGCTTTAGACATCTTCAGCACGTGAAGAGCCACTCCCTGGAAACTACCGCCGCCACTGCCACCGAACCGCTACCAGAGATGAGCCGAGAACGTCGCTACTCGAGTCATACCGGTATCGGCTCCGTTCCGGAATTACAAAATACTACGTCACGTGACCAGCAACCACGTGATCAACCACTTCCGACTCCGGAGACGAATGTGCTTCTAATACCGAGAAAAGGGAGGCAACTTTCTCTTAATCGTGATCTCTCGTGCCCTTGCTTTGTTCACCCGTATTCTTGC
>OZ025242.1:35262561-35277561 GCA_964019155.1 Osedax fenrisi
ATATTTGCATTCAATAATTACAATATATTTATAATATATGATTATAGATATTATTGTTATTTTAAAATGTATTAAATCTTTTTATTTAATAGATAACTTCCATATTCGGTACCTATGTTCGAATACCCTGTGTTATAATACGGACACCCTATATACCACTATGATATTCTATATATTAATGATGAACCTGCTTAGTTTGTTTGATTGATAACATTATATTACTTATAATTAATTGTATGAATAATTTAAAACAATTTATTAGTAATTAAATTATTAATGTTGATTATGTTATTAATTAATAATTACAAGCGCAGCATCTAAATAATAACATTATTAGATGTAGTTTCATTGTCGATATTACTTTTATAAGGCAATCGATTTGTATGGAAATCAGAATAGTTCACACACTGCACGCTGATTGGTTATATGGAATCCGTATTAAGATATATAGAGTATCCTTATTAGGGATTTAATACCTCTAGATATATAAGTATAACTTAATTAATATTTGATAAAAAATATAGGCAAGTATGCATACTATTTTTAGAATTTTTTAGTGTTTAATAATATATTATTATATTTTATATAATTCATTTGTATATGCTTGAGAAGGTTTTAAGTTGAAATTTGTTTTCATAAATTTAAAAACGTAATACAAAAATCACTTTATTGGATATATCAGCATTATTCTATATAATTATAAAATAAAAAATACTTATTCAGACTATTTATATAATTATGAAAATTGTATTCATTAAACATTTTTTTGTATGATTTATGGTTTCTGAGATACCGAGTGTGTATTCGGGTACTGTCCGTATTCGGATACATTGCCCTAATGTTATTACTAGTACGGTTACTAGATATGTTATAAGAATTCAACATTAACTTTATAATACATTAGTGTGTTAGGTACATTATGTATTGCATATCGTAAATATATGAATGCATAGTTCGTATTATTATAGCTATAACCACTATATAGCTATATCTATATTAATGCTATAATACGCATTATAATCAATTATTATATAACTTATCACCTATAGCATGGTAGGGGAATTAACCATACTTCGCGGACAACCCACACTCCGCAGATTGTTACGGTTGTATTGATCCTACAGAACAACTTTACATATGAAAATTACATAGAAATAAATAAGATAAATATAATTTTAATAGATCAATAATCAATAACTTGGGTATTATTAATTGATTTATAGGGTGGTCGAATTTATTACGTTTTCGATTATAGGAGAATGATGATTACAAAATAATTAAAGAAAATGTATTATATCTTAGTATTGATTAATGTATTTTTACATTTTTGTCTAATTATATATTGAATTATTGGACAAACAACTAATGTATCGCCACACATCGGACGTTCTTGGAATAACCGCGGAATTTATGAATTCACTAAAATTGACTTTGTTACTCTTTTATTAATCAAATATTATAATATAAAATGTGATTTTATTTATAAAAGAAGATAGCATCTTGTAAATGTAAATACTGTATATTAATATTTAAAAAAATTTCAAATTATACAATATTTTCATATTTATTTGACTTATGCTACCTCTTGCTAAAACCACGCGAAGTAGGTTACCTATAAGTACTACATATATGGGTACTTTCCCATGTACGGTTTGCTTTAATCTCGAGAATATTCATAATTAAGTATTTAATATTACTTAATAATAATATAATATATATGTTTATTATGTAAACAAAAAAATAAATAACAAAAAATATGGAAGAAAAAATAAATATGGATTGATACCCAAATTGAAATGGTACAACAATTAAAATGGGGTTTACATATAATAACAAAACGTCTTGGTTTATGCATGCCCAACATATGAACAAAACATACTTCATCTAATCATAACTAACTACACTATACTATGTATACATATATAATACGTAGGGAATATTATTCTTGTTAAACTTACATTATACATAATAACTGTAGCTAATAACTTCCTCGAGATGTGTATACAATGTTTTCTTTGTTTTAGTGACCTTTAACATTGTTATCTCTAACCTTCCGCTCTCATGTAAACTATATGTATGTGTATGCATACATAGTACATATAGGTACTATGATAGACATTTGGGATGTACATTCTAATCGATATAGATCGATACTGTGCTTTACGTTAAATTGAATGTATTTCATTACGAATTTTATATTATGAATTTAATTTTAAAATCTTAATAATCTTACTTTAAAATTTAAAATTAATAAAAAATATTATGTTAGAATATTGTTTTTTTTTCAATCTAAAATGGCGTCAAATAGTGACTATATCGATTATATTATGTATACATATATAGGTATACCTATGCATAGGTACACACTGTATACATATATAAGGTATACGTGTATAAACAAGATTGCGTGTTTAGCACACACTCACTCTTGTATATCACGTACAAGTGTACACGCAAACGTTATAATGGATATACATCGGATGTCAGCGCAATATTATCGATATCACGTATAACGTCGAAAATCATATATATATATATATATATATATATTAATAAAATATTGATATTTCGATATAGACGACCACAATAGAGGATATCAACTTGATACGTGTGGCAATGGTATCGCACAACAACGCGATACAACGAGATAAGTTGACCTATGACCCGTCGCTATGCAATATTAATGTGGCTGTATAATAGAGGGCGCTCACGTTTAACGTAGCTCGAGCGCTTATCTCTCTCTATCCGTGTACGAGGCATGTCGATATAGCGGGGTAACTACGCGGTACAACGAACGCGTGTACAGCGAACAGATAGTATATGTATCGCAGGTATACGTGTATGTATTATAAGTACTATATGTAATACCTGTAAGACTGTGGTACCTATACTAGTTTCGCGCTCCTGATGTAGCTTTCTGGTGGTCTTCCCCGTCTTCTAGTTCCATGAGTAGGTTCCCAAAGAAATAGGTCCGAAATAACTTCATCATCTCTACGTAGGCAATGGCCAGCAAACTTTAAGAATCGACGTCTTATCTTTGTAGATATTTTTCTATATCCCCATACAGTACTTCGTTAGTAACTTTCTGAGACCATTGTAGAATTCGAGTGTATGTGCCATCGAGTTGTTTGAGTAGTGTTTTTGTGAGGGTCCACGTCTCACATCCGTACAGCAGAACCGATTCAACTGTGGTGTGCATGAGCCTGAGTTTCATTTTCCTACTAAGAGTTGACTTCCAGATATTCATTATTTGATGACATGTTCTCCAAGCAAGCGCTTTTCTGATTTTCAAATATTTTGAACTGATGTCTATCCATGCCCTTATGTACTTGAAATCTTCAACCCTTTTCAGATTTGACCCATCTATAGCTTTGATTTGAAACTATTAATTAGTATTGTAACTCATATATTTCGTTTTCCCTGTATTCATGTTTAGTCCTACTTATTTTGCTGATTTTTCGACTCGAGTGAGCATATCTTTGGCTTCTTTGATACCTTCACTTACTAATGCAATATCATCTGCGAAGTCCATATCTGTAACAGTGATAGGTGGTACACTTCTGCTATTTCTTTTCCTTAGTTGGAAACCTAGTTTATCTTCTGTTCCTTGTAAAGCTGTTCTCATAACATAATCGATAACTATGACAAAAAGGTATGGAGCTAACGTATCTCCTTGTAAAACACCAGCTAAAATGTTGAAAGTTTCTGTTTCTCCGTCGGGTGTAATGACCTTAGCAGTAGTATCTTCATACATTATGCTAATAGCCTTCACCAACTCCTCCGGTATCTCGTTAGCTTTCAGTATCGCAAACATTTTCCCTCTATGTATAGTATCAAAGGCTTTCTTGAAGTCGATGAATATCAGGATTGCTTCTGGATTATTATCTTTAACTCCCTCAATCAGTCGTCCGAGTGCTAATATTTAACTGGTTGTTGTTCTGCCACTTCTGAAACCATTCTGATTTTTCTTTAGATGACAATCTAGATGAGGCCTAATTCTATTCATACGATTATAAGTTTTCGCTACTAATGAACTAAGACTTATACCACGATAATTACTACCTAGACTTAGATTGTATAACATAGTAAATACAGTAGACATTGTATACATTGTAGACATTGTATTGGACGTAGTGGACATTAACGATTCCAAAGATAATGAGAAGAATGTGTATTACGTGAAGTATGATGTCATTCAGCTGTGTGTGTGTCCTAGTGTATGTATAGTATGCTTAACACAGGCGTATATCTCGTGAACGCGAACATCTGAGGCATATTTTCGAATTTTCGAATATTCGCGAATAATAATTGCGAATAATAATTGCTCTTTTTATAGTTCAAACATATTAAATATTTGTATATATTTGTATATATTCGCAAATACGGTTTTTCGAGCGAATATTACAAAGTGTATTTATGAATATATAGCCTCGGATTAATCCTAAGCGATGTATACAGACACTAAAGCGTGGCACACACACACGTGTGTAATACATGTATACGATGCGCATGTCGTTTGTCACGTGAAATATGCGGTAAAAGTCACTTGTTTAATGCGAATGTTAAGAACCGTTTGAAAGTAGATACAAAATGAAAGTAGAGCGCTTTCCGCGTTGTTTTATCGAGTATAAACCACGTAAACAGACTTATCGACTTTTTGTTGAACGATGACACGTTCCTATTCATTAAAGTTTTAACCTTTGCCATTTAGGGATTTTTATGAGCGTAAAAATGCTAAATTTTGTTCATTATATATATTAACGAATATTAATATGTATGTGTGTATGTATTTACAAAACTCGTAATCACTCTGGTAAAACTCGGGTAACATGCTACGTGTGTGGTGATGTGTGTGGTGATGTGTGTGGTAGTGTGCTCAGGTTGTGAACTGTGAAGGACATGAAGGACGTTCATAAAGTACGCGAATTTAGCATGCACGCAAGTATAGCATATACATATGTGTAATACATATGTGTGTAATACATATGTATTATATACATGTGTTATCGAGTTTGATACAATTGCAGCTTTCGAGGTTTATAACATCATAGTTGGGCGTACAGGCTCTCATTATGAACTAACTCTAACCGTAGGCACGTGACCTCTACGATATCACCGATTACGTACACGCTAATGTGTATGTAAACAATGCATATAGTCATGTAACATCACGTGATCATTACGACACGTCACGTGGGAAGTGCACTAAGAGATGAGTCACAACACTTAAGATACGATGTTCAGTAGGCCCAGTTGTCTTGTATCCATAATATATTATAGCAGATGTGGATAGGCGAGTACTCGTGGCTCCATCTATAATGCATAATTCTAATATTATGTATACGTTACGTAATGAATCCCCCCGGAGTGCGAGGGACTAAAGGGGAGCTGGGAGATTACAGCGATCTTCAGATATGTGCGCGTGTGTGCGTGTGTGCGCGTGTGTGTATGCGTGTGTGCGCGTGTGTGTGTACGCGTGTGTGTGCGTGTGTAGAATATACGCGAAACTTATGTTATATTTGTTATATGTATCATCATTATGAGATATATATATTTCTTAAAATATAAATAGAATACTCATATATATATATATTGTTGATTATTACTATTGATTTTGTATATGACATTTTCATTATTATAATATGAAATGTGATGCTATCGTATAATTAATTGTATTTATTTTATATATATATCTATAAGTATATATATCTATAAGTATATATATATATATATATATATATATATTAATATAACTGCCTGTATGGCTCAGTTGGCTAAGGCGTCAGACACACAAGCAGTAGGACGCGGGACACTCGGGTTCAAGCCTCGTCCGGACCATTACAATAGATCTTAAAATATTATTTAGAAGCGATATTATATAATTTGTATATATAAAATACCGGCTCTGGTTAAAACCATGGATGCCTTAACATGAGACCGGCTTCGTAGGGACATTAGATCCATATATGGTTATAAGTGAAAACTTCAACTAAGTTCCTGGATGGGATGAAATACTCTTCTAAATAACAATAAAAATAACAATATATACATATATATATATATATATATATATATATATATATATATATATATATATATAATGACATTATATATAGTGTCATTTATCAATTATAATACAATATTTCGTGGTAAGATTATACACATCCATAAACATATACATACACATACACTAGATTATTGGTTTATTACAAATATAATATTAGGTTAATTTCAATATAAATTAATTATTATAATAATAGTATTTATTAAATGACACAGTTATTTTATTTTAAACCGTTAACATCGCTATATGACATCATAGTATAAACATAATTACACACCTATAGTTGCCTAACTATATTTGTATACCAATATATATATATACAAATTATTTACTTTAATTATAAACAAATCTATGCCTTGTCTTTAATGAAAAGTATTCTTTGAGAGGTTATAACTTATCTATTGGT
The DNA here is from genome assembly GCA_964019155.1 of Osedax fenrisi. Taxonomy (NCBI): domain Eukaryota; kingdom Metazoa; phylum Annelida; class Polychaeta; order Sabellida; family Siboglinidae; genus Osedax; species Osedax fenrisi. The sequence goes on from OZ025242.1 coordinate 35,269,032, forward strand.
ATATTCTGACACTCTTATCTCTTCAGATAACAAACTTAAGAAATTCACTTCCCAGAAATATCATGAAGATTATAATCTAAGCTGTTATGCTTTCCCTAGTGGACTAATGTTCTTCCCTAATAAGCCTCTTATTGGTCAATGTACTGTTCCACTGAACCGTATCATCCTTTCATCAATTCGCACCACTTTCTATTTATATCGCATCTGCCACTCTATTACAACTTCTACGTTAGATGTAAACTCTGTGTTCTATATGAAGTCCATAAATCTATATATATATATATATATATATATATATATATATATATATATATATATATATATATATGTATATGTATATATTGGACTATAGCCTACTTTTATCATAAAATGTTCTTTATCAAAACATCATTAATTTATTAATGGTGTTCTCTTCGTACGAACGGGATATCATTCCCCTAATTGTAATGCTAAATAAACCATATCTTATCATATCGTCTTTATCATATATAGAGAGCTATACACGCTTATATACGACTATATACAGTCACATGACTATATATATTAAACTATTACGTAAGTCTATTGCAGACTATTACGACACAAATCATCATCTTCATCAGCGTCATAATCGGCATCACACCATCGTGTTGATGATATTTAAGCGTGAAACACACGCCATAGGTCTGCATTATTTAGTATCTGTCGCCCTCTATCGTGATATATCTCTAGCGATATCGCAGGCATTTCTCTCGCCATATCTCGTGATATATCTCGTGCCGTACCAAAGGCTGTATATCATGATGTATATGTCGGTGTGCGAGTCAGTACAAGATGTGCGACTATACTTGATACCTTTCTGACGTCGGTATACTATAACGAATAGGTATACTATAACCTATAGGTATACTATAACGAATAGGTATACTATAACCTATAGGTATACTATAACCTATAGGTATAATATAACGTATAGGTATACTATAACTTATCAGTATACTATAACCTATAGGTATACTATAACCTATAGGTATACTATAACCTATAGGTATACTATAACCTATAGGTATAATATAACGTATAGGTATACTATAACTTATCAGTATACTATAACCTATAGGTATACTATAACGAATATGTATACTATAACATATAGGTATCCTATAACCTATAGGTATAATATAACGTATAGGTATACTATAACTTATCAGTATACTATAACCTATAGGTATACTATAACCTATAAGTATACTATAACCTATAGGTATACTATAACCTATAGGTATAATATAACGTATAGGTATACTATAACTTATCAGTATACTATAACCTATAGGTATACTATAACCTATAGGTATACTATAACCTATAGGTATACTATAACCTATAGGTATCCTATAACATATAGGTACTATACTCCTAACTAAAGTGATATCATCACATAATGCTCTGTAGTACTTTAGAGCAGACCTGTTCCTATAGAGATCTTCTTTTCCTAGTGGCTAACGGTAGGGCTAGTCTTGAACCATCTCGATAAGCTCTCAATAAATATTTAAGTATCGTATAAATGTAATAGAATACAACAAAATATTGTTTAAGTGATAAAGTGGTATTTTTGTTATGATTATGGGCGCTGCAACAGGGGGGGGCGGGGATATGCCCCCCCCCCCACTTTAAAAGCAAGGGGGACCTCCTATATATTGGTCCCCCTCTACTTTTAACACAATATGTTGATTGGTTGACATACAAGATATTTCCAGCGCCCCTAACTATGATACTGTACATTTTCTTAAACTTAACTCAACTTAAGTTAATAAGTGCATAAGTATGTAACTATGTAAAATAAAGCGATTCAAAGTGAAATTTAAAACTTATACATAAGTATTAGTATCACTGTGTGGGGTTATTGTTCAATACGCCGTAGTAATCACTCTGACATACTTTCTTGATGTTTCTATACTCTACAATATGTGCAATATACGTGTATACATTTATACATGTATATACAACTGCAGTAGTATACACAACATGATCGCATTTCAATTGTCTCGCATTTATGACGATATACATTTCCCATTGTACGCATTGCCTACCGTACTTCATATCGAACAACGTGTGGTGTACGGCGTACTGTATACGGTGTCCTCTTATTAGATATACACGAAATACTGTGGTATCAAATTACCTGCCTAGAACATATTAAATATATTAAATATAATAACTATATTAACTATATTAAATATGTTAACTATATAAACTATATTAAATATATTAATATAAAACATATTTTTTTAAAATAATTTGTTCTCTAAAATATGTTTATTTATTTGTACATTTTCGCATTAAGAAGTTTGAAATAAAACATCACATTTAAACATGTACAATATAATATATTTATATTAACGATAACAATTACTCTATTATTAGCGATATATCGCTAGATATAGTATACTATATCTATTATTTGAAAATGATTGTGAAATAAAATCAATTTAATTTTTAATAATGTATTGATAATATATGTTAAATTACCAAGGATATTTCACTGATATTATTTATTTTATTAATAATAAGTATGTATGTAATATTAGTGTCTCTATAGGCAATTAATATTCAAATATATGTATCCACATTTATAAATCAAAAAAACCGAGTGAGCCTATAAAATAATATTTATTTATATTGTTATTTTCATTGTTGTTGTTAATTGGATTAAGTTTTAATATTGATGGTTTTTTTAGCTGCATTACTAACCGAGTCAACCTATAAAAGTATAGTGATATGTGTGTGTATGTTTTTATTGATATTTTGAATTTTAGTTATCGTCATTGTTTCGGATAGGTTGGGTTAATTTTTAATATTCGTAGGTTTTTTTTATCCGCATTACTTCCCGAGTGAGCCAAATAAAGCTAAATGCATATACTTTTTTTAGTTGCATTACATATATATGTATACTATATACCTATATACCTAGCTGCATTACATCACCAATTGAAACTTACGATCGAACACGGGCGAAGCCGGCCACCCACCCTAGTATATATATATATATATATATATATATATATATATATATATATATATATATATATATACCAAGTAGTATTCCTAAAAATAAAAATGTATTTGAAGTTTTTTTTATAATTGTATAATATATATATATAATAATATATATAATAAAATCAGATTTGGCGATTGCCTGGGTGAAGGAAGAAGCAGAGCTTATCAAGTAGTTCACCCATTTATGATTATGAGGAGAAAAAACTATATATGAATATAATTAAAAACAAGAAATAGTAAAACAAAAAATAGAGTAAAAATTCAATTATTAAAATAAATCATCAACTCATAAAGTATAAACAACCCTAGTATATAAACTTTCTGAATGTGGGTTCATCAAGTCCAAAACCTTAGGGAATATAATTTCGCCAATAGTATATAAACTGGTAACATTTGGAGCCAGCAAATGCATCCATACTACCCGATATAAAATATGACAAATTTATGAATTAAGAGTCAACGAAATACAAAAAAAAAATGCCATCATTATTCTACTACATCTTGTAATAGATCTCGTAACCAAAAAATAAATTGAATTTTAAAATCTTTCTTATGAATCATCTAAATTATTCCATAGTATGGGACATGTGATAGATAAACAGAAAGCTTTTCGATCTGTTATAACTTTTAATCTATGAAATAAATATGTATTATGTAATTTAATTTAATATAATTGTTGCAAATTAATAATTAATAATTCTACAATAATAAATAATTAATAGGTAATTCATTATTCCTGGCCCTAAACATAAACTTTATGGTATTCATTTTGACGATATCATGAAATTGTAATGACTTATGGATAATTTAAAAAGTTGAATAATTAGAATCATTATATATAATTTTCAAAGCTCATTTTTGTAGTATACATATTTTATTTAAATTTGAAATAAATGTATTACCCCAAATATGACAACAGTATGTAAGGTGAGAATAAAAAAATGAATTATATACCAATACTAAAGATTTCAAATTCAAATTAAATTTCACTTTATTTAAAATACCAATAGCTCTAGATAATTTCGTAGATACATAGTTAATTTGTGATTTACAATCTTATTTGTTATCAATTATTATTCCTAAATTTTTTTAATTTGTTACTTGTTTGATTTTAATATCATTAATATTGACATTCAATTTAACATTATTATTTTTATTTCAAATATTAAATAGTAATAAACTAGATATTACTAACATTAAGGGACAATTTATTAATACTCAACCAATCAAAGAGTTTATTTAAGTTACGTTGTATATTAGTTTTTAGATCAGTAATTGATTTATCAGAAAAAAATCAAATTAGTGTCGTCAGAAAATAATACAGCCCAGTAAGTAAATAATCAAAGATCGTAATCAGATTACAATCAAACAAGTAATCAGATTACATTCATGGGGCTATGTATTGATTACGATCACATATTTTGATTCGATTACAATCGTATTACAATCAATGATTACCAACTGATCGTAAATCTATGTTAACAATCATTGATTACAATCGTATTAAAATCAATGATTGTGATATGATTGTAATCGTATTGTGATCGGTTAATCACAAATCATGATAATGATCAAACTATAATCTAACCACTATCACTGATTACTTTACTTACTGGGAGGCTTAAATGAATTAGATATTTTAGGGAGATCCTATGTATAATACAAATAACAGTGGCCCCAAAACCGAACCTTGTGACACACCACATGCAATATTATTAATATTTGAAGTAGTATTCATAAAACTAACATAATTTTGCCTATCTTTTAAATAGCTTTCTAATAATTTGAGAGCTATCCCTCTTATACCATATATACTAAGTTTTTTAATTAAAATATCATGATCTAAAGTATCGAAAGCCTTACACAGGTCAATGGATACGATAGCGCAATTATTTAGATGTTCAAAATTTAAATTAACTGATTCAATAACATCGGAAAGTGCATCAGAAGTTGATACCTTTTTTCGAAACCAATATTGCGTATCACTGATTATATTAAACTTGTTTAAAAATTTCAAAATTCTGACTTTTATTAATTTTTCCAACAATTTTGAGAATTGGGGTTATAATGAAATAGGTCTATAATTTTCTGGTTTAGATCTATCACTATCTTTAAATAATGGAATTACTTTTGTTTTTTTAAATCGATTGAAAATATTCCCTCAGATAAAGATCTATTAAATAAATTAAATAATATTGGGGTAATTTCAACCCTGATTTCTTTGATTACCGACATATTTAAATTATAGGTATCATTACTGTATTTAACTTTGGTTTCATTTATAATGCTTTCAATTTCAAAAATTTAAATAGGAGAGATGAATAATGAATTTGTATTAGCTGGAGGCATCGTATGGTATATGTAATTATCTGATATTTGTATATATATATATATATACATACAAATACAAATCGATATAACATCTTCAATACTACAACCGTAATAGTGTATTTCTTATATTATATTAATTATATCTATAAAATATTATGTATACAAATAATTATATGTATATTTTATATATGTTGTCAATATTCGTGGCCTTATTACAATGTATTAGTTGAGTTGATTTTTTAAATGATTGTTTAACTTAATTGTTTAAGATGATTATTTGTAAGGAAGTTTTGTTCTTAATATTCATATATATATATATATATATTGATAGCTTTTTATTATGAATATAGTATATTTAGTAGATCCATGTATATATTTTATATTTATTTTTCAAATTTTACGTTTTATATATTTAACTTTACATAACTAATAAAAAAAAAAAAAAAAAACTAAACAGTATTAAAAATTAAAAGTATTAAAATAATAAAAAACAGTATTAGAATTAAAACAATTATAAATAGTATTAATAACCTATAGTAACCTACAAATATATATATATATATATATATATATATATCAATATTATTAAAATTGACATAAAATATGTGATACAAATATTTAGATTCTTTATAAATATTATATTACAATTATGAAAAATGTATTAATTATATTTTATACTTTGTTTTGGATGCTAACATGGGAATCAAATATTTGTTTTAGTTTTATTCTTTCTTTTATATTTTGTTTTACTTTTGTTTTATTGTTTATTTTAATATCTATTTTTATGTAATTTTATTGTATTTTATCCGAATGAAGATGATGAAATATGACATTACACTACTGTTAGGAGATATCGAATTAAAAAAGCTCATCGCTTTCACTGATTCACCTTAGACATTGTCTATAAACTGAATTCATTCATTCATTCATATATATATATATATATATATATATGATATTTATATTATAATTTATAGGTATAATAATATTCTATATATTTATACTTATTTTATATTTATTAGTTAAATATAAGTGAAAATATAAATATTTATTTGAACTCGATTTTATAATAGATTTATTTTGATCATACCAACATTAAAACTTCTAAAATTGTGATGATCGTGTATAAATGTTTTCAAATGTCCAGTAATATAAAGAGAACATGTGGTATTACTAAAATATAGGACCGCTATATTTATTTGATGTCAATATATAAAAATTATGCTGCACATTTGATGTCAATAAAAAAACATACATTATAAAAATAAATGTATATTAACAAATAACCTTTAACAAAATAGTGCGATTAGAACAATCACTATGTATGTATTGTATATAATACTAATAATATTATATCTATAACTACATTGTATACAAATCTTGTAAACGAATACATTTATAAAACATGTGCAATATTTCTATATCTTACACTATTGACTCAGTAGAGTATACGAATATATATATATATATATATATATATATATACATATATATTAGTATTTAATGAATTATTATATAAGACATAATTGAATAACGTGAGCATTGGTATAATAAAAACAAAGCTCTAGCGAGGAAAGCTCTAGCGCCGATATCGTGGCCCCTAAGTTCACAATATGCAGGTCATGTGACTACGTTGTACACGTGACTAAAGCACACGTGATCACGTGTTGCACGTGGTTGTTCTTCGTATTGATTATATTTCACATTTAATATGTGTCCACCATATTCTAGGTCAATAACATTTTATTAAATATATATATATATAGGAATGCACTATATATTTATAGAGTAGATTATAGTCTGACAAATAAATACAACAAGTAGATCGATTAACCGATACAGTGCATTATTTATAATCTACCAAGATTACTACTACTACTACTACTACTACTACTACTACTACTACTACTACTACTACTACTACTACTACTACTACTACTACTACTACTACTACTACTACTACTACTACTACTACTACTACTACTACTACTACTACTACTACTACTACTACTACTACTACTACTACTACTACTACTACTACTACTACTACTACTACTACTACTACTACTACTACTACTACTACTACTACTACTACTACTACTACTACTACTACTACTACTACTACTACTACTACTACTACTACTACTACTACTACTACTACTACTACTACTACTACTACTACTACTACTACTACTACTACTACTACTACTACTACTACTACTACTACTACTACTACTACTACTACTACTACTACTACTACTACTACTACTACTACTACTACTACTACTACTACTACTACTACTACTACTACTACTACTACTACTACTACTACTACTACTACTACTACTACTACTACTACTACTACTACTACTACTACTACTACTACTACTACTACTACTACTACTACTACTACTACTACTACTACTACTACTACTACTAATACTACTACTACTACTACTACTACTACTACTACTACTACTACTACTACTACTACTACTACTACTACTACTACTACTACTACTACTACTACTACTACTACTACTACTACTACTACTACTACTACTACTACTACTACTACTACTACTACTACTACTACTACTACTACTACTACTACTACTACTACTACTACTACTACTACTACTACTACTACTACTACTACTACTACTACTACTACTACTACTACTACTACTACTACTACTACTACTACTACTACTACTACTACTACTACTACTACTACTACTACTACTACTACTACTACTACTACTACTACTACTACTACTACTACTACTAATACTACTAATACTACTACTACTACTACTACTACTACTAATACTACTACTACTACTAAATCAATCAAATCAAATCAAAACGTTTTATTTAAACACTCATTTCATAACACATTAGTGTTCTGATAAGTGTATGAAAGACAACAACTAGAAATAAATAAATAAATAAACAATTTAATTTCTATCGATTAAATACTGTTTAACACGTATTTTGAACGCAACAGGGTTTATAATAAGTCGACAATTTAGTGGTAAAGCATTCCATTTAGTTGGAGCAATATAAGAATATGCCCGTTTCGCGGTACGTTTCAGCTTTGGTATAGTGACTTTAAGTTGTCGAGTATCAATATTAGATCGTAATGATCTATTATGAA
>OZ025242.1:35282561-35350061 GCA_964019155.1 Osedax fenrisi
ATTATATTTAAAATAATTATTAAATTACTACTTATTTATCTTAAAGAATACATTAAGTATTCTCTATGGCGTTTTTCATTCCATAACTGAATTCTAGCTGCGATATAACGCAAATAACACTGTAATTGAAGTGAACGCTTATATTCTCCATATTTAAGTATTAAAGGTTTCAGAAGATAAACATACTAAGCATGTGTTTGTGTGTGGTAAATCGAATATTTAAAATATTCTTCGATTATTTAATATTCTTGAATTAAACATTAAGTTTACATTAATTATACTTGAATAAATCTAAATGGTTATTTGATACTATAAATGATGTTTGCAGGGGTCTCATTAAGGAATAATATTGACTGCACATAAATATATAATATTAATAATTACTTATCAATTAATATTGTATAGTTTTAATAGGTATATATAATTATTATAAATTCATAGGTAGGTAAGCTGAAATACTGATAATTACAGAAAAAACGTATGAATACACAATATATTTTAAAGATGAAGCATTTATGTTTATTATTTATTGTGCTATATTTAGAATTGTATTGTTTTAAAAGGTATTTAATTTTCTACTTCTCCTTTATGTTTTCCTGCACCAGAAAAAATGCCCTTAAAATACTATTGTATTTTACCATGCTCTCTATCGTGTTGCCTATGATTTCGATTATTTTTCCTACAAATGTTAAGTTAATCTGAAATTTCATTAAATGATGGCTTAAATATTATAAATTATTTTTTAATTAAATAACTAACCAAGCTAATACCGCAGGTCTTGGATTCTAATTTTCAAGATCTAGCATATTATAATGAATAAATAGTAGATTATAATCTCAGTTTCTATTTTCATTATATTTCTATATATGGTTTAGCACACATAATTCTACTATATGTACAACACAATGTAGACATCTCTTTCATGCTAGAAAATAATCAATTTATATTAAGTATATGTTATGTCTATTTCATACATACCTTTAGATATTTATAGCAAGTTCACGATTTTATATTCTGATTATATTAATTCTGAATGCAGTAATAAATCATTATATTGAAAGGATAAATCTCTTAAGTTCAAATCAGCACTCATCAAAGTATGTACTTGCTTTATGTTTACTTTTTCTTTTAATTTAATTAAATGTTCAAGTTTTGAAAATATATTTTCATATGTTGAAAATCGCTCCTTAAGATTATTTACTAAAGTTTTTATAAGTTCTATTTTTATTTCAGATATATCTTTCATTTCAGATACATATATATATATATATATATATACATTATTTCTTACTTCACGCTTATTTTTTCTCTTCAACTCAATATATTTCAAGTAGTAACCTACCATTCGTTTTTCCGATTGATTCGATTAATTTAGTAACCCATCAGCCAATTAAATCGGTTGTTAATAATTTATTCAGCATAATCTATTAAAGTTACAAAATATTATGAAATATTATGAAACATTATTTATTTTACTCTGAATAGCATGGGCTATAGGCATTGTATTCTGCAATATTAAATATATAAATATGACAAACCTCAATATTATTAAATGAATATCACGAATCAGATTACATCTTTTTTAATATCGAGAGAATATAATTAGTACATCGGCCATAAAGCATAATATATGAAGATTATGTTCATTGCAAAGGTACTTTGAAATTTCACGGGCTTCATTGCATGTCGTTGAATTAAAATACACTATTAATGCATTCCATGATTTTAATATGCTTTCAACTAGTTGGTGAGAGAATTCACTCCATCGTATTTCAAATATTTTTGGAAATGAGCAAACAATAAGGTTATTGTACTCTGCAATATTGTTTAACTCTCTGCATCTGATTCCAAATTTAGCTAAATATGATGAAATACTACTTATTGTCATAAGTATATTTTTAATTTCTGGTATTTCATTGCTTGCTGCCTTCCATGCCAGAATTGAATAGTGTGCACCATATTGTAAGTAGAGGAGCTACGGACTCGCTGAACTTCTCCAATCTTTAATCTTGAAATATCATTTCAAAATTAATAAAATATGAATTATATTAATTCATATTTTTATTTATTTTGTTGTTGAAAAATTATTTATACAATAGGTTCTATCGATTACAATAATTTTAACTATTAAATAGTATATGTATACATGATTGTGCATATGATATGTTGTGCATTAAATATAAAGTGTATACTAACTAATACTAGTTTTGATGTAATGTCATTAATTTTAATAATCAAAATACTTTAAAATTACCAGAAACTAGGCCTAGTACAACAATAATAACAATCAAAAATATAATCAAAGTTTTCTGCTATGCAGAACATCATAGAGCTAGAGAGAACTTTTTCTCTCTAGCTCTATGAAGAACATACACATAAATAATTTGACTATATATATACCAAATATTCTGGTTTCAACTTGAAATTATCAACGGAATAATTTATAAAATTAATTAGAATAATAAAAATATTGTTGATAAAAATTGAAAAATTGACTGCACAAAATTGAAAAATTGACTGCACAAATAATTATTGACTTCCCATTTTTGCGTTGACTGCACATTAGCGCGATTCCTAGGTTGTATGATTAATACATTTTGTTTTTATTACATATTTAGAGTGACCAAGTATTATTCAATTGCAATATTGAATAGGGAAATACAATTTTTCTGGTGATTTTGTCAGTAAGTCTTTTGTAAAATAATTTCTAAAATATGTTATATTATATAAGTAAATATCTACTATAATCAGCATATATTTGATCATTCGATGTCAGCTTATGATAAATCACAACAAATATATTTAATATATTTGTAGATGATACAATTATATGACTATCATTGCCAATAGTTGTTTATATTTGAAGGTAAATATAGTTATTTAGGCGTATTTGTATTCAAAAGTAATTTATTTTGATGTAGTAAACTTATTACCAAATGAAAAATGAAGAAGATTCATTTGAAATACATTTATTTTATTTAATAAATCAATAAGAATAGAATCTGATAAATATGAAATTTATGATTCATAAAGGTACTAATAGTATCACATATGACCTTGTAACCTATGTGCATTATTTGAAAGTAGGCTGTGGTTCACTTATAATACAAGTTGTCTCCGTATATTACTTTTGTATGAAATTATCAAAATTTCACAAAAAAATTCTCCGGTCCACTTATTTTATTTCCGATTTTATTGTTTAATTTACTTACTTCATCATCATTGCAGATTTTAAATTTATTTGTAATATTAACTTGACCATGCAATTAGATCTAACAATATGACTATACCAAGTAAATGTACATCTGTAACGATATTTATTAACTCGATGTAACCTACGTTCCTATCTTCTTTATTATTTCCAAGTTATATACGAATTTGTTCCTCTTTTTATCAACCAAATAATGTAGTTTATCTTCAAATCGGAGATTAATTATAGATCTAGCTCCATAATTAGGATATGGAAGCTTCCATGTGTTATTTTTTAATAAAAAATTCATGATTTCATCTAGAAAAATATAAATAAATGTTGTAAGAATTGTAACCTTAATAACCCTAATAAGATGATTTGTGCCTACACTAACCAATAACTTTATTATCAGTACAGCGCTCATTTCATGTTTGTATAATGATTGAATTATCATGATAATATGTACGCTGGTGTGAAATGTTATCATAGAAGATGGTAGTATGTCTTTCCATATATGATATACCATAACAAAAGATTATTAGAAGTCGATGCATATATTGTAAAGCTTCCTATATTGTTAAGTTTTCTTAGTGGTAAATTTCGCTTATATGGATTACCCTAAGTATGCATAGATTACATATCTCTCTATTTTATAGAACACAATATATGGTAGCCTAATCATCTGCAACAATCTTGTAATTCTCATGCGATGACTACCCCAGCCTATAATGCAGTCACGTGGGTAAGTATTACCACGTGACTTGTGACACACACACACACGTGACCTGTTGCACTTATATCGTACTGAAGTTACAGTATGCTTGAATATTACGTATTACAGTGACATTAAAGTGGAGTATGTCCACATTAATGCCATATGTACAATGTACAATGTACAATGTACTATGTATACATTATGTTTATTAATGATTCGCTACAATAGGTCGTACGGAATACTATTCAATTGTTTAGATTTGAAAAAAAATTGTTTTTAATAGAAAGATAATAAGGGTAGTTCTATCAGGAACTATAAATATTCTTTTCATATATATATATATATATATATATATATATAGAGAGGTTGAATTAGTACTGTTGGCGTTATTAATAAATATAATGAAATAATCGAGTTTATAGACATATATGTATTCAAGATAATGTACACATGTATTAGACATTATAGAGGATAATATATTGAAATACTGAATTGATTAAACATTGAAAGAATTTAATGAATGAATAATATTTACTTTACTTATAAACTATAAATAAATAATTAATATACATGACATTAATATGGATACAATAAAACATAGTTATATAATAAGAAGAAAAGGAACCCTTCAATAGCGAGATGAATTCTAGACAAGATTCCACATAAAAATAATGTAAGAACAAATTAATAAATATAAAAGAAATATAATAATTAACATAACAATAGTAATATAAAGTGGAAAGTATCCTAATATGGACAGTGCCCGAATATGGACATGCTATGTATACCAGAAAATAAAATACTACAACAAAAAGTTAATGGAAAACATCTTCATAATTATATAAATAGCTTAAATAAGATTTTATAATTGAACATAATTCTTATATATCCAATAAACTGATTATTTAATTAATTTTGTAAAGTTATGTAAAAAAATGACAACTAAAAACCTTTTCAAGCATATAAAAATGTACTAAATAAAACATAACACGTATATAATAATACTTATATAGTAGTAATAACTCATAAATAACGCATTATAAACATTATATACATAATTATTATACAGTTATCAAATATTAATTAAGTTATTTATAAGTATATATCCTGAGGTCATATAAATCCCTAATATTAGGAAAATCTTGATACATTAATATGGACACCCTAAACCTATAATCAGCGTGCATCGTGTCGACTATTATAATATTCATAAAAATCGCGTGTGTATAATATTAATACTATTGATGAAGCTATATCTAATAATGTTATTAATATATATATATATATATATATATATATATATATATATATATATATATATATATATAAATACTATAGTATTTGTATCAGCAATCTAAATTAATAATATAATAAAATATTAATAATTGATATATTAAAATAATAATTATTAATAATTAATATATTATCATATTTATAATTATTATATTAACCTATTTAATTGATATATTAAATTATTAATAATTATTATATTATAATAAATATATATAGTATATACTACTATTAACATTTCGTAACATGCGTAATCTAATTAATGTTGTGTATATTATTTTATTAATATATATTATGATTATCATTTAGATACTTCACTTGTAATTATTAATTAATAAAATAATAAAAATTAATAATTTAATTACTATTTAATTATATTACATTATTTATAAAATTACTTTAAGTAATATCATTTTAATTTTTCTGATTGGTTAATAATTTATTAATAATAAATAATATATAATATATCCTAGTGGTATATATATATATACAGGGCATCCGTTAAGGTGGTTTTCTTGTGGATATATTTAATGTTTTTGGATCGGGCGATTGCTCATCAACGTATTGATAATTAACAAATAAATTGTTGAACATTTTTTGACTATTTTTAGTACTGCCGTATTGACCTTGAAATTTAACATGGAGAACATAGGAATTTTAACATGGGATAGATAGAAATAGTAATTAACTTTACTAATTAACATATTAATACTAGTTTAATAATAATAAAACCTTAAACGCATATTAATATATTATAATTCTATAATAATTTCCTATCAGAATATTAAAAAAAAATTATTCCTGAAATTCCTGGAATTATTGGAATTTAAACAAAAAAATTTTAAATTTAAATTTCTTTAACTATTATTTAATAATAATTAAAAATAATACATACATAGTATTATATAGATATATAGTAATTACAATCTCATAAGAAGTTAACATAACTATCTTAATATAGAAAATATGCTCATTTAATAAAAATGTTCATGTTAAAAAAGTATAAAATAGAAATGAAAAAATTCACTAAAATTAATTTGCAAAATCAATTTTTTTTTCTTTATTTTATTCATAATCATTTATATCAACTAAAAAAAAAGTTTGAAAAAAATCCAAACATAGTTAGTCAAATAAATGATCGATGAAATATGAAAAAATAAACATTAATACAAATATTTGTTATTTATCAGCTGGGTGTAAACTTTATTGTCATACTCTTCCAATTTGATTACATTTTTATTATAATTCTATTAGAATAAATGTGTAACAAATTAATTTAAAATATTTTATTAGTTTGGAATAGTTTGGTTATATATACAAATATTTTCAATTATCGCTACAGTTTAAATCCATATATTAATAAAAAGTAAATAAAATATCTATAAATAATAATAAATAGGTATATAATATAAGTAATGTAAATAAATTTATATATATATATTTATTATTATTTATAAAGATTTTATTTACTATATAGAAATATATGTAGTAATATATATATATATATATATATATATATATATATATATATTATTATATGTATTATTATTTATAAATATTGTATTTACTTCTTTATTAATTCATATGGATTTTAACTGTATTGATACTTGAATATATAACAACATTATCTTACATCGACAAATATATGTAATTTAGTTGATACCATTAGTTTAGATTTAAATTCTGTATTAAAAGATTTCAATTGTGTATTTCTACGTAGATTCATAATGCTAATATATATATAACTGCATTTATTTGAATTATTTGTTATTGTATTATTTTAATTGTTCGCGTAATGCGTGTGTTTGCGTGTGCCGATAATCATGGGAAGGACTCGTAAATATATTCTATACCTGAGTAATTATTTCAATTAGACCACACTTCAAAGCCCTGCCGGCAGCCTTTAATTAACAGATATAATACAAATTCTTTCACAGAAGTTATTTATATTACCCATAGATATAATGTTTAATATGCAAGCTTACTCCCAAAATACAAAATCACCTTAGCGTCCGTATTATAAGTATTAGAGTGTTTGTATTCAAACATGGGTATCGAATAAGAATATTATCTATTGTATACAAATATTAATTACAATTTTAAAATCAAAATAATGTCTATATATCATATAATACAAATATATTGTAATTTTTGAATACAAATATTGAGTCATAAATATTATGACCATTTATTTTTTAATTATCCGTATTAGGATACTTTCCCACAATAACTATAATAAAATTAAATGACATAGTGAATCAAATATGTCTGGTGCGTTATCAACATCTACTCACAACATGCCAATATGGCCTTTATAGGCTACATATCTATTTGATATATTAGTCAAAAGGATTTTGTTGGAATCTAATGTATTTTTATATAAGAAACCTGTAAGTGTACAGCATCAACCGTGGGCATATGTACAAGCTGTGAGTAGCGATATATTACACATACAAAAGTAGTAGTATCAGAAAAGAAGACGTAAATATATGTATATATAATCAAAATAATAAAATAAATAAATAAAAAGACAATAAAAAAATAACAAAATAAATAATAGATTATAATAATATAATAATAAAATAATAAATAATAAATATAATAATATCTGTAATTATCAGAACCGGCGTTAAATTTAATTGTAGAAGTCTGATTCCGATATTATTGTTCATAAAACTGAAGTAAACTAAAGTAAAATAATGAATGAATTTAAATAAATCAATACTTAACAATATTTACATATATACGATGTATTAAACTTGTTTTTGAAAATAATATGAGAATGCATTTTTGAAAATTAAATTTAATTAATTCCAAAGATTACAACCATATACAGATACATATTTAATCTTATATATTAGTTTATTCATTTCTATATATTAAGTTAATACTACTACTACTACTATAGTAGTATACTACTACTACTACTACTACTACTACTACTACTACTACTACTACTACTACTATAGTAGTATACTACTACTACTACTACTACTACTACTACTGCTACTACTACTACTACTACTACTACTACTACTACTACTACTACTACTACTACTACTACTACTACTACTACTACTACTACTACTACTACTACTACTACTACTACTACTACTACTACTACTACTACTACTACTACTACTACTACTACTACTACTACTACTACTACTACTACTACTACTACTACTACTACTACTACTACTACTACTACTACTACTACTACTACTACTACTACTGCTGCTACTACTACTACTACTACTACTACTACTACTACTACTACTACTACTACTACTACTACTACTACTACTACTACTACTACTACTACTACTACTACTACTACTACTACTACTACTACTACTACTACTACTACTACTACTACTACTACTACTACTACTACTACTACTACTACTACTACTACTACTACTACTACTACTACTACTACTACTACTACTACTACTACTACTACTACTACTACTACTACTACTACTACTACTACTACTACTACTACTACTACTACTACTACTACTACTACTACTACTACTACTACTACTACTACTACTACTACTACTACTACTACTACTACTACTACTACTACTACTACTACTACTACTACTACTACTACTACTACTACTACTACTACTAATACTACAATTAATGATCGTAATATTACATATATCACTACTAGTAGAGGTACGTAGTAGAGTATGCATGTGACTTCTCACCTGCGAAGTATCCATTACTTCGAGGTCATGTGATGATCACAACACGTGATGTACAAAAAGTCACGTGCGCCTCGTCGTTCGTCCTGATAATAAAGCTCTCTACTAGTTCGAGCGACGACGCCCGCCACCACATCGTGATTACGTAATGACGGACGCCCGCCACGATTGTCACGTGATCTCGCGTGATCCCCTATAGTAATAGAATTACCTTCATTGTTGCATAACCATTCGTAGTACAACGGCCACTGTATCAACCTCCTCATCCTTCTCCTCATCAGCATCACCAATTAATAGAACAACACGTGACTCGATATAAACTAGATCACATAGTCACGTGCGAATTATCCACCATATTACATCACTACCATCGCCGCCGTCCGCATACACACGTGATACAGGTCATTAGGAAGGTACATAACCCGGCCCCTATTACTTGGGGTATGAAGAGAGATTCCCCTTACCCCCTTAGCACACACATCGTAACCACCTAACAACGGCATCACGGCAGATGATAAACACGAACTGTTGTCCTTTTTACATTCCATTAGTTGTTACTCTATTCTTTAGATGTTAACTATTAATAAACGATATACCTTACTGATATATAAACATTACTGTCATTCATTATATGCACACGTATCACTGTGTGTGAATACAGTTATATAACAACCCTTAAGATAGGCGTATCGACTACACCCATTATTCACTTATATCGCTCGGTATATATCAGCTAATATTAGCACTTGCTCCACCTATAGTTGAACATCTAAGCTAATCGTATCAATTGCTCCCCCTACAGTTGAACATCTAAGATAATAGTACCACTTGCTCCACCTACAGTTGAAAATCTGGGCGTCAATAGGTGTCGCTACCGTCTGTCGCAGAGAAGTTTATCCGCAGAGGAACTGTCGTCTAATTCTCGTACTTCTTGCGAATTCGATGACAATGGTTAGCCTCGTTATCGTTATCTATTTAGGTCAGTTATCTATTTAGGTAAGTTATCTATTTAGGTCAGTTATCTATGTAGGTAAGTTATCTATTGAGGTCAGTTATCTATTTAGGTCAGTTATCTATTGTAGTTAGTTATCTATTTAGGTCAGTTATCTATTGTAGTTAGTTATCTATTGTAGTTAGTTATCTATTTAGGTCAGTTATCTATTTAGGTCAGTTATCTATGTAGGTAAGTTATCTATTGAGGTCAGTTATCTATTTAGGTAAGTTATCTATTGTAGTTAGTTATCTATTTAGGTCAGTTATCTATTGTAGTTAGTTATCTATTTAGGTCAGTTATCTATTTAGGTCAGTTATCTATTGTAGTTAGTTATCTATTTAGGTCAGTTATCTATTTAGGTCAGTTATCTATTTAGGTCAGTTATCTATTTAGGTCAGTTATCTATTGTAGTTAGTTATCTATTTAGGTCAGTTATCTAATTAGGTCCGATATCTATTGTAGTTAGTTATCTATTTAGGTCAGTTATCTATTTAGGTCAGTTATCTATTTAGGTCAGTTATCTATTGTAGTTAGTTATCTATTTAGGTCAGTTATCTATTTAGGTCAGTTATCTATTGTAGTTAGTTATCTATTGAGGTAAATTATCTATTGAGGTAAGTTATCTAGATATTGCTACCGCGATATTTATGTGTCATGCTAACAATAAGTGTATTATTAGTTAAATTAATAGTAGGGTTATGATATTATTAGTATCGATGTACAGTATATATATATATATATATATATATATATATATATATATATATATATAATTATTACTACTACTGATACTACTACTACATTCAACATTATCACCCAGTATTAATAGTGGTGGTGGTGGTGGTGGTGGTGGTGGTAGTAGTAGTAGTAGTAGTAGTAGTAGTAGTAGTAGTAGTAGTAGTATTGTCTACTACATATATGCATATGTTATCGTAGAGGTCATGACCCCAATATACTTTGAACTCTAGCGCAGTAGTATTATAGTATCAGCTGATACCGCTAATATCAGATCAATTGACGACGAAATTTGACTACTGGCGTGCGCATGTGCATTCGTATTGTAATTATACATCCATTTCCGGTTATTGTTTACCATAGACACGAGCGATAAAAACCACAGCCTCCTCTGTCACGTTATATTCGCTTTACCATTCACCTAGAGGTTATGTCCTCCGATATTAGTATGTCCTCGGGTACACTGGCAACCCGCGTGTGTCTAGTTCACTATGATATTCGCACAGCTCGCACACTAATGAGCGCGCACACACACCTTCAAACAAGCACGCACACACACATACACGTATACACACCCACACCCACACGCACACCCACACACACACACGCACTGTCACCAGTACTTCGATACCGCATACGAAGAGGTACGATACACACGTCCTTGACATAGTAACACCTATGTCCTCCTGTCAGTTGTAGCACCGCCTTCGCTTGTTAGTCGTATACTATATAGGCACATCGTGCTGTATACAGTGGTGGTGGTCTACTACTCTAATGTGCCTAGGATGTATGTATGTATATACGGGTGAAATAATTGATAAGCTCTGCTTCTTCCTTCACCCAGGCAATTGCCAAATCTGATTTTATTATTATTATTATTTATTATATATACATACATACATATGTGTGTGTGTGTGTTTGTGTGTGCAGTATGTATGCCTATACATAGTTGCCTAGCATACATCGCTAGTAAGCTATACGCTAAAGTCTTTACTTATCAAGGCACTACATGTATCATATGAGTCACGTGTCACAGCAGTCGTAAGGGTTACTAGGTATAAGTCAGAAATGTTCCGAATATAGAAGGGATTGTTTATATTTAAGAAACTAAGAATTAACCAACTACGTAGATATCACTTGTATGGTTTCAAATGTAGACTATCTCTAAAAGCCTATGCGATTATTGTCAACTAGTAGCGAATGTTCCCAAGTTGCGCCTGTATTGCATAACAAGGGTTCTATGAAATGAACAAAACGACGGTCATATATTGTCACCGTTATCAATCGATAACAGTAGTGATGTAATACTGGTTTAGTTGATAGCGTTTCAATAACTATAGCCTATACGACACTAGTAATAAGACACGTGATATGTACTTACATAGTTGCGCAGTGATTAATACATCACGTGTGACCGGATGTAGTGGTCGTATTGTTAATCAGGTAAGTGGTTGTAGTTAATTACACGAATGCCAGTTAAGTTATATAACGCATTCGTTAATTAATATTATATAGTAGTTTAATATCTATAAATATAACGTAACAATTAAGTGAATGATATCACCAATGATATCACCAGTGATATGACGTCATGTCAATATCGCTGACTATTCACATCCGCAACACCAACGTTATAATGGCAGGGTTAAATACATGTCCCACGCGTGCACGATGGCAGTGTAAGGTAATAGTAGTACGTGTTTGTGTGTGTTTACCCTCGCTGACTTATAAAGTTATACATCCGTGACTATCGTGGATGTAGGTGTCAAGGTCATCGATGCAGGTTCCGAAGTCATTTTGTGTATACACGTCGTTCACAATCCGGTTTACCTTTGATATTAAATATTTCAAGACTATGGAGAATAATTATTTTATAATACAAATATTTATAATTCTACAATATCTACTATGAATATATGTATTATAAATATGTATATATATATATATATATATATATATATAATTATTAATAATTAAAGATGATATGCGAGTATTATATCCAAGTTGAAGGTGCTAATAATATTGTCAAATATAATTAAAGATACGTATATCGATATAAACGTGTGTGTGTGTGTGTGTGTGTGTGTGTGTGTGTGACTAGGTGTGACCGTACACAATGGTGTGTGTGTGGCTAGGTGTGTGGCTAGTTGTAACCGCACATCGGTATGCGCACACGCGTGCGTATATACGTGCGGCTCTTAGTTTAGTGTGTGTGTGTATTCTTTATGCATCATCATCATCATCATCATCATCATCATCGAAAGGTCGTCAAACTCGTCTAGCTATAGTCACTATAGTGACCGATGGTGGCGCCACCTATAAGTAGACGGTGCTTCTCGCAGCGGTGGCGGCGGTAGTACCGTTAACGACCGCTAGGCGGCCACCAACAAATCAGGAACTTCTGTAGTTAGTGGTTTCATGAATTATTAAATATTTCATTAAGAAAGTGCGCGCCGGGACCACATGACACTCTACCTACTCGTAGAGATGCGTTTAGACGCGCTTACGTGCGTGCGTGCGTATACCGCGACTATGTTGAGCGTTCGTACGTATGTATGCGTGCGTTTGTATGCGTGCGTTAGTATGCGTGCGTGTGCGTGCTTAGCTTTCGTACTCAATACACGATATGATAATCTACCGAATTTAAGTAGCATCTAATCTATTATCTAATCTAGCATCTAAACTATTATCTAATCTATTATCTAATCTAGCATCTAAACTATTATCTAAGCTATTATCTAATCTATTATTAGATGAATTTCATTCTACACTGTAAAAAAAACCTATTACCACATCGCTGAATAACCTATCTTAAAATATCCCAGAATGGAAATAGGTTGCTGCCTATTACCTCCATGTTTAAAAGAATATGTTGCAGAATATGTTTAGGTTATAGGTTGTTGACCTATATATATTTACCCATATAAAAACTCTATTGGAATATATATATTTACTCATAAATATTCTCATAGTGAAATATATATTAGTATCTATATATATATATATATACCTAGTAAAAATGAATTCTAGGAAAACATATGGCGACGTCAAGGGTAATAACTTAGATGATCCTAAAGGACCATATTAATGGAAACACTCACCTAAGCCAAACGGGTATACCCGTATATCTATAGATAACCCGTATATATCTAGATAACTATGAGAAGGTCTTATTTCTCATGAAACTATTTATTTGAAATGAATCAAATTAATTCTTATAACGCAGTTATATTACTGTGTATTAATATCTATACAACTTAACTCTCTTCAAGTTGGCATCACTAGAGTAGGGTGTGAGCGTAGATGTCATGCATGCATTCGTGAACACGATACCTATGTCTATCGTGGAGAACATGTTTTAGAAGATTATATGTTGAATATGTACATTATACATTGTACAGCAATCTATTGCTGAACATGTTTTATTTAAAGTATATAAATAAGTAACTATTGTTACTTTGGTACACGATACACCATGGTGTGTACACGGTATTACATATGAATGTGTAAGCATATTAATACATTTTGAATATTTATTTAATTGTAAACTGGATACTATAATAAATAGGTAATACTTACTTCCGGATGAAGATTGATCCACGAGTATTCATGTGTCGTATGTAAGAAAGTAAATGCAAATAAAAGTGTTACATTACATACTATTGACTGTGGCGTTGTGTGATCGCCCGCCTAGTGTATGCATGACAACACCCACTGTAGGACACTACTTACTGTAGGACACTACTTACTGTAGGACACTACTTACTGTAGGACACTACTTACTGTAGGACACTACTTACTTTAGGACACTACTTACTGTAGGACACTACTTACTGTAGGACACTACTTACTGTAGGACACTACTTACTGCATGACTCACTGCCGGACACTACTTACTGCATGACTCACTGCAGTGTGTATTGCCGTCGTCACGCTTGACCGCCTCACGCGCGCAGACGGCTAGCATTAGAACTATATTATTCTATAATCGATGTCGATAATGTATACACGTTTAATATAACGATACGTATACTATATAATGATAGGTATCACGTGATGTATACGATTGTATACGATTACAAAGTATGATTATAATGTTCAAACATAATCAACTATTACATATTAAGTTTATTTACAATTAGGTATATTCAATTGAAATTTATTCTAGTCAATATATACACTATTATCTATTTAACTATATGACATTTATAATTATACACTACATAACTATATATATATATAAATTCTTAAACCTTTGGTTATAAATGGTTGTGAAACGGTTATAACTGAGTCTCATTAAGCGCTGGAGACGCGGGGCAGCTATAGCTACAGTACATATATGTATGCCTCGTGCTGGAGACGTAACATACTTAACTTATAATATCATAGTTACGTATTTTGAATATCAAAGATAAATATTATATTTATGTGATAATTGTATAGATTAAAATGTAGAGATAAGCTGTTATAGCTATAACACACACATATATATATATATATATATATATATATATATATATATATATATATATATATATAAAATAATAATAGCTAGGTATGCCATTTGTGATACAAACATTACTATTACTAATAACCAGGCTGTACCATTTACATCATTCGTAGTATAACATATATAATATTTAAAATTATAATAGTTTGAAAATATACACAGTAATATATTACATATATATATATGTATTACTATATGATAATTATGTAAATTATAATGAATTAATTAATTAATAATTATTAATTATTTAAAAATTAATAATTTTTATTATTATTAGTTATATAATTATAAAATATTTATTAATTATTTAATAATTATTTATTATTTAATTATATAACTAATAATTAATAATAACACTTATTTGATAATTAATTATTACATAATAATTATTAATTGTTTTATGATTAATAATTATATAAAAATTAATTATCTAATTATGTAAAAATAAGTTATAATTTGATTGTATACCCCAATAGGTGTATACATATTCTATAAATAGAGTTGTAAGAACTTAGGTTAACTATAACTATGATCTTGACAGTGCGGTAATAGGTTGTAACCAATTACTATATTCAGCCATATGTTAATAGCATATTTTACAGTATACAGTAATAGTCAACAACCTCATTCCTTTATTTAAAACATCTGATTATTGGTTGAATTCGAATTATTTGTTTACTGTATATGTGTTGGCAACTTGGCAGACTTGGCTACTTTTAGACATTTAATGTGACTCTTTATTTCTTATTTCTAGACTTGAGATGATGGGTATTAATGGCACAACCCTTAATAGTTAGAATCATCCCTTATATTAAATAGATCGTCTATAGTTAAAATACGTGCTTTCTCTTCTGACTATCAATGTCATGTCCTCGTACAACTAGAATATATATGCCAATGATATACAAGCGAACTCTTTTCTTCCAAATTCGTCTCCGGATAATTCAAAGCCTATTGAATGTATCTTAGAATCGTGCAGTAGAGAACGGCTTATTTCCAGTATTTGAATTATGTAACCATCTTTTAAATACATCAAAGATCTATTAGCATTCCAATACTTCCGTCATGTCCTCCGTTGTATATCGATAGACATATGTTATTACCTACCCTATCAACAGTATCAACACTGTTACCTCTCATTCACCACATATAAATAGCTCTCTTATCCTATTGTCCTGGTGTCCAACACGTTAGTTTCAATTACGGTTCCTATATTTCTATCACATTCCTGTTTTATCGCTTGCTCCTATAAATAGAATAGGGCGCCACCCTTGTCCGCTTACCTCAGGCTTACCTCAGGCTTACCTCAGGCTTACCTCAGGCTTCGAACGCGTATTCTCGTATAGTTTCTCACAATTATGAAATTCACCTTATTCACCAGCTCAGTCCCAACTTACCATTTCTTTACAATCGAATTTAAATCCTACATTAAATCGTATAATTAATATTTGTTAACGATTTCTTCCATTATTTTCTTTTTATTGTTGTTATTAGTATTATAATAGTGTTCTATTTTATGTCATCGTTACTTGCACTGCGGTAGTGTTATCATCTTACTTTTGTGCTTATAAACGTATAACATCATCATAATTATCTGGTATATTATCTACTATAATATATACTATCTAATCTAGTATCTAAGCTGACATGATATACGTCGATAACTAGGCACATAAATGTGATCAGGATTACCGCTACCAAGTGGCTATACTATATGTCATAACTGCCCTCTAGCGGGGGTACGGGGCACTATATTGTCGCGCATGTGCAGTAGCAGGTGTTCGCATCTCTATAACGGTCACCTCACTCTTCTTTATATTAACAATCATATTCATAATAATCATAATTATAATAATAACCATATATGCTATATAACCATTATTATGCTATTGTATAATAATAATAATAGTAATTTTACACCTCAGACGAGAAATAATATAAATATGCGTATATATATATATATACATGCATATACGATATCATATGATGAATTAAATGCGACATTTTGGTAGTAGTAGTAGTAGTAGTAGTATATTTAAACATTAATCATGAAACTGTACATATACGTATAGGTGGTCGAATTTATCATATTTAACATAATAACATAATAATAAAAGTACATTTATTTAATCAGTAAATATATCCCACAGTCGTAAATATTTTTATAATTATACTAAAATCTAGGAAATATATATATATATATATATATATATATATATATTTCAATAAAACATCTCGTAAGAATTGTTATGTTGATTAACGCGTCGAGCTGGCCTGTCAGCATACCTGTCCGCAAGACCAGGGTGGTCAGTACAAACAACACCACAGTCGATAGGTCAGCACACTAACATCAACACGGAATACATCAATAAACTCGAGGCGTGACCAAGAATACCCCGCGAATATCGTATCGTGTGTGTACGCGTGTGTGTGTGTGTATGTGTGTGTGTGTGTGTGTGTGTGTGTGTGTGTGTGTGTGTGTGTGTGTGTGTGTGTGTGTGTGTGTGTGTGTGTGTGTGTGTCTGTAATGGTATATGTAAATAAGAAGATATGCGAATGGATAGTTCGATGTGATTTCGTTACTGGTATGCTAATGCGCGTGTATCCGTGTGTGTGTGTGCGCGTGTGTGCGCGTGTGTGTGTGCGCGTACCGGTATTACGTAAGGGGTAATTTAGTCACGTGACGCCAGCGTATCTCTAGCACTATAATCGCTGCGGTATCGCAACCAGGGCATTGCGTAATATTACGTCATAATTGAGGCGAACAATGAATTATGTAATAATGTAAGTGTGTGTTTAAATATAGTGTTAAGAAGCTGTATCTATGTAATATCAATGTATTATATATATATATATATATATATATATATATATATATATATATATAATATCAATATATTATATGTGTGTGTGTGTTTGTGTGTATTAACAATGCACCTATGTGGTGAAGTACGCGCCGATACATTACATCATAGGCTGGCCGAATAATAAACTCAAGCACGCACACGCAGGCACGCACGCTAAGCCGGAGCGGCTCGGTAATTTTTTTTTGAAAATTGCTGCACATTTTTTTATATTAACTAGATAACATATTAAATTGAATACAAAAAAAAATTAAAAAAATTAATTATTGGAGGTGCGCCACCTCATTAAAGTTTAACATGAAGAGATAGGAAGTTTAACATGGAGGAGATAGGAAATATTTGAAACTTCGATTTAACATCATTAACATTTTTTTTTTTAGTTTTATCTGCAATTATAGTTTTAATTATATATTTTTGTATAAGATAATATTTGTACAATATTTTTTTTCGATTTTCCAGGAAATTTCCAGGAAATTTTGGAAAAATACAAAATATTTTAATTTTAATTAAAAAAAATTATTTATAAAAAAATATAAACATAAATATATATACATAAGTATATGAGTGTACTATTACATGAAATTAATTTAAAAAAAATAATGTATAGTATATAATATGGTTATTTATTCACTATTTTAATGTAAAAATATGATAAATTTTATATTTGAAAAAAAAAAGTTTACGCACTATTACAAAATTTTTTTTTCAATCGAATGGATTAATAATAGGGTTTTTTTAAAGAATTTAAATCGTTAGAAATTTTTTTAAATATATTTTACTTTTTATCTTATTTTTTTATAAATTTTAAATTATTAGTTTGCTCTATCATTTTTTTTCTTTTGTAAATTTGTAAAAACCAAGATACAACTTATATTATAGAATTTAAAGAGCTTTGTAAAAATATAAATTATATTAATTTTAGATAAAAAAATATTATTAAAAAAAAAAATCCCAATTTTCCCCATATTGGTCAGAAATGCTGATATTTTTTTTATTTCTATAAATATTTAGATAGCTATATTTATAATATATATTATGTTAATTTCATTATATAATATTCATTATTGAATGAATTATGTTATAATATGTATTATAAATAAATTAATACATTCATAATTTCTATCTACAAAATTAAACATTTTTACTAATTTTTTTTTCACAATTGTGGTCATAACTTTTTTTTAAATAAATATTTAAAAAAACTAAGATATGACTTCTATTATAGAATTTGATAAGCATTCCAACTATACAAATTTTATTATAATAGCATAAATATATAAAATCTATTTTAGTACCAATATCCCATATTCGAATATCTTTATATTTATTATTTATACAGTAAGATTAGCCGATTATATCCATATATGTTGTTATTTGTCATTTAGTAAATGGTTTGGGGTTATATAAAATATAAAAAGGTGTATTAGTAAGAAGGTTCGTGGTTAAAAAGTATAATAAAATGAATATAAATTTGAAAATTAGTTGTTTATAATGGTTTATAATGTAATTGTCATGTGATTTCAATATAGGTAATAGCGGTATTTTTTCTATAGAAAAATATGTATAGGTATTTTTAAAAGCTCTGGCGCACGGCGAATACTACATGTAACAAAAAAAAAGTATACCATTGTGACAGAAATACTCCAAACATAAAATGCTAGAAGGTGCAGCAATTTTCAACAAAAAAAGTCCGAGCCGCTCCGGCTTAACGCACGCACGTGGGCACCTTTACTACCTAGTTGTGTGTGTACGTGTGTGCGTGTTTGTGTACGTTTGTTAGATGCTATAATCTAGCTGTGCGGTATCCAGTGGTAACATTATTATTAGCGGCCGACTTTATAATTATCGAGTCACGTGACCGGTTTCTCGGCACGACTCCTGGCGGCAGTAACTCGCACTACTCGCCCCACCCCACACACACACACACGCTATGTATTGCGTA
Organism: Osedax fenrisi; assembly: GCA_964019155.1. Classification (NCBI taxonomy): domain Eukaryota; kingdom Metazoa; phylum Annelida; class Polychaeta; order Sabellida; family Siboglinidae; genus Osedax; species Osedax fenrisi. The sequence goes on from OZ025242.1 coordinate 35,302,521, forward strand.
ATATCAATGATTTATAGTTTACCTAGATTGATAGTCACGTGATTTTTCTTCAACCGACATAGTGCCTTGATTTAGGAAACTTAAGATGGCAGATCATCACTTATAAAGTATTATTTAATGAAATTAAATGTTGCAATTATATTGAAGTATAAATAGATAATATAAATAAACATAAATGTTTATTTTGATATAATTGAAACGCACTTTATATGCGTATATAGAAAAAAAATCAAATGTATTTAAAAATCAATATTTGTTTGAATATTTGTTATTAAATAAGTGTGTCATGTGATATTCAGGCATCTTAAGATACCTAGATCGAGGCACCAATATATCGCAATACCGATCTATGTCAAATACAAATGTATATGCTAATAGTCACACTGTTGCGTACAACAGTAGAGGTCAGTGTAGTGGTCAGCAATGACCGCGGACATAGTACTTCGTTCTACTTTTCCAATCAGCCACAAGTGGCGACCCCTGGTGCTCTTCTCAGCCTACCACGTGGTTATTAACTAGAGGTGTGGTCACGTGTTTAAATAGTAATGTATGCCGTTCACATTAACTCAGTTGTTACCTCCGACAGGAGAACTAACTCCGTGTAATATGTCCGACAAATAGTTAACATAGCTCCTCGAGATTCTATTGAACCGAGTACCGCCGTGAAAGTGTCCAGTGTCTAGTCTATGACGCGGATATCGGCCCTTAACTAGGCTAAACCATACAAAACCATTTGTTTTAATATAATATATTATATATAATAATATAATTTATGTTTAAATTAGAATTTATGGACATTGTTATTATTTAAATATATATTTAAATATGTATTAGCGAAATCAAGTTTAATACATAGCATATGCTAGTTTACGTATATACGAAGGTATAGAGAACATTATACATCAACATATCAATATTGTAGGTATTTAATGCCTAGAATGTATGATTAATTAAAATTATAAATATTAAATATTCAAAACAAAAATAATCTTTATTATTTATTTAAAAAAAATGTTTACCTCAATGTTTACCCTATATATATATATATATATATATATATGTGTGTGTGTATATATTATAAAGCATAACATCTTAATATAGTATGTTAACATTAAGAATGTATACATTTCCATTTGTTTCATAGATATATCACGTGATATTATCATGCTGTGACGGTGGCGACACCTATTGTTAAGTTAACTACTATTACGTAATATAAATAACCCCCACGTGATTGATTTTCCGACTGACATTAAAAAAGCTTGACATTATAGAGAGGGATAGCGTGAAATAATGAAGTAATAGATTTAATAAATATATATATGTATATTCTACTGATTTAAAGGAAATAACATTTGTTATCTAAGTTGGCACTTTATGATAGAGAACTATTATACCTATACAATATATGGGATATATCGAACAATGTATACGAACAATTTGAAAATCACGGTTTCATAATTCTATCCCAGGATACATATATCGGTAAGAAGTAGTTTTCCTTTATATACCTAGGAATAGGTACTGTATGTATAACCTATGGTATCGGGTTCAACATCGGGGTCAACATCACTGATAATGGAACTATAACATGTATGGGATGGTATATGTTATATGTTTTGATGGACTAATATTGTAGGAACATTGTAATTGTAAATTATCAAATGTGTTTTATTTAACCTATTTGTCAAGTTCATATTGTTTTGTACGATATAGGTTTATATATTTAATAATAATACATTTTTTTTTTCGCAATATACATTATGTTAAACAAAGACTAAACACACGTGATCTTGTAGTGAGGCTTGGTCAGTAGAGCTATAAGAGATAGGTTGCATTGGTAATATTTATAACTATTTTATATTAATGTGATGTAAATACATCTACAATGATTAGGCATGTATATAACGATTACTTATGTATATATATATATATATATATATATATATATATATGTATGTGTGTGTGTGTATGCGTATGTACATACTCGTTATTATTAGATATAATTTTAATTAAACTATACATTCTTTCAAATATGTTCACATTTTTATAATGGAATTTGATTAGTTAATAATTCTAATAATACATCTCTCTACCTCTATATATATATATATATATATATATATATATATATATATAGTTATATAAAATATATATTTGATGTGACGTAATGATTTTGTTCTGATGACGTAATATTAATACATTGGCGACTTACAACATCGCCTGATAATATGAGGTTATGAGCAGATAAGCGTGCGGCTAAAAATAGATTCTACCTGAGGCTACATTCATTTTTATATATTTAAATATATATTATTATAAATAGAATATCAATATATATATATATATATATATATATATATATATATATATATATATATATATATATATATACGCCTATTTAAAAAAAATAAAAATCTATTTCACACAAAAGATACCACGTGTGCTATATTAACCTCATGTATAGATTACATACCACATGACGAACCTGCGTCTCATCACCAGTCTATCTATACCGTCAGCGTAGGCCCGGTGTGACGTCACTCGTTGGTTTTCTTCGTAATCATATCACTTATTATTGACGGCCGCATTCACTTTTAATATTTACATTTAATTTCACGAATATTTACGATACCCCTCTTTACCCGGTCGTTAAGTCCTTATGGTGTTGCGTCCGCTGTTGCTGACCACTGTGTATTGCTGACCAGTACGCTATAACCTATGTACACTATGCATTCTGTATCGGCCTACTAATTGTGTAATATTTAAATTAAATATTATATATATATATATATATTCAGAGAATAAAAACTACTTATATATACATCACATTCAACGCTATATTGCTTTCAACGAGATATTTCCTTCAACGAAATTTTTGTCTGATTTACTTTATGGATTCACATATATTTACATGTAAATGCAATCGCATATAACGACATTCGTAATCAATGACATATATAGATGATGTTGATGTTGATGTTGATGTTGATGTTGATGGTGACATTAATTTTATATTTATTTCACATATAATAAACATTTTTTAGATTATGAAAACTTGAAATTAATAAACTATGAACTGATATACTTTTTAATTATGATTTGTCAGCGTTAAACGTTATGCCATGCATTCAGGGGAATAACAATTAACAATTAAAATACTAGAATTCAATATTCTTGATTGCCGTCACTATAGTAATATGTGCATATATGGTGATCTATGCTGCTACCTGTGTTCTCACAGTACGCCCGTAGTGCTACGCCCGTAGTGGTACATGTGAAACATTATAGTCAGACCAGTACGTCTAGCTAATAGTAGGTTATATGTATAATGACAACAATACTCGCTATAATGACTGCACTATGCTTTACCTAGGTTAAACTATATTCAATATCATTAGCATGTAGGTAATCAGTATCATTCGTAGGATCATGATATATCATATATATATATATATATATATATATATATATATATATATATATCTGTATATACAGAGTGTACACACATATACACACGCACACATACGCGCACACGAACGCGCACATGTGCATACACAAATAAACACACATAAACACGCATACACACACGCATACACACACGCATACACGCCCTACAGACGCACGCATACACGCCTTATTTATTACGCAATTATGAAATGCATTCGTAAATCAGTGGGGCCTTCTCTACGGAGCCAGCAGTTGTCGTAGTGGTGTTGTTGCTGCTGCCGGACATCACAATAGTGGGCGTGTCACACAATAGTGGGCGTGTCACCGCGTGATCACCGGAAGTGTCACGTGATGACCGGTGTTTTACGTAAGGCCACCACCCTAGAGCAGGTCGGCTCTCTCAGATTATAGTAATCGCGTTATTAATATGACACCATCTAATATGAATAATGTACGTATGTGTGTGTGCGCGTGCGTGTGTGAGTGTGTGTGCGTGCGTGTGTGCGTGCGTACGTACGTGTATAGAAGTGCTTGTAGACGGAGCATCGTGCGGTGCATTGTGTGTTATCGTGCAGTGTACCTAATCTATATAGTGTATGCAATATGTGATACAACAGTACTACTGAGGTATACGAACGGGCCTTATATGGTAGTTTACTTCTATTCACTAATGCTTTATTATGATGATGATGATGATGATGATGATGATGATAATAATAATAATAATGATAATATAATATCTTATAATAATATGTTGATATAAAAAAAGATGTAGTGTGAGAATCTTACTGCAAAGATAAGATTGGTATCTATTTCAATGAGATATATATTACTGAAATAAGATATTTCACGATTCGTAGAAAAAAGTAGCTATGTATAGCGTGATGGACAAATTAAAGCACAATCACAAATTCACACATCAACACACGCATCCACACACACTCACAAATGCACACATCAACACACACACACACATCCACACACACACACTCACAAATTCACACATCCACATACTCAAAATAACACTCCCAAATTCACACATTAACACACACACACACATCCACACACACACAATCACAAATGCACACATCAACACACACACAATCAAACATTCACACTATTATGCAATATTATTCAATAGTGATACAGCTATTCATTAATGTTAACATACATCGTACTTCCAGTAGATCTATGTTATTTACTAATAATAGCATAGCCCTACTATTAATGTAACTAATAATACACGTATCGTTAGCATGATACATACACATCAGCCATGCATAGATAATTGACCTCAATAGTTAAACGACCTCAATAAATGCCTAACTTATATATCCTATTATATCCTATAGGAAGCCGGTTAAGATGTAACCTGAGTTCTCAAGTTAGCCGCTATATCGCGCCACTTCTCGAAGTAGACATTTAAGTATACGTGACCTTGACATTAGTGATAGCTATGGATTAGTTTAATAACAAACCAATAATCTAGAATTTAATCTTGTTTTTTGTTTTTTTTGGCGTTTTTGGGTGTTTGGTTTAGTTCATCATTGAATAACAAAATTATGAATATTAAAATATGAGTGAATTGAGTACAGATATATTATGTATTGACTTTAGCTTATGATGTCAAATATGATTGCTCAATTATACATAGATATCATTGTTAGCAGAAAATAACCGAATTAATTAAAAACAGTATGATTAAAAAGGAAGTTCTAACTCAGTAACCTATCGGTATACCGTAGTCTATAGACTAATACGCCAGTAGATATATAGGTAGGGGTAGGGGTAGCACGGAGTGCAAGCGTTTGGTTCAATAATCTGCTTAATGGATACAGGGTACTGTACCGCAAGGGCAGGCAATATCAGTACACTATAGTGGATCACGAAGTGGGTGTATTCATTACCAGCCTTCTGTTGTAGCCACGCCCATATAGTAAAGTCCACCGCCCCCTAAGTATGATAGGTTTCATAATGAAGGAAATAAACATAGCGATACGTTCGTTAGATCCACTCATACCATTTATCTCGGACGTGTTATCTTGGAGATAGATGTCGCTACCACCCTTATACTGAAGTAATCACTTCACTCTACCCCATGTAGTAACCCTAATGTATTAACTACCCTCAAGTAGATCACCTTATATAGGTATACCGGTAGCATGATGGTGGTACGCGTGTATTCGGTGTAAGAGAGATACTGTTGGTACCAGTGGCTTGCAGTGACAATGGGTTGTTAATGTATGAGAAATGTCCTCGGCGACACGTCATATGTTCTTATCGCTATCATGAATACACACACACCCACACACACCCACACACACCCACACACCCACACACACCTACATACACACATATGCACGCACTAGCACACATCCTATAGCCATAGATTTATAATTCACCTAGATTGGTAGTCACGTGATTGTTCTTATAATAATAACTTATACTTATGGGTAACAATCTATGGCTATAGCCCACTTGTGAGTATGGGTGTGCGCGTTGCTCCGTACGATGTACGGCATACATGGGTGTGTGAGTGCATCCGTACTTGTACAACACGCACGCACGCACACACGCATGCGCACACCGCACGCACGCACACACGTACATCGTTATATCGCTCACTTGCGCACTTCCGCCATAGCTCTCTCCACGTGGTATTGTTACACGTACCACTGCTACCGTAGTTAATAATTCATAATTCATAATTCATAATTCGTAACTTTATATCTCGATCAGGATATCGTTAATTATTGACGATTAAAAAATCGCAGAAAATCCCCTACCTATATGTGAATATCATATATGATATGTGTTGATAAACATATGATATGTGTATAATCTCGATAATACAGGCACGTATGCTGTCTATATTACTTGTATTATTGTATAAGTAGATCACGTAGTTCATGTAGCACACTATCACACACACGCACACACGCACACACATACGCACACCCACACACACACATACACACATATGTAGGAAAGTTTGCTGCGATGTTGCATTCTTGATTTGTCCTATCAAATCACATCTATAGAATATGCAGAATTAGACAATAATTATAAATATAAATAAACTATAAACAAATTGCATGATATTGTAAGATTATTATAGGATATATCTATAGGCTATTTCTCTTCAATCGTTGTTAACCTTCCACAACCCCCCCCCCCTCAGCACCCCTAAATCATGTAACGCGTTCCTATATTCATACCCATCATTGCATCACCACATATCAATATTCATAATCTTCCTATCAATCTTCCTATCAATCTTCCTATCAATCTTCCTATCAATTTTCCTATCAATCTTCCTATCAATATTCATATAAATCTTCCTATCAATCTTCCTATCAATCTTCCTGTCAATATTCCTATCATTCTTCATATCAATTTTCATATAAATCTTCATATCAATCTTCCTATCAATATTCCTATCAATCTCATATCAATCTTCCTATCAATATTCCTACCAATCTTCCTATCAATCTTCCTATCAATCTTCCTATCAATCTTCATATCAATATTCCTATAAATCTTCCTATAAATCTTCCTATCAATCTTCCTATCAATCTTCATATAAATATTCCTATAAATCTTCCTATGAATCTTCCTATCAATCTGTCTATCAATCTTCATATCAATCTTCAAACCACGGGGGATTACATTCTACAAACGGCTTTCTTGACAGTAATTATTATACTAATAACCACACACTTTGTTGGAACTGTTACATCCACAACATCCGCCCTCTCATTTCTTCTCATCTTCCCTTCTCCTTAGTAATTCTCACTTACTAATTTACCTACACCGATATAAGACTACCTTTATTTAGTAAAAGACTCTCTTTTATAATAAACTCTCTTTCTCTTATATATATTATACATTATCTAATATATTAATAATATTATATTACTCTATATATTAATTATATTATATAATATATAATATCGTTATCTTATAAGCTAAAGTGAGTTAAGAAGCATTGTACAATATTAAGTAACTCCGTTACTCCATACCCACCAGCTCAATACTACCATGTAACTAAGTGTTTACTACGGGCTTATATGTGATGTTACATTATAACTTATTTGTTAATATATTATTAACATTCCTAATTCATTATTCGACGTAAACACATAGTTATGCTATGCAAACATTTATGTATATAGTTATATTTTATTGTATGTGTACATATGAGGGATATATGTGCTTCTTTTCATACAAATTGAAATATATATATCTATATATATTCACAAGTATACATGGTTTATATTACTATTTCTAAAAAGTATATTTGATATTTATAAAGCTTCTGAAGTCCTTCAAGGACGGATGTTATTACGTAATATTGCGTCGTAGCTGAGGATGATTGCGAACGCACGCACTTCTATGTTTTCGTGCGTTGCAATACTGAGGACATGTTACGCCCTCATATCACCACACAATAACCCGTACACACCAATTTTATACGTATTTATGTACGTAATGGAACGAGAAAATACATACAAAATAAAAGCGGTTCCAAAATGTTAAAAAAGAATTAATTTCAAATGTATAAACACTATTAAATATAAATCTATATTTAGATACACAAGTGTACCGTCCAACTGTCCGTGTTGCACACACCGCTCATTAAACTGTTCATCTGACCACCTGTCCATCTGTTTCGCTACATAAACCACGGCCCGAGTAGCGCTACTGCATTACTATCACGTGATATACGAGTACTTTAGTCTCACTACTCGCAAGATCTCGAAGATAACCTGCCGAAACGAATACGATATTGTAGTAAACAACACAGTGGGTTCGGTTATTCGTTCAGATTGGGATTCAGAGTAGGTCTCGGAGTGGGTCTCGGAGTGGGGATCGGAGTGGGGATCGGGGTTCACGGTGGAACCCCCCGAGAATGTCAGCTATAGCTGTGCAGCCGCTGGTCGCCATTGTGATGCCAAGCACTATTATTGACTAGCGAATCAGCACCAGTATACGACGTGCTAATATAATATGCATGATCAGAGCAGTTTATCGGCTCGTGAAATAGAGTGCAATGCTCGTTTAGGTTGCGAAAAACACAATAAAGACGACATTCAAAATGTAACTAGGAAAATGCAATATTATGGAATGCGATAATAATAAAACGATATAATAAATAAAATAAAATGATATATCTTATTTACTATTGTATTAATACTATTATAATAGCATTGCGTGTATACCTGTAGGTACACCTAGCTTTATTAGTATTACTAAATATACTAATAAATAATACTAAAACTTTCTATTTGTAGTTTGATATAGAAGTGGCACAACTTATTTTAGAATCAAGTTTTGGTTATATGGTTACAATGTAATCTGCTAATTTTCAATATTATCCATCTATTACATAGATTTATATTATTTGCGTATATCTAATGTTTAATAATATTTATAAATAATTAATCATCACGACTCATTCACCTAATATCGATGTAGAATAATATATCAGAATGTATATTTTCTTTGTATTTTGAATCTATTTATAGGTAAATAATTAGTTTTTCTGCGAATAATCGGTTTAAAATTAGTGTATTAGAATATCTTTTATAAGTAAACATAACAGAACATTATATCACGAATATCACCTAATTACATATATATATATATATATATATATATATATATATATATATATATATATATATATACATATACATTGTATAACACTATATATAATATATAATATAAATTCTAGATTATCTAATGTGTTCTAGGCGACTAACCAGATCTAATAATGTGTGGCGCGCTCAGACTTATTAAAATCGGTGAATATTCAATTGCTCGTCAACACCCACGGGTCACGGGTCACCACTACACTCACCACTAGGTACGCCATCTTACGGCACTCCGGGACACTATAGTGTGTGTATAGCGTAGTGTAGTATAGTGTATAGTGTGTGTGTACACGTGACACTACAGTGTGTGTACGTAGGATACTATAGTGAGGTGGTACACGCGTGCTCGTGTATGTGCATGTGCACGTCTGTGTGTATGTGTGTGTATACACCTATAGGTAGTGTCAAGAGCTACTATTTACGTATAACATATGCTGCAGTGCTGTCACATGCTGAGGTGCTGTCACATGCTGCAGTGCTGTCACATGCTGCAGTGCTGTCACATGCTGAGGTGCTGTCACATGCTGAGGTGCTGTCACATGCTGCAGTGCTGTCACATGCTGAGGTGCTGTCACATGCTGCAGTGCTGTCACATGCTGCAGTGCTGTCACATGCTGCAGTGCTGTCACATGCCAGACTCGATGACATTACGCAGACTGGACACAACGCGATTCATCCATATATAATTATAATTTAACATTTGTTGATTATATTTATTATATTGATAGAACATAATATTTTTGCAAACAAAAATTAGAGAACCTTCAAATTTGTTTTCGAAAAATTCACAGAAACACAAAATTCCTTGAATATAATTTTGTAAATAATCTAATGATATAATTCATATAAACTACATATATTACAAACGTACGCATGAACGTAAATATGAATGTGCGCATGACATGCGTTATAACATGCATACTGGCAAAGCATACTACACACACAAAGAGATTTTGAGGTAGATATTTCAAATGTATATACATGTTCTTTTAAATGTCTACTTTGTAATTCCATTCCAATTAATAACAGGAATATCTAAAATCACTCTACCTTTAAAACTAGATTAAAAATATTGTTATTATGTAGGCAGTACTGAAAGCTATATAAATCTAAATTATTACTATTATTATTTTATTATAGTTTGTTATTATTTCTTATTCTCATTCTGTTTATTATATATATATTTATACTTACCAATAGCAACTGTGTTATGTTTAGCATACTGTGTTTCTGATTATTTTTACATTGTCTATACATTTTTTACCAACAAGGTTTTAGATATGTTTTATATATTTAAGTGTTTAAATAAACTATTACAATTACAAATACACTCACACATATACTCATACACACTCACACACCACCACATACAAACATATTAACACACATTCCACACACTCACACACGCACACTCCTACACACTCACACACCCACACACACACACACACACTCACACACACACGTTGCATGCTGACCATATCGATTACAGTGTAAATATAAGCCCGCATGGCCTGAATGTGTGTGTGTGTGCGTGTGTATGTGTGAGTGTGCGTGTTTGTATTTGTGTGTGCGTGTATGTGTGCTAATATGTGTGTATGTGTGTGTGCGTGTGTGTGTGTATGTATGTGTGTGTGTCGTACACTATTCACAGAGATACATGTCACGTGTATGTCTACATAGGACCTACTCTGTAGATGCATATGTGGAATGTAAGTAAAGGTATACAAGTATATATATATATATATACTATAGGAATATATTATCGATAGGCTTATATTAGATTTAGGTATATATTTATAGGTACATAGGAATATATATATATATGTGTGTGTGTGTGTGTTTATAGGTATAACTAATATGTAGCGAAACAAACATTAGAAACATTTCTGGGGACATCTCTACACACATCTCTACTCACATCATGCACACGTGATACACACATCTCTACATGATAGATCACTAACTGTGATGTTAAACAGATTGCTATTATGAACAAGATAATGAAATATGATTAGTTATGAAAAATCAAATTAATGAGGATATGATGTGGTATAATATAGGAGTACCATCTCCCATCCCCATCTATCATCTTAATCAAATATGTTCAATATTACATCTCCCATCTTCTATATTCAATATATCATCTTCCATCTCCTATCTTTCATCTGCCATCTCTCATCTCCCATCTCCCATCTCTCATCTGCCATCTGACATCTGATATCTGCCATCTGACATCTGCCATCTGCCATCTATCATCTCCCATCTCTCATCTGTCATCTGACATCTGATATCTGCCATCTGACATCTCCCATCTGCCATCTATCATCTCCCATCTCATCTCTCATCTGCCATCTCCCATCTGCCATCTACCATCTCTCATCTCCCATATACTATCTCTCATCTGCCATCTGCTATCTGACATCTCCCATCTGCCATCTACCATCTCGTATCTCTCATCTCCCATCTACCATCTCGCATCTCTCATCTACCATCTCTCATCTCCCATCTCCCATCTCTAATCTCCCATATGCCATCTCCCATCTGCCATCTTCCATCTCTCATCTACCAGTAACCAGCCTCCATCTATAGCAACATTTTATATGTCACGTGTAATATATTGCATTGACATCAACTCGATGAATGCATGATGTGTGTATGAGGGGGGTTTATTCTTATTAAGTAGTAATTGTTTAAATATTCGAAATACCAACTATTAACTATTAACCGATCTCTCTCCCTCCTCACTCGCTGTTTCTCTCCATTTCTTGATAATAAGTTTTCGACGATACGCTCGTTAACTGATAACCGCATAGGTTATGTCCTTTCAGAGTATAACGCAACCGCATAGGACATTTCCTCGTGTGTCGTTACGTCACGTGTGACCGGCTACGCTTGCATTCTGGGAACCTTAGTACGTAACACAATAACCTTGCTAGTGACGTAACACGTGTTCTAGGAAACCGGCCGTACGACCTATTACGTAATAGTCACGTTATCGCGTAATACGTGACGCAATCAGTGAAGTCTGACACCTCCACGCCGCCAGAATGTTGTTAATAAGTACATACACACCTACATAGAAGTCTATTTATAGGTAACTAAAAATACATATAACTAGTGGTTATAAGTATTTATAGAATATTGGATTTATGTATAAATAGGTTTAATTTAATCATATATATTCATATATATATATATATATATATATATATATATATATATATATATATATATATATATATGCTTCATTAGGTTATTAATATATTATGGTTGTTATATCATGATATGAATATTTGCGAGCAATTGAAATAGCTATGATCTATCTACAATGCACTACTACCAAGGCTTTGCTTCTACTCTACACGGATATATTAGAAGAATCTCTATAGATTATAATATTTCTGTTCATTAATTATATAAGTATACTAATTATGTAAATTATAATTATATAGATATTATCAATTATAATTTTAAACAATTTAAATTTAAATCAAATTATAGTTTTACCAGCGTATCAATTCGATGGATGGCCTAAATTATTTCAGTGATAAATCAAGATCGCGCGCGCTCAATAAAGTGCGGGCGTCATTGTCTACTCCTCCCCCGCCTCGAGCTTTGCTTACATCTCGCCACGCCCCCACGGACAGATATCATACTAGACCCGACATTGGGACGTCGTAGAGCGTTCCGACAACGTCAGAGGTCAAGGTCATTCGATCCCCTCGACGACAGCAGCGGATACACTCCCTGCATGTGGTCCCCGGTACAAGAACACAGGTTTCTCGGCACCTCCAAGTTCGAATCCCTCTCCTCCACCGAAGATAGAAATGCGGATCTAGTATCTTTGATGAGTTAGTACCAAATTCCCCCACTAGGCTGCGCTACCTACCGCCGTATGCGCAATCGTTAATTCTAGCGTGGTCGTTATGTCCTTAAGGGTACATGTCCTCACGGGATTATAGACTGGATGCAGGTGATCATTTCAATAATTGTTTTCTATTGTTATATACATCATTGTACACCATGATACGATGTACAATGGTGTATTGTGAAGCATATTAATGTGTTAGTGATGTACATATGATGGGGCTTGATAGTTTAAATTTATAAATTAGTATTAATATTGTATGCATATCTCATTATAATTATAATATAATGTTTTAATTGTAACGTCTTAATTAAACATTATTAGGGGAAAGTAACCTAATACGGACACTTTAACAATAAATGGTCTTAACATTTTAGGAATCATTATTTTTATTCAAAAATTACAATATATTAATATTATATGATTATTGATATTATTGTGATTTTAAGATTTTATTTAATCTTTTAATTCCATAGTTAACGGGGGTGTCCGTATTAGGTGCCCATGTCCGAATACAGAAACCCTGTGTTATAATACGGACACCATATATGGTATATATATATAGAACTAGATAAACTATATATTATTGATGAATCAATCAGAAAAATTACAATTACATTATTTATAATTAATTGTATGACTTATTTATTTTAATTTAATTAGTTAATAATTTATTTATTTTTATTATTTATTTAATTAATAATACAATTAAATATCTAAAAATTAAAAAAATTAGATTTAGCTTTATTGGTGGTATTAATATTATAACGCACGCGATTTTTATGAAAATCAGAATAGTTTATACGCTGCGCGCTGATTGGTTATAGGGTGTTCGTATTAAGACATCCAGAGTGTCTGTATTAGGAACTTATATGACCTCTAGATTGCTTATAACTCAATGAATATTTGATAAAAAATATAGAAATTATATACATTATTTGTAGAATGCTTAATTTTTTAATAATATAGTGTTATATTTTATATCGATACATTTGTATATTCTTGAGAAGGTTTTAGTTGAAATTTTTTTCATAAATTTAAAAACGTAATAAAAAAATCAGTTTATTAGATATATCAGCAATATTTTGAATAATTAAAGAATAAAAAATACTTTTTTAGACTATTTATATAATTATGAATATTTTATTCATTACACTTTTTTGTAGGATTTATATATTCTGAAATACCGAGAGCGTCCGTATTCGGTCACTGTCCGTATTCGGTTACTTTACCCTAATTGTATTATTATATGTACATTATTATTAATATTAACAAATACAACAACACATTGCGTTCTTAATACATGTTATATAAGCACATTGAATATTAAGTACATTATATGGTTCTCTATATGTAATAGTATGTTTGTACAAGTTATATGTTAACATAGGTATGCATTAAGTTGACGGAAAATAACTAATCATATATTTACTCAATATTTTAATAAAATACTTAAAACAGGAGTTATCTTCACTACTTTTATCACAAGATTAGTTTTTTTCCGAATTTAAAAAAATTAATAAAGTTTCCATTTATTAAATTACATTATATAACATTATATTTTAAACAATGGAAACAATGGAAACAATGGAAACAATGGATAACAGTAGCGAATTAGTTTTACATTATACCCGAGTCGTTCTTGTAAGTTATAATTTGTAATGAATTTAATAGAAAATATTTTAAAAAAACTAGAAAAAACATCATTACAATCCATTTAAATTTCCACTTTATTTATATTTGAACATTTTAATAATTTATAATCGTTATGTTTATCACTTAAGTTATGTGATATAACCTCATCATTAAACAATGGTAACATAACCACGTGCCTAAGTTGATTGTTAAGTGTGTGTTGTTAACGTAGTATATATATATATACTGTATATAGTGTATATAGTGTATATAGTGTATATAGTGTATATAGTGTATAAAGCTCCTACTTTGTATTCTCGTAATAGTTATTCAGTATATCATAATATATCTTATATACATTTAAATGTTCAATATTGTCAAACTAATGTATTGATAATGTAGTCTAGTTATCTTACTATCAGTTTCTTGATCCGTTTTATATATATAGTTATTGTGATTGATATTTGCGTATTTGTCTACTTAATCATTACTTCATCATTTAATTGCCTTTAAATTAAGGGATCGATTAAATCACATAACACTCATTATATGTTAACGAATAACCTGTCGAGGCTATATTATAACGCATTATATGTAACGCACGCCACACTCTATTGGTTATATCATACGCATGCGTGTATGCTTATGCCTATAGGCGCAACATGTCATACAATACATGAACAACTGTAATAGTATAGTATGAATATATGCATGGTATACCTGCATAGTATTCATATTACAGATCGAGATGTACGCGGTATAAAACTTTAATGTTTTAAATGTTCAATTAGATGTTACGCGATAAGTTATTATATATTATATTTTACTCGTCAAATATATATGTATATTATTTAAAACAATGGTTTTGAATAATATCATATTGCTTAGTTATATATTAGTAATGAATATATATATATAGTCTTCACTATGTAAATAATAATTTAAACCCATTTTTCACATTTATAAGATGTATAGGTTGATACTAATGTAAATTATAACAACACATTTATCCTAAATCAAACCTATATAGGTTGTGCTATTCATATTACATGCATATAATTTAATAACACAATTCCGCTTGTCAACACTAAATAATGATATCATTCCTTAGAAAAATATTTGCTATAGTAGTACTATATACTATTAGTATATAGTACTACTATATTACTCGTATATACACATATCTACGATTAATATTGAAACACATGATATGTCTACAGCTAGATTTTATTAAAAACAATATTGATTCAACATAAACATATATAACAATAGGAAATACAAATATTACTTGTCTCTGTATATTGTATATATATATGTACAACGTACATTATACATTGTACATTGTACAATGTACATTGTACAATGTACATTGTACATTGTACATTGTATAACATTGTAATGTATACATCTATAGTTAACACACACACACACACACAAACACACACACACAAACACACACACAAACACACACAAATACACGATTTATCGAATACTTATTAATAAAACGAATACGACATGATTATGTCGTGTTTTGTAAGTTATTATGTAAATCAAATAAAACCAATCATGATATATATATATATATATATATATATATATATATTACATAATATATATTGGAAGTCGCATTATATAATACAATTATGATGTTACCTAATTCATAAGCTAGAAGACTACAGCATCTATAGTTGGTATAGCGTAGTACCTCTACCATGCTATTGTATATGTAATACATTATTATATCGTGTTTTTATAATGGATATATGTATATCATCACTGTCAGTCATATATAATAGAAAGTGATTTCTTTGAAGATGTATATTTGTATGAAGGTTCGTATTGATATATACACACGAACCTTGGCATAGATATGTGCGACATCGTATCTTTAGATTATGTATTGAACTCCAAGACTGATTTCATAAATATCACCGGAAGTTATTGGTTTATCTAGGATCTATAGATAAAGATCCAGTATACTGGCATGTTTTATTATTTGAATTTTTCATTGCGAACATCGAATATTGACGGAAATCTATATTTTATCACGAATTTAAACTACAAATCTATAGCTATAGCTATACCTATAGGTAGAATTAGGTGTAGCTAGGTGTAGCTAGGTGTAGCAAGGTGTAGCTAGGTGTAGCTAGGTGTAGCAAGGTGTAGCTAGGTGTAGATAGCTATGGCTAGGTGTAGCTAGCTATGGCTAGGTGTAGATAGCTATGGCTAGGTGTAGCTAGCTATGGCTAGGTGTAGCTAGCTATGGCTAGGTGTAGATAGGTATGGATAGGTATGGCTAGGTGTAGATAGGTATGGATATGTGTAGCTATATCTAGATATCTAGCTATAAACTTAATTCAATATTACCGTTTAGTAATTTCATTATGAGAATTTATTTTAAGGTCAAAAGTAAAAGTTAAAATTAGCGAAAATATTCATATCGGTACGTCTACTGTTCTACATGTCACATGTCACATATCAGATAACAACACGTATTCTATACAATATAGTTATTACATAATATAGTGGATAACCTCTCGTTCCAACACCCCCTATCTGTATTGCGGGGTGACTCGCAGATTTCTTTAACGTTGATATCTTCGTCTATTTGGTCAATGTTCTACATTTAAATAAGCTTGTTATCATCTTGTCAAGTGATATGTATGCATGTACATTGTATAGAGTATACTCTATACACTATATAATATACAGTGCACTGTATATGTACAATGTACATGTACCCATGGGATGTATACATTATAAATATATAGTGTACTTTGTATATATTTATATATATATTATATATATTATATATATATATATATGATACTCTTCCTTATATAGTACTTTACCGTGTAACGAGCGTTAATAATTATGTATTATTCTTATTATTATCATTATTTTTAATAATTAATAATAATTTATTATTAATTGATTTATTACTTTTTATTAAAATAATTTACAGTAAAAAATATCACTAATTTTATAATTCTTAACATAATGTCATCTACTAAATGAAATGTAAATATTAAACTCTGACCGAATAGAGCTAGGATGTCGTCAGTGTCATCAACGTGACAAACAGTGGTGTCGCAGGTTATGATTAATATGCGTCATAGTCTATGATTCATATGCTTCATAGTCTATGATTCACGGCACATGTGACACTTCCACATTTTACATCTAATACACTGTCATGACACATTCACCGCGGTAGATAATGTACAAGCAAGGTGTATACACTATAGAATACGTTATGTATACAATATTATCTGATGTATATACAATACTATGTTAGGTATATTACACAGTAAAAACTAAACGTTCATTAGACTCAATTTAAACGTTCATTGGGTGGTCCAAATAGCGAACCTTTTATAACGTTCATTAGACTCCAGTTTATAATGAACGTGTTTGCATAAACGTTCATTAGACTCTATATTCTAATGAACGTTTTTGCATAAACGTTCATTAGACTCTATATTCTAATGAACGTTTGTGTATAAACGTTCATTAGACTCTATATTCTAATGAACGTTTTTGTATAAACGTTCATTAGACTCTATATTATAATGAACGTTTATGCAAAAACGTTCATTAGACTCTATATTCTGAATATTTTATATTATTAATATGCTTATAATTATATATGTATTAGCGGAGATACGTTCATATTAGTATTTAACTTGTAATGACTTATATATTACAATATTATATAATTACATATATGTTATATTTAATACATGAATTTAACATTAATAATATTTTTAATATTAAATACAATGTTTCAATATTTAATATTGATAAATCATTATAACATTATTTCAAATTTATATTATCTTAATTATCAATATAATTATGATTATAATTATTGTTGATTATTATAATTAAGTTGATACATAAATGAAATTATGATAATATCAAAATAACATAGATACTTAAAGAATTTATTATTTTAAAATAGTAACTTTATTTATTAAATCATAATATCAACTTAAATATAGAAATAAAATAATAATTGATACTTAATTCCATTAGTGCTAAATTAAATCAATTTAACAAAATAAAGAAAAATTAAAATATGATATTGTATCTATATATAAATAAATAATCTAGGCGAAAATTAATATTATTAGCAAGAATTTTTTAAAAATAATTCTGTATTTAATAATATATCTAAAGGTTCATTGGAATTCAAATGTCTAAAGAACGTTTATATACCGTTGATAAACGTTCATTACACAACTATATTTCATGAACGTTTATGTTAAATTTTATAATATTAAAGGTTCATTGGACTCTGAAATGTCTAAAGAACGTTTATACACCATTTATAAACGTTCATTACACAACTATATTTCATGAACGTTTAGGTTAAATTTTATAATATTAAACGTTCATTAGACTCTGAATGTGTCTAATGAACGTTTAGTTTTTACTGTGTACATCGACCTAAGACGCGCTACTATGCATGCGCTTATTAACCAAAGTTCAAAGTTCACACACGCACGCATGCGATCGCGTTCAATATCAATAATAATATTATTATTATTAATTAACTTATAGCTCTGCTTTCGGTAAATGTGCACTTCCGTCGAGATAAACCTCTCGCCGGCGCGTCTGTGTATCACGCCATATACGGCTATCCGCGTTGCTAGGCAACACGGAGGAAGCCGTCGTATTAGCTTTAGCGATATCCCGGCCACGCGTCTACATTCGCACATAGGAGAGCGAGTGTGCGCGCACCGCAGGCACGTGACAATAGCACACACGCGCACTCGCACTCGCACTTCCGGTCATCGTTACACCACGTGACTATCGGCGAGTCTCGTATCGATTTAAACTCGTCGCGATCGTTTATCGTTAACGGTTACACACACGTGCGGCCGGCGTGACCTTGACTCGTAGGAGTCGGTGACCTTGACGAGTAGGAGGGGGGGGGGACACCTAGACGGTGACGTCACAACGATCTACTACTACTATAGTAGTAGTAACTGTCATGCGCGAGGAAAGTGCCTCGCGACCCACTCGTGACCTACACTATATATAGTGGTCGCTGTGACCTACACAGACTATATAGTGCAGAACACTCCACACCACTCGCGCACTATAGTTTGCGGGTGATATCGATGTAGTGGTGGTGTCGGTGCGCACACACCGGTTCACTGTCGGCTACAGCGATGTATCAACACCGCCCACTCGCTCTCATTCACTTGTCATTGTTCTACTACTTCATTGTAACTCTCGTAGTGGTGGTATTGTTGTCAGCTGACTCGAGATATGCGACGCAATTACAATTTATAATAACTTATTATTATAATACATAATTATATCAATAATAATTACTTAATAATAATTAATATTAATATTAATGATTATTACTATTATTACTATAACTAATACGTTAACGCGTAGATATATCTATGTAAGTATGCTACAACAATTCTCTATTGTTATTGGCTATATTACTGATATCGATTGTAATAGCATTCGTTAAATATACCACAAAACATAACAGAACCTTATAAGGACATAACAAGAGTGTGCCGCACTCCTAGGTACACACACGCGCACACACACGCACGCACACACGCGCACACACATGCGCACATACATATTTACCTGCGTACGTTTGCATAGTAATGATTGTGTTAATTATTAATAATAAAGTGATGATATTGTTATCGTAATGATGTGTGAAGATTCTCATAACATCACGGCTCACGGCTTACGTGATAGAACGTGAGGAGATGAAGTCATATGATATCTAGCATCACCGCATTCAGTATGTGTATGTGTACGTATATGTGTATGTGTACGTCTATGTAAAGTGTACGTATATGTATACATATATATATATTATCTTTTATTTGTGGGTTAATTAGTTATTTATATAATTTAAAATTACATCTCTTCATTTTAAATACCCATTTAATTGAATTAAATATAAGTTATATATACATATAACTTATACTTAATTAAATAAAAAGGGTATTTTTAATGTATATACATATAATATTCTGTACATATATTCGTTTAAGTATCCGGTAATACTGACAGTAGAGAGCTTCAATACAATGTGATTACGTAATGATAAAGTTACATTCCTTACGTAATAGTCACTCCGAGAATTCGCGAAAATGTCAATCAACAAATGGAGAAGTTTCAACGGAAGCCGCCAGAACAGGTTCGTTGTTTTCCATATGGAACCATTCACCTTATACCCGGTGATGTGGTATAGAGAGGTGTACAGTGCGGTGTGTATGTAATGCACTGGTAGTGATTTATAAATATACATATATATATATATATATATTACAACTATATATATATATATATATATATATATATATAGTTGTATGTCTTTATATAGAAATATAATTATATATTTATATATAAATATAAATGTATAAAACTCAACGTATTGAACTCTAGCTCATTATAATTGATCAATTGTATACCTACAATGTATACACTGTTCGGCTGAATAACTGCACGTGAGTGTTTATTAGATATGATATACGTGTGTGTGGGTGTGTGTGTATGTGTGTTTGTGTGTGTGTGTTTGTGTGTGGGTAATACATATATTCAACTGTATTATATAATAAGTATATCACATATTACATAATAGTTATTCACGAGGTCATTAAACAACTGGTCACATGACGTGCAGTACACTCCTCTCTTGCATACATACATGCACATCAATGGACACTATAGTACTAGTTCATGCATAAGCATACGCCTAGTAATACGCCCACGCATGTTACTGCAGGTGTGCAACATCTACAACGGACACGTGGTCAGACATTCCAGAGCGCCGTTATTACGTCAGAACAACACGCCCCTTTTGTATCAGTCAACCACCGCCTCCCATCACGAAGCCCATTCCCCTGTCCCCGCTACGAACGCGTCCGGCTCCAACACGACTACCGCCACCAAGTGTTCGAGTAACTCGCTACGACCGACCAATCAGAATACGGCTAGATCTACGGCGACTAGTTGCTCCCCGTTGCGTTCTCACGTCGCCGGGGGCGTGGCTTCGTCGTCGTCCTCGTCGCCCGCTTCCGGTGCTACATCCGGTGCCACCTCTCAAGGTCGTCAGTTACCGAAACTACCTCCGAGAGCGCACGAGAGTCGCCTGCTAGCGCGCCGATCGCTGTTGAGGCACGAGCAGCGCTCTCATTCGCTAGATTCTAGCTTCGAGGAAACGCCCGCAATCGCCCGCCAACCGATCGCCAAGAAGCAAGAAAGTCAGAAAGATATTCATCAGATGAACGGTAAGATGTGTTTGTATTTTGCGTGTTTTATAGTATACTATTAGGTATATATTGTATACTATACTGGCTCCAGATTATATTCTGGATATATATATATATATATATATTATGCAATATATTATTATGAATTCATACTAAGTAACCTACTCTACTCGTCAATTACAATAGTATTAATTATTAAATTAAATAACATTTTTTCTAAATATAATTAACTCAAGGAAATTACACAAGTAATATTATTTAATGAACATATCCTATTTTTTTCGTATATGGAATTAATGGAAATTAACGTTAGACATTAATAGAGGTGAGCTGTTTTGAATGACCTTGGGTAATTTAGAATTATTAAATGATTACACTATTAAATACACATTAATTAAAGCCGACAACTATTTCAATACATATCGGTAGCATACGTATCATTAAATCATAATTTATACATATTTGTATGGAGACATGTGAATATATATTGATGTTTGAATATATGCATATTAGTGCCTTAAAGTATTCAACTTCATATGTAAGACGATCATATTAATAATATATAACATTTATAAATATTAATGAAATTATAAATTTTTATAAAAATTATAATTTTCTATACACAATTTATAATGTAATTAATCTAATCTTAATCAATAGATATTAATAAAATATAAATTTTATATAGATTTAAAAAACATTATTTTGTCCTGTTTTAAAAGAATAATAGTTGACTACAAGGATGATGTGAACAAGCTTTGTTCGCGTTCCTTCACTTAATAGGTAAGGAACGCGATTTTAGAATCGCGTTCCTTACCTATTAAGTGAAGGAACGGGAACTGACGCTTGTTCACATCATCCGAATATATTATAGTACATAAATATTCACTTCTCTTATAGGAAATATTCACGTGTCCTATAGGAAACATTCACGTCTCCTATAGGAAATAGTCACGTGTCCTATAGGAAATATTCACGTGTCCTATAGGAAATAGTCACGTGTCTTATAGGAAACATTCACTTCTCTTATAGGAAGGGATAACATTCACTAAACTGCTACGTATAGATACAGTATACGTAATTAATTAGCAGTAACTATACCTAATTAAGAGTGTGTGAGTGTGCGGGTGTGCGGGTGTGCGAGTGTGCGTCTACTAGTACGTGTGCACTAGTACGATGTGTGAGTGTATCCGAACGAGTATGTGCGATGCACACCGTGCACGCGTGCGTGTGTGTGTGTGTGACAGCGTATGAGTGGGTGCGCGAGTGCTGATATCGCTCAAGTGTGCGCTAGTAACATATCCAGGCACGCCAGCCCTTGTAATCAGCACGCTTCGTGCATTAAACTGTTTCACATGATCCTTGGGGAGCTGTTGCACATAACTGCGTAGCTGCAAGGCTATAGTAGTAGTAGTAGGTGTTGTAGTTGTAGTATGGTCATTATCTTATACGTATGTATTCTTGTGTAATCACCGTATCAAATACAAGCGGTCACTCATGTATATATATATATATATATATAGTTATTGAAGAATAATGATAGAATAACATATATTTATTTTAAATACAATATATATATATATATATATATATATATATATATAATATAATATTTATAATATTAATATAATATATATTATATAATCACTATTTCATAGTCTACATGTATGTATACATAGTATTCTATATTAGGATTGTATCTATATTAAACTATTAAGATATGCTACATGGTATAGTATATATTATTGTACTACAATTGAATGTGTCTATAACGCAATGATTTCTATAAACATAACATTAAAGTTGACCTTCTATTGAATGTTTTCGTGATTTTATATAAATGCGTATACCAAGATCATGCTGTATGACCTCTAATGTCACATGATCGCCAGTATTCATGTGCGTGTTAACGGCATTCTATATTATCTTACAATTTAGTACAAAAATAAATTCATCATCCATGTCCCAAATAATTATATCTCGAGATCTGGGATACCCATATCTTTAGCTATCGATATATCTCTGTATATTTGTCCCTGTATATCCCTATATATGTACTTAGTATACTAGGTGTATACATACCTAGAAAATAGCCACTTTATAAGGTCGAATTATTATCAAATAATACTTAACAAATCTTTCATTGCGTAATAAATTTATTTTCTCAGAAAATAAAAACAAACTTCTTTAATTAAGTTACTGTCTAATATAATTAATGAAATCGTTAAATATGAACTGAAATCTGTTTAAAAAGAACAAAACTAAATCATAATAATTAATAACATAATGATGATATTGCTATGCAGCGCTATTTCATTCAGCCTACTTCCATATCGCTGTTATTTAATGACACATATAGAATCATATGTGTATCCTTAACCTTGCTTTAGATACTATGTTTACTAGAATTATACAACTAAACCTACTACATATATAATGTCCTATTACAAATGCGATGTACCTATACCTACTTGATCTATTAGCAAAGTTAAGAATTTACTCCCTGACCTCACCATGACCTCACCCTGACCTCACCCTGACCTCACCCTGACCTCACGATAGTGCTATAGCCCTATAGGGCCGGCGAAACACGCAAAATAAATATACGATGAACATAGGAAAGTTTTATTTAAAAAAAAAATGCAATCACTAATGAAATAAATTATATAATTTCGTAATTTTATTTTCATAGGATACAGAAATACTAGTAGATAATATATAACCTATTTTAGAAGTTTACTATACATTGGGAACTTATACGATTAGGAACTTCATTGGAAAATCTGTAATTTAACACAAAATATTTACTAATGAACGAATAATGAATGATGTATTTAAATGAGTTATATATTAATATATGTCTATAATTAATAAAGCCTGAAAATGTTATGAAGATTTATCGAGTTTGTTAAAAGTTATAGTATTTTAAGAAATATCGAAATGGAAAAAAAAACAAATTAGTTATAAGCACTTAAAGTTTTATAAAATAGAATAATGACAAGTACACATATAGAAATGTCACTCAATATAAATGCTTTAATTGTGCTGTTATTTCATATATAATATATATTATACATATATATGTACGTATATTTATGTAAACAATCTTTCTATTGTCTTTCTATAGTTTTTAAAATTTGTGAAATTGATAGAATATTAGTAAAATTATAAGTAAAAATGTAAACACAAGTAATATATATTATGATAATTATGATTTTTTGTATTAATTGCTTATAATTTATGATGCGCTTTTAAGGCATCTATAGATATATCTATATATCCATATATGGTTACTTTTATATATAAACTTATATGTCACTTTAATGATAGAAGAGATTGAATTTAAAAGATTGAATTTTAATATTTTAATATAACATCATTTTTATTAAATAATTATTTGTATACATAAAAATGATTTATAAGCAAGTTTCCCCCCCCCCCTTGACCACAAACCTTAACCCCAACCCTTGACCTATCAACTCTGCTGCATAACGTTGTAGTGGTGATACCATTATTATATCAACAACAATTCCATTGTTTTGTATAATTATACTATAGTATCCTGGCATACTACATTTTTACCACGTAATTGCCTTACAGGGTATACCTGGGGTATCGCTATAGCGATTTAAAACAAATAAAATTTACATTATTTCTAAATTGTTTTAAATAATATTGTTTATATGTTACCGGTAATATGTTCGGAAAAATTGTCGGACAGTTTTTGTATAGTTTGGACTTTATATATATATATATAACTTTAATGACGTTATCAAATTAAATATATATTGTATACACGTATGTATGTATATAAGTGTATACTAATATGTTATATAATTTACTATATACTATGCTATTTACATATAGAAGTTGTCATCAATTATGTGGATATCGATAACATTATCGATTAACGTACTTTTTAGATTATTTCAAAACTATACAAAGGTCAATAGACATGCGCGCGAGTAGAACAATAAGATCACGTGACGATAACGGTATCGATATCGGCTCCATTGTAACACCTCATACCTAAGGGTGTGGGCGTGGCCTGTAGCGAGCGCTAGTCACGTGTCCGAGGATCAATAGACTCTTACGTAACCTATAGGAGCTTGTTCTACGGGTCGTCAATAATTGAACGTACGCGCGTGCGTGCGTGCCTTCGTGATCACTTCTACGGGTGTACGTTTAAATATTAAACTGAGGCGGCTATCGAGGCTGTGATTCATTGTTGTAACGGTGGTCAATTGGGCGGTCTACCATGAGGTGTCGCCTCGGTGTGCAACTGTGTTCGCGTGTTATGATGACCTCTGAGAATGATGAGTCACATTTTAATTGTAGTTCACCACTTGTCGAGATCAAATCTAAATATAAATTTAAAATATAAATGCGCATAGATACATAAGTGGCGCGTCCGAAAACTTCCTTATAAGGAAGTTGATGAAAGCTCTACACCAATTAGGTAACGGGTATCTGCCCAACTGATCATGTTACAAACACGGAACACCCAAATATACAATTGTCCAATAATACAACTAGATATATATATATATATATATATATATATATATATATATATATATATTATATAATATATATATATGCTAAATGCTAAGATATATGTAAAGTGCTATATCACCCTCAGCGTATAACTGGCGCTCACAAGTGTACGTATATCACCGTACCATACCCATGGTCACCCGTCACTCAAACTAATAACATATCCCCTTCTCCCCCGATCAGATATATCCATACAACGCCGACGTCGGCTGATGCACGCCAAGAGCTATTCACTGGACACGGGGTTCACGGACACGCCCCCCGAACCGGGTAGGCGTGAGTCTGATGTCACGTGTCGCGAACTCCCGCCGCAGCAGCAGCGCCATCTATCGCCCCGTAGCTCTCGGGTAAACGACTCCAGCCCTACGGGTAGCAGGAGACGAGGCTCGGCACCGCGGTCTAGTCCGAGACCTTACGCTAAGTCGTCGACTTCGTCCGCTAGGGGGTCGCCGTCACGTGATCACAGTCCTAGGGTTAATGGCGGCGAGGTCAGACCCAAGGTCAGGGAGAACAGGGATAGCAGGGAGTCGAAAGATAGCAGGGAGAGCCGGGAAAGCCGCGATTCTAGAGATAATAGGGATTCCAAAGATAGTAGGGATGTTAGGGATTCTAGGGATGTTAGGGATTCCAGAGATGTTCGAGATTCCAGAGATGTTAGAGACAGCAGGGATGTTAGAGACAGCAGGGATAACAGGGAGTCTAAGGATAATAGAGATTCCAGGGAAGTTAGGGATTACAAAGATAGGAGATCCGACCCCAGGATGGTACGGAGGGAATCGTGTTTGAGAGACGGTAAAGAAGTACCACGTGACAGGAGGGAATCCATCAGCAGAGGTCAATCTAGCGAGAAACGCGAGCCTAAAAGTCACTCGTCTCGTGACCTCAAGAACAACAACAACAACAATAACAACAACAACAAATGTAGTAGTAGTAGTCTGAAGACCAGGGAGTCCGGATCACGTGACATAAGTCCTCGAGAACCGACCACTTCGTCAAGACGGGGTTCCACGGTTTCAAGGTCATCGGTTCAGAGCGTTCTCAAGGACAGGTCGGAGTCAGGAGAAAGAGCGGCGAGGAGGAGATGGAAGCAAATTGAAGTGAATGTTAGTTATTGATATTTAGTCATTGATATAACAATACATATAACTATACTATATATATAACTATAACTATAACTATAACTATAACTATATTACACTTATTCTTACGTTGGTACTAATAAGATACAATAAAAGCATTATATATTCGGTGAAAACCTAGTGTTACGTTGAATATTTTATAGTTTCTCGTTCTAGATATGCTATGTCGTAATAGCTATATAACACTATTATTCACCGCGATGGAGAATCCTCCCCAGAGTATTACTACTTCCGCCGTGTTGCGCAATACAAGTTACGTAGCATAGTGCAGTTGTTATTGAGTTAGGCCTAAAAAACATCTAATCCGGAGTCACAATCTATATATTATATTATTATATTAGCTGTAATTATAATTAATATGTTTATTGAGATAAATGTCACTCGATGTGTATACATATATATTATGTACATAGAGAATTACTTTAGATTGCATAACTAATATAATTATTGTATACATTTAAAATGAATAAGATATAAAATAATTATTTGCGTAGAAATATGGACATGTGTAGAACGATATGTTATTGTGTATATAGGTCATGTATCTAGGTCATCGGTATAGTGAGAAAGTGGACCTGTGCCATTGAATGTAGTGTAGGACAATTTGCGATAGAGGCGCTGCAGTCGCAGCCCACCACTAAATACCTACTACATTTTAAATTAATATTATTTATTTATACATATATATTGATAATTACTACCAATTTTAATTTACTATCTATACTAAAAATAAAACTATATTTTTAAAATAAATCATATCAATATTCTTCGTAATTTTGTGTATTTAAATTGAAGATATCATACTATTTTATTGATATTTATAATCTAAATATATTGATATAGATAGAAGTCACTTTAATCTATTTCGACGAAAAGCCTACTATTTTAATATTTGACATATTATATGTCCCATATATAATATGACTAATATCCAAACAAAATCACTGATTCCATTTTGTTAATTTATCGATAAAAGTGCCATTCGCATATCTATCTTTTACATGCATTGCGTGCGTCAATTGCTTATCCACTTTCTTTATATCGATGGGGTATGTCTATAGCATGTATTCATGCCATATATGTGTATATGTGTATGTGTGTGTGTGTGTGTGTGATATATGTAAACCTATTAATAGTTTTCTCGTTTTCCTATAATTAACCCTGCTGTGTTAATTATGTAACGTTTCATTATAAATTAACTTATAACTTATTTTATAAGATAACTCCTTTTAAGCCCTATTCCTATTATACCAATGATCAGTCGAACACAGTCAACAAAATCCGATTTCTATTTGCGTTTTTATCCTTTCTCGAGTCTTAATGATAATCGGTTTTAATCGATTCCTAATATTCTAGTTTAGGAAACGGTTTATGTGAAACTGATTCTTAAATTGATATAAGAATACGGTTATTTGAAATCGATTCCTAAACTATTACTATATGAATCGGTTTAACTTAAGTTGTTGATGTAAGTTTAACGTAAGTTTAGATTTAAAATTTAATATTACAATAAATATTAGTATCGTAGAAAATTATTAACTCATATATTATCATGTAGGTATACCTACATGATTGGATATATCCAATTGTATAATCTCTTTGAAGTTTGATTTAAAACTTAAATTCAATAATAATAAAATTATAA
Organism: Osedax fenrisi; assembly: GCA_964019155.1. NCBI lineage: Eukaryota > Metazoa > Annelida > Polychaeta > Sabellida > Siboglinidae > Osedax > Osedax fenrisi. Next base: position 35,331,734 of record OZ025242.1, read on the forward strand.
TAGTGATACAATATTTAATCAATATTCAATTGCTATATATATTCAATATTGAGCAATTAGTTCAACATCATTTCAAATTGTATTACCAATATAATTATGATTACATTTGTAGTTCAATGATTCACTTGAATGAGATTATGATAATTTAGACTAATACATAGGATTACTAAACTTATTTTAGTTTTTTAAATAATATTTTATTTATTGAAATCAGTATATTAACTTAAATATCAAATTAAAATAATAATTAATAATTAATTTGCATGAATAAAAATTAAATTAATATATTAAAATAATTAAAAGGTATAATATTGTATTCTTTCTATATTAAAAATATAATATACTTATAACTTATGTAATACTTATATCAATAACTTAAGTTTTTCAAAACCGATTCTCAATAATTAGTTCAAGAATCGTTTTTAAAAACCGATTCATAATAATTTTTTTGATAAACCGTTTTCTAAACAAACTTCATAAGAATCTGTTTTCCAATCTGAATCCGATTCCTATAATAAAATCGTCGTAGGAAACGGATTTGTTTAACTGTGAACGTGTACACTGTTTCTATGCTATACAACGTGTATTCAAGTTATTTGAATTATTGTCTACGTGTAATGGACGTAATTAGGTAGACATTGTGTCTATATATATGTGGTACCCTAAATGTATACGTATTTCCCTATGTAGAAATAGTATGACGCACACTATTTGAGTTATATAATATATATATATATATATATATATATATATATATATATATATATATATATATGTTTAACTATATATGTAAAACTATAGATATAATCTATTAGGTATACCGTGATGTAGAGTTGACATGACGTGCAAGCTAAATCAGTTAGGAATACTATACGTATGTGTAATGCACTTACCAGTGCTACTCGTATGATGTTACACGTACGCATGCGCTGCGTGATCTCTTTATTACGAACATCAAACACGATAGAAACTACTAAGCCAATGAAAAATAGTGAAATAATGTCATTTTACAGATAGAGATAAATGTCAAATACAGAGTTGTTGTTTATATTAACAATTATACAGAATATATATATATATATATATATATATATATATGTGTGTGGGTGTGTGTATTATATTAGATAGTATACGAATATTGTGTATACACCAGCATATATGCCGGTATTATACTCGACATCAAGTATTAATGTAAATATACGTATTGACAAGTTATGCCATTAACCCTAATGCGAGGGGTTAACCATTACTATAATAGCGAGGACACATATGGACATGTCCTTGATAATAGCGAGTGTGTCTTCTAGCTAGATAGGATACGAGTACAACCGGCGCGCGTATGTTAGCGCTGCTGCTATGACGTCACCACCACTAGGCTGCTAGCGCTGCTGCTATGACGTCACCATCACTAGGCTGCTAGCGCTGCTGCAATGACGTCAACATCACTAGGCTGCTAGCGCTGCTGCTATGACGTCACCATCACTAGGCTGCTAGCGCTGCTGCTATGACGTCACCATCACTAGGCTGCTAGGGCTGCTGCTATGACGTCACCATCACTAGGCTGCTAGCGCTGCTGCTATGACGTCACCATCACTAGGCTGCTAGCGCTGCTGCTATGACGTCACCATCACTAGGCTGCTAGCGCTGCTGCTATGACGTCACTTAATACAGTTATGTAATAGCTGTTATGTAACACAGAAGGCGAGAGCTCAGTCGGGTGTGACCCCTAAAGAAGACGCCTACAAGCAGGTCACCGCGGTACCGGTAACTGACTCCGCTAGCAGCAGACAGCAGCAGCCACAGCAGTCAGCTAGACTAGTCAGGCAACCGTCCGATGCTGACGACAGCAAGAGCAGAGCCAACGGTTATATCACGTGATTATATATATATAGCTAACGAGGGGGTAGTAGTAATACTACCACTATGTACCACGAGTGTGTCGTCAAGGTCACCGTTGTCAAGGTCAACGTTGTCGAGGTCACCGTAGTCTACATAGAGCGTCCTCTTTATATTTGTATTTCAGTTTTTTCTGAAAATAATTATTATTTAATTGAATATATATTTAATTGTAGTTTAAATATTACTTATGTTATACGAGTAATGCTAATTTAGAATTATGTATTAAATAACTATATTATATATGTTATATATTTATATATATATATATATATATATATATACATATATTTAAGCATTAAACACGTACACACATATATATATATATATATGTGTGTGCATATTTAATTTTTTTCCAGGAAGACATTATTTAATGATTATTTAAATGTAATGCATAGTTTACTGAATAGTGGCCCAGATTTCAAACCACCAGACAGCAGCACTATCGTCACTCTTGACGTCACGTGATGTAAACCAGTGGGTTTCATTGATACATCGATATGCAATCGTAGAGTTACCGGCGAGTGATTAATAGTGACTTAACACTGCAGTTTCACATGTGACATATAATTACTAATTACTGTGACTCATAATGACTAATAACTGTGACTCATATTGACTAATAACTGTGACTCATAATGAATAATAACAGTGACTCATATTGACTAATAACTATGACTCATAATGAATAATAACTGTGACTCATATTGACTAATAACTGTGACTCATAATGACCTATAACTGTGACTCATAATGAATAATAACTGTGACTCATATTGAATAATAACTGTGACTCATAATGACCTATAACTGTGACTCATGATTACTGTTATGAGGAAGTGACGAAAGGGAATAGATTAGTTCATTATTAAACACGGCATGTTTTAACTGGTGACCCATGAACCTATAACAATGAGGCGGGTGATAACACGTAAATTAACGGGAAGCTTGTTCCTTATGGTTAAGGAACATATCCACACACACACACCGCTAGGGGCGCCACCGTTAACGTATTACGTAACTAACGCCCGCCATCGCACGCTATCGCACACAGGTGCGGGTCGGAGCGGTAAACACGCACGTCAGTTCCGCGCTCAGAAGAGCTATTCGTACGAGATGCCCGGCTTCACCGACGAGATAGTAGCGGCCGCCAGAGCCGAGATGCTAGGACATCGTCCGTCCGGTCAGTCTCCCCATCAGGCGACGGTGGCTCCACCGATCGGTGGTTCATCTCGTCGGTCGGACACGTCGTCAGCTTCCTCGTCAGCTTCGGCTTCCACTTCTAAACAGCAGACCGACTACGACATCATCAGACATCGCCGCAAACAGTTCGTCCAACAGAAGAGTAGGTCTTGCGACGTTCCCGAAGTTAGTAGTAGGTCACGCCCACACGCCTCCGCGCGACACGCCCACTCAGTGCTAACCACGCCTCTCGAGATGTTATTCTCGCGTGTGGTATTTAGCATTAGTGAATTACTATACAGTGAATTACACTGTATAAAGTATACACATGTAAGGTAACTTTCTAATAACTAAGTATTAACTAGGTATTAAATAATAAACTAAATCTATCACTACATGCGAAGTAGAGACTATAGTCTCTCGTATACGTTGTTAACGCTGATAACTCTGCCCGTACGGCGGCGCCCTTTTAAGCGCCCATACCGAAGCGCCTGTAATGCGTATGATCAATGAACATTGAACATAAGATATTTGTATATAAATTCTGATTTTTATTTTTATAATTCAACAACTTCATATGCGATAATATTCGTTTATAATCTATAATTATAGTAATAATAATAATTTAAAATCTGATGATACGTAACTCTATGTATGACATAAATAGACGATGGGAAGTAAAGGGTAGGTACAAATACATCACGAGAGTTCGATTTAAAACTCCTGTTATTGGAATGATAGGAACCTACTACGGATGCATTTAGACGTTTATCTCGGGGGCCATTGTTTTTATAGCATGGTATAGTGTACCGTTGTACCTACGTAATGTGGTTAACTGGCTGTCCTTAGAGTGTCCGACTGTCCTCGTATTTATTATGGACAGTCTAGATATTACTTAGCCAGTCAAGGTAAGATGATATCTAGATAATAAACACGCCCATCGTGTACGTCACGATTAGCCTGATCACATCTATAAATAGAGTATCTACGTATTGCATCCATTATATATCGGGTTAAAATGTTTAACAAATATTTAATAAAAAATCTATAAACATGTCTATGACTATATAAACATGAATGTATAACTAGACTGTACAGTGTACAGTGTTCAACTGGACTATGCAGTGTTCAACTGGACTATGCAGTGTACAACTGGACTATGCAGTGTACAACTGGACTATGCAGTGTTCAACTGGATTGTACAACTGTCTGTGTTACGAGTACCGTACACATTAAACGTTACAACTACGCATCCTACATCACGTGACACTCACGTGACACCGGCGGTCACGTGGTATCGAACACGTGACGTGGCGGCCTTATTCAATTATATCATTCTATAGGTAGCCTTCGAAATAACCAATTAAATAACATTTACAATATATATATATTATTATTATATGTATTATAATGCTCGCATACTTGCACCATATTACTATATATTCATACGTTAAAAACATGACTGATATAATTAATAGTAATATGTTTATTAGTCAAATATCGAGTAGATATCATATGTTATACCCTAACAATGGCCCTAAAGGTGAATATTACATAACAAGTAATATATATATATGTATATATATATATATATGTATATATATATACATATATATGTTACGTAATCAAACGTAAAACAATGGCCGTGATCAGCCCGTATACCTATATTGACCCACAGATCGTATAGTTAAGCCACGTCCACTATTACAGAAATCAGCGGGCACTACGAGCCAGGCGGTGTGGAGCGAGTTGAGGAAGCGCTTCCTTAGCAACCACGGAATGAAGAACCTCGCAACCGACCAGCCCAAGGTCGGCAAGGCCAAGGTTAAACATCATAGCATAGAACGCGCTTAGTTCGGTGTGTGTGCGTGTGTGTGTGCGCGTGTAGGTGGTGAGCTCGATACGTAGGCGTGGGGAGATGTTTGAAGAGAGCGATAGGGGAGGTGGGGGAGATGTTTGAAGAGAGCGATAGGGGAGATTGGGGGAGATGTTTGAAGAGAGCGATAGGGGAGATTGGGGGAGATGTTTGAAGAGAGCGATAGGGGAGATTGGGGGAGATGTTTGAAGAGAGCGATAGGGGAGATTGGGGGAGATGTTTGAGGAGAGCGATAGGGGAGATTGGGGGAGATGTTTGAAGAGAGCGATAGGGGAGATTGGGGGAGATGTTTGAAGAGAGCGATAGGGGAGATTGGGGGAGATGTTTGAAGAGAGCGATAGGGGAGATTGGGGGAGATGTTTGAAGAGAGCGATAGGGGAGATTGGGGGAGATGTTTGAAGAGAGCGATAGGGGAGGTGGGGGGAGATATGTACTGCATTATTGATGTCATATTATAATTGTCAGTTAAATTTTAATTTATTTAAAATTCCCTAATAAATTGTATAATAGAGAATACTATAGTATACATATATTATACTATAGTATACATATATTATAATATAGTATACATATAATATACTATAGTATACATATATTATACAATAGTATACATATATTTTACTATAGTATATATATATAATTGTAAATATATGATTGTAAAATCCATGGTGTTTACTAGATTCTGCTCTCTTATATATGATTATTTTATCACTACATTAGCGACTTATAATATATATATATAGGCTCATATTATATATAATTACATATTACGAAATGGTATGTATTGTTTACTGACAGTATAATACATTATAAATGTGTATATTTAGTTGTATTACGTGTATCATTGGCTTCAGTGTTACAAAGCCCTTTAGTATTACCAAAGGGCTTTAGTAGTACCCCTATATACTACATAAACCTATATTATACTATGGCATACTATAGTATACGAGTCACGTATAACCTACAGCTCTAGAGACTTATAAACTTAAACACATGTATTACGACCACACTATAGTGTGTGTGTGTATGTATTACTGATAACCTGAGTGGGTATGTATGAGGCTATGTATGGGGGACACTTCATACCTTAGTTGTGTTCACCTCGGTGGCTGCTTTCATTACGTAACAAACATCGTAATATAACTCTAGACATGCTCTGTACTCTTTCAATAGTATAATTGGGATCTCTCTCTCTCTATAGTTGTACTAGCTCTATAATACACGCTCTATTATTATATATATATATAATAACAGAGCTGGTATTATAGAGCTTGTACAAATAGAGAGAGAGATCCCAATTATATATATATATAATACCTGTGCCACAAGATGACGATATGTACCTCTTTGTGAAGCTACGCAAACAATGACATCCTAAGAATTGTTATTACATCCATTATTGATAATACAATGAGAACAACTGATGTTGCTGATAGTAAATTGTAATCATAATACATCGATGATAAGAGTGACAGCGGTGTTCTGAGGATTTAGTTTTATATTTCATAAATGTTTTGTATGTAAGGATGTTAGTATTTGCTGTGAGAAATATAATTCTCTTTAGTTAACTCACTATGGCCATTTGGAAGTAGTTACATTTGTACTGTTACTATTTAGGGGAATTAGGGAAATCTATCAGAACTTCGTGGGTTGTTATATCTCAATATCTATTTGTCCTCCAGAGAAATTTTACATTTAAAAATTATAGATAATTACAAAATATTAAGATATATTTAAATGTAATGAATACAATATGTTAACTAATTAAATATTTAATTTTAGAATGAAGGGTTAAATAAGGTACCGCCACATTTCGGACATTCTTGTAATTCACAAATCACATTTCTTGTATTCTTTTTATAAACAAGTATTCTAATATAAAATTATATTAATAAATGTGCATAGATCTCTTATAAATGTAAATATAAATATATAAAATATATAAATACATCAAAAAATATTCAAAATATTCAATATATTCATATTTATTTAACTTATAACTTTAACTCTACCCTATCAAAAATACCATGAAGTTTGGATGGTTTCCCCTAGTAGTATAATATATAGTAAACTATAGAATTCTGTAGTGTGACCTTCATAAATGTACTTATCATCTCTAACCACGCCCCTCTCATTCAGAACCTAGCCGAAAGGGAGGCGGCGTTCTGGCAGCAGAAGCGGCACGAGTACCGGCAGCAACACGACCACGCCCACAATGAACAGGCTACTACGGGGGTTACAGTGAGCACCGAGGGGGAACCACGAACCTCCGACATGTCGTTGGCGTCTATGTTCGCTTCCAAGTTCGGCATTAGTCAGTCTATCGCTTCCGGAACCAGTAAAGGAGGTAAACAGCATCAGCAAGACAACAAACATCTTCAGCAAGACAACAAACAGCCACAGACGGACAATAAACATCATCAGACGGACACAAAACAGCATAAGACGGACAACAAACTTCATCACGCGGACAGTTTACCACACCAATCGGATAAGAAGCCGTACGTTCAGATTAATAAGAATTCTCAGCTCACCGTCCAACATTCTACTTGTAAACCCAATCAAGTTAGTGGACAGTGAATTATTTCTAGATTGACAGTATTCTCCGTAGATTGTTAACTATTAACCTGTAGTTTTACTTTACGTAGTAACTGGGGTATGTATACGCGCGTGTGAGTATGTATACGTATATGTGTGTACGTGTGTGCAAGTGTATATCTGTGTATATCTGTGTGTGCGATATAGATGATATTCTAAATGAAGCTTATTGATTATAAATATACTAATAGACGCATATGATGAATTGTTAAACCTTATTAAATATGTTGATACTTATTACTTAGTTTAGTTACTATAACTACATAGTATAACACATAACTGCGTAATTTACATGCAAGTATATGGGAGCAGCAATAGTTTTGGATAGGAAGGTAACTCAAATGTTATCAATATATCTTTAATTATATACATATATAATACATAGAGAATAATAGCGTGCAGATGAAGTATTTATAAATTATATAAACTATAATAAAATATCTCGCCACCACAAACACATCTCTGCACCCATAACCCTATTTAATATATAATCGCTTGACAATTATCTAGTGAAGGACATTTATACTGACCAACGTACAATATCTGCTGCAGGTGCACATGTGTATATTGTAGGCATGTGGTGGTAGATAGGAATAACGTAACACTGCCGCATCAACCAAACGAGTAAATGTTACATGTATGCCCACATTTTAGTCTCGAAGATCTTCGGAAAACACTAAAACCACGAATAGAAGGAATCGTTTCAAAGAACAAAAGAGTTATTCTGTGGGGGATGATGCGATATCATCTTCTCAGATGAGACCCATTCAGGTTAGTAGTAGTAGTAGTAGTAGTAGTAGTAGTAGTAGTAGTAGTAGAATTAGTAGAAATATTATAAAAAATAGAAAATTCCTTACCAGTTTCTAAGCTTTTAATGTTGGGTAAAACCTATAACAAAATTAATCTATATAGTATGAATTTTTTGTGTACAGTGTATTCTCTATTCTATAGAATCTTACCGATATGTCTTCATAATATTAATATCATTCATTGTAGAAGAAATAATATTATTATAATAATAATCAATAAAATATACGATTCTATTATGATTTCTATATAATATACCTATTTTAAATAACAAATGCAGTTCAAAGACTCTAACGGCATGAAAAGAGAGTTATCTAAAAAAAGACAAATGTCAATCAACCCCAACGATAATAGTTTAGAAGGTAAGAATATGACACATTCTTCTCATATATTCTCATAACTCCGCCTCCTCGATATCTAGACACACCTCCTCGCCACTTAGACACGCCCCTTGAGACGAACAGACACCGAGTAAGTCAGCAGAGGAAATCAAGAACTCGTAGTGGGGATTCCACCGAAGATAGAACCAGTAAATCGGACGTCAACAAAGGTATCATTAAAGTACATATTTCGATATCTGCGACAGGCGGTTCTTCATAAGAATCATTAACTCTAATATAATGACAATAAAAAGAATAGGGTAGAGCTATAATTACTTCCTCATATCTCTAACATTCTACTGCTAACTTCTTAACGCTAACCTTCAACTGCTAACCTCCTAAGGTGTTCAAGATAAAGCAGCCACGGCTACGGCAGCTCCCCACAGTACAGGGTATCGCAGGAAATTATCCACTAGATTTAAAAGTTTCTCCGTCGATAGCAGTCAGCCTATGCCAGGTTAAAGTTCACACTGATTATAGAATGCACTCATAGTTGCGCCAGACTCAACATTAATTGTACCTTACGATCGTGAAAATAAATCTTCAATTTTTGTCATGTGAATAATAAGTAGGAATTCGTGATTTAATTAATTAAAATAATAAACTTATTGGTTAATCATTTACTAGATATGATATTTCTTTTTAATAGAATTTGTATCATGGCTTTCTGATATAAATTTATTATTATATATTTGTTTATATATAGTAGGATTTTATATGATTTACATTTTACAAAATAGGCATTATCAATTCTGTTTTATTTCTGTTTTCTGTTTTAATAACACATTTTTTACTAAATCAATATTATTGTCATTATTTAATCAATATTTTATTAAAAAAGAAAATCTGACTTATCTATATTTATTTCACGCTTTAGTGGATATATCTATTTATAGAATTATAATATAACTATTATATATATATATATATGTATATATTTACTATTGATATAAAGAAAGTGGAGGAAGCACACTTGCATAATGTAATGTATTTTATGAAACTTTGCGACATACCAGATAGAGACACTACATATGAGACTATATATAGAGATACTACAATCACATTTTAAATTATTATTTATACTTATATTTATATATTGTATAACAAATAATAGTTATAAATATATAAAATACAACATTCTACACAATTTTTCGATATTTTGTATTTAAATATATATGAATTGAAGATAGTATAATATTTTATAAATATATATCTATATATAATCTAAATCCATAGATACAGATAGAAGTCACCTCTAATAATTCAATCAATAGTGATGAAAAGCCTACTATTTTAATTGACCTATATATTATGAGTGATCGAAATCGCAGATGACTTTTTTGTATTTATAGAGAAAAGTTCAATTCGCGTATCTATCTTTTACATGAACTGCGTGCATCAATTGCTTACCCACTTTCGTTACATCGATAAATGTAAATGATATACACATATAACTAATTGCATACAATCTGTAATAATAAATTATTGTGATCACAAGAATTAACATCCGTACGTTTTACAGGTGCTAACGTACTTGCTAATGGAAAAGTCGACAAGTTCAGTAAAAGTTCTTCTAACGGATCGTTCACTAATCTCTTAACAGTCAACAACAAAGGTAAACCACATACATATATATAGAGAGATATATATAGAGAGATATATATAGAGATATATATATAGCGAGAGAGATATAGATAGATATACAGATAGAGAGATATAGAGAGATAGCTAAAATGAGATATATAGATAGAGAGATAGAGAAAGGGTGAGATAGAAATATATAGATATATTAGAGAGATAGAGAAATTAGAGAGATATATAGATATGGATAGAGATAAAGATAGATAGAGATAGAGAGATATATAGAGGGAGAGATAGATAAAATGAGAGAGATAGTTAGACATAGAGAGAGGGGGCAGATAAAGAGATTACAAGATAGTGATATATAGCTTAGATACCACACTAAAGTGTATCAAATCTACCACCTACTCACGAGATACCCCCCCCCCGTTTGATTACTGATACATATATACTAAAGATTTAGAAATGCAAAGATATAACACTCCTTATCTACTAAACTAATACCTACTCCTTTCTGCTGCTCGCATTAGTATGGAAATCAATGAAATAAATTTAGGTTTGGTGATTTCTATACAACAATGATTATTCTATTAAATTACATGCAATATAAATTAGATTTTACTCGCCCATTGATATGTATAGTATTTAAAACCATCGTATCATATTGTTTTTTATATATTAGTAATGAACACTTAGTTTTCATCATATAATTAATAATTTAACCCTTTTGTTACATTTAAAAAATGAATAATTTGATAATAATTTACATTAAAACAACAGTTATTTCAGAAAATTGAATCTATGTAGTTCATTTTTATATACAATATCGAATAAATGATTTTGCGTAAGTGTTATATATTTTCTTAGTATTAAATATTTATCTATATATTGGGGTAGATAGGGTATACCCTATATTATTGTACTACTAAAATCATCATCATTACCCCTAGGTTACAGAAGCCCTTCTTCATCTGAATTCACTCTGAACAGAACCGGCCACAACGAAGTTGATCTAACGGAACCGGTTAGCTATCACTGAAGTGAATGAGGTCTGACTATCACTGAAGTGAATGAGGTCTAACTAGTCACTGAAGTGAATGAGGTCTGACTATCACTGAAGTGAATGAGGTCTAACTAGTCACTGAAGTGAATGAGGTCTAAATAGATACTCAAGTTAATATAGGTCAAACTAGATACTAAAGTTAATAAAGGTCAAACTAGGCACTTGTGTGAATAGAGGTCAAACTAGACACTGAAGTGAATAGCAGTGTAACAAATCACTGAAATAATTATTAGTAGAAAACCTATATAATGCTTATTTCTTATAGATATATATTTCCTATTCTTGTCAAATCAATACATAGTAATACAAATAGTATTCAAATACTTGTTACTTATACAAATTAATTTATTCAAAACATGATATCAGGTAATTCAGTAGATTAAAGTAGATAAAATGTTAGTAACTTTGACTCATTAATATTAAGGTAATTATTAATTTTGTATTTCCTATATTTATCCATATATACTTTACTACTTTTGTGTATGTAGTTGTACTACGGACTTGACAAGGCATGACTTCTACTAACGAATTTTGAGAAGGTGTTATTTTATGCTTGAGTGATGTTATCCTATTGCATCATAGTCCAGGAGTATAAATTTGAATTTGATACAAAAATCAATGCAAAAACTCGTTTTTTAAATCAATGATTTCAATATGATTTTATTAAATACATAATATAAGTTATAAATATACATTGTATTATTTGGAATATCAACATAAATAATATAAAAAACATCATTGCATTCAAACCTATTTTATAAATAATTTGTATATTTTAATATGGAAATACAAAATTAAAAATATTTTTAAGATTTAATATTTAATAAGACATTTTTTTACAAATAAATCAATATTTCTGATATTTTTGAATCGTAGATTGAAATCAGTGAAAAATAATTAAATATACAACATAAAAGTATCTATCTGGGAGTACAAAAAGTATATATATATATATATACTATAGATATATCAGATATAGCGAGCAGACGATATCCAACATACCTCCTATCCTTGCTATTACATAATAGTAGGCATAATATAATATTTATTAAGTTTATTAAACAGGTATTACTGTATTATAAACTTAAACTATTTATAAATATAATTATAATTATTTATAAATTATAATTACATCTATCATTGAAATCAAATATTACAATTTAATAGAAATGTAATTCTAAAATATTTTATTTTAGTTTTTTTGAATATATTAGTGTTAAACTTTAATTATTTCCTCTTAATAACAATTACATCTTGAACATGTCACTATATATAAGTATGTATATATTAGATACTAATAGAGAATGTGTGAAAGTTAACATGTAACATCACGGTCATTATTATTATTAATAGTTTCAATTGTTTGCAATTTTAACGATATTTTTACAAAATGAAATAATCTATACCGTATCTAATGTCATATGGTATGACGTGCTATGTAAAGTTATCTTGTTTAAGGTATAACTAGTTTATTTATAATGCGAACATAACAATGTAAGGTAGTATATATATAAGATCAAAATGACAATGTATCGGTATCAACGTTGGCTTATATAGCCTCTACTGGTCACGCATGACCAGCCAGTATCATATGATGATCTAGGTACAACGCATCTATAGAATAAATATGTATAACAATAGCAGTGCAAATGTAGTGATTTGCATTATATGAATACATCGTATAATTCACATGATAATAATAATACAAACTAAACATCTCCCTTTATAGCATATTATAATAATAAATAGAAATTAATATCGAACGGGCTTTTTTGAGATTCTGCCTAATCGTGTTGTGTATTCGTCTTGTTCAATGTCGTCTTTGATCTGTGATTGTGTTGATTGTAGTTCTATAGTTCTTTGAGTATCTGTTGGGTGGGTTATGGATTGAGAAGTATTTTTAAGGGCTTTAGAAATAATCGACGGAATATGTAATGTCTCTTTAACATAATTGTGATGGGTCGGCGTTTTAATTAATCTTAAGAATTTGCGATTGCGAATCAAGATTTTATTTTTACATAAAACTTGGTATTTTCTATAAGATAATTGTGTTATTATCTTGCCTATCTTCCACTCCCTTTCTCCTCGTTGGATTGGTTGTAGCCGGACCACGTCTCCTTCTTTCAGCACACCTAAATCTGTAGCTGTATTAACTTGAGTAATGTTAGTTTTATTTGATGATATGTTAATAGACGGAATTGACATATTCGTTCTTCTATTAAACATAATGTGATTAGGGCTATCCATGTTTTCACCTGCAGTATTACGTATGTTCAGTAATCCTAGATATGGATCTTCTCCCATTGCGTTGCATCTTCGGAACAAGTTCTTGACCGTCTTGACCGCTGCTTCTGCTCTTCCGTTTGCTTGGCTGTTACCTGGGCTTATGAAATTTAGTTTAAAATTCCACTTATTCGAGAATGATATTAAATCATTTGCTGTAAATTGGGGACCATTGTCAGTAATTATATTTTTGGGAATACCATGTCGGCTAAATTGTTGTTTTAATCTAACTATAATGGTAGATGTTAATGTATTAGGTATACAGTCTATTTCTATGAAATTAGAAGTATAATCAACTACTACTAAGTAATTACGATCATTATATGTAAATAGGTACATACCAAGGGTTGTCCATGGCACATCAGGTCGTTCTATTTTAATTATAGATTCCCTGGGTTGTTGTATGGAGAATGTAGTACAAACACCACATTCTTCTACATACCTTTTTATATCGACCGTCATAATTGGCCAATATACCACAGTTCTTGCTCTACGTAGGCATGCGTTTATACCTTGATGTCCTTCGTGTAGTTTATGCAGTGTTTCTTGCTTCATGCTATCTGGAATTATTATTCTATCTTTGCGTAAAACTAAGTCATCATATATAGTCAAATCATCGTTAAATGATGTAAACATTTTGATACCTTCATCTACTTCGTTATCTTCGGGCCATCCTCTTTGTAACGTGTTCTTCAATATCTGCAGCCTCTTGTCTTTGAGTGTTTCTTCTTTGAGCCTTTTCAGTCTGTGATCGGAAATTTTTCGTTAATATTGTGAATAATAAACCTTTCTTCTTCGTGTTCGTGTCCTTCTATCGGGGCTCTTGATAATGCATCTGCGCAATGTAACTCTTTTCCAGGTTTGTATATGACTTCATAATTATATATCTGCGTCTTTAAAAGTAGATTTTGTAATCTCTTTGGTGCTTTCCCTATAGGCTTCTTTACTATGGATACTAGTGGTTTATGATCAGTTATTACAGTAACCTTTTTTCCATATGTATATTGGTGAAATTTAGTCAGATCGTATGCAATAGCAAGCATTTCTTTTTCAATCTGGGCGTAGTTCTTCTCACTCGGATTTAATGTTCTGCTATGATATCCTACAGGGTGTCCATCTTGAGTAAGCATCGAACCTAGACCATACTCGCTAGCATCGTTTTCAAGTGTTAATTCATTATTAGGATTATAAAACCTTAATGTCGGAGCTTTAATTAAACTTTCTTTAATTTTCTTCATAGCTTCTTCTTGTTCGCCAGACCATGTATATAATACATCCTTTTTCAATAACTGTGAAATAGAGGTTGTTAAATTAGAATAGTTTGGGATAAACCGGGATAAGTAGTTGCACATTCCAAGGAGTCTTCTTACTGCTTTTATGTCTTTTGGTGTTTCATAATTTATAATGTAGAAGAATGTGGTGTTTCATAATTCTTGATGGCTTCAATCTTCTGTTGATCTATCTTTAATCCATTTTTAGTTATTACATGTCCCATGAATGTTACCTTTTCTACTCTATGTTCCATCTTCGACTTGTTCAATGTAATGCCCTGTTCTAGACATCTCTTCAAAAAGTTGTTAAGATTAATATTATGTGATTGTTCATCTTTACCGTGAATTATAATATCATCTGCGATACAAATTACACCCGTGAGTCCTGATAATGCCTTGTGTAGTTCTCTTTGGAATATCTCACTTGCTACATTAATTCCAAATGGTAGTCTAAGCCATCTGTATCTACCGCTCTCTGTTTGAAAAGTTGTTAATAATGATGATGTATGATCTAACTTTATATGCCAATATCCATTGGTTAAGTCTGCCTTTTGTAAATATCTTCGAATCTCTGAGCTCATGTAGCATATCATCTATAGTGGGTAATATATATCGTTCACGGAGTAGTGCACGATTTAGTAAATTGGGATCTAAACATATCCTTATTTTACCGTTTTTCTTTTCGACACATGTTATTTGTGATAACCATGCCGTCGGTTCTTCAACCTTTGTTATAACTTTCAATTTCACTAATCTTTTCAGTTCGGTTGACACTTTATCTTTAATTGATACCGGTGTTCTTCTATTCGGCATAATCTGTGGGCGCACCTTTTCATCTACGTTGAGATGCAGAGTTCCAGGTAAAGTTCCCAGTTTGTCTTCATAAATTTCTGTAAATTGCTTAATATTGTTTATGAATTTATGTTCATGTATCGTTATCAGATTATGTTCGATGCATGTTTTTAGTCCTAATATGGGCTGTAGGTTAATGTCATGTATGATAAACCTCTCTTTGGTAGTTTTCTGTGTTGCCGGATTATATATTTCTTCATATGATTGTCCCTTTGGTTTTAGGTTGGAATTATTCCACATTGTTAGTGTACCATTGTATTTAGTGATAGTATTTGTTACATATTTCATAGGCAAAGTATTTACCGTACTTCCTGTATCTATTTGGAAACTTATGGTATGGTTATTTATAATCATATTACATGTAAGTTTATTAAGCTTATTTTGATTATTAATATTAAATGTCCAATCATTAACATCGTGTGTACTGTTATGTGTACTATTATTTATAGATTCATCATTAATATTGTTTAGTCGGGAATTATTATAAGTTTTATTTTTACAAACTTTACTGTAGTGTCCCTTCTTGTTGCACTTAAAACATACTTTATTAAATGCCGGACATTTTCCATTTTCATGTTCAGTGTCACATCTTCCGCATTTTCTTCTTGTGTTATATTTGGGTCTTGTAGTCTGGGTATTACTGATCTTGTTAATATTATGTTCATTGTTAATATTAGTATTGAATAGCAATGCAGACTCTGTTGCCTTGCATGCATCAATACATGCAGCTAATGATAGGTTACGGATTTTTAATAGTTCTGCACGTGTTTCATTGTTAACAATGCCAACAATAATTCTATCACGTAATATACTATCATTGCAAGAATTACAATAGCTACATTGTTTTAGTTGTATACGGAGTATACTAATATAATCATCTATCGATTGACTAGATGTTTGAGATAGTGTGTTAAATATATATCTTTCATATGTTATGTTAACATCACCTATTATAAATGTATCGAAAGATTTAATAATATCATCTACAGTTCTAGTAGTAGGTAAATCAAACCCTTCATACTTCTTGAGTGCTTCATCCCCGAGTAAGTTTTCCAGTAGTGTCACTTGTTTGTTGCTCTCCCATTTTGAGATGTCTGCTAACAGTACATAGTTTCTCCATCGTTTTTTGAATACTTTCCATAAGCTTGCATTCTGGCCACTTAGTTCAAATATATTTGGTACCTTGACATTCATTGTGTGTTATGTAGTCTGCGCCGCTGTCACCATGTAAAGTTATCTTGTTTAAGGTATAACTAGTTTATTTATAATGCGTACATAACAATGTAAGGTAGTATATATATAAGATCAAAATGACAATGTATCGGTATCAACGGTGGCTTATATAGCCTCTACTGGTCACGCATGACCAGCCAGTATCATATGATGATCTAGGTACAACGCATCTATAGAATAAATATGTATAACAATAGCAGTGCAAATGTAGTGATTTGCATTATATGAATACATCGTATAATTCACATGATAATAATAATACAAACTAAACATGCTATAACTCATATATCTTATACAATAAAACCCCCTATGATTTACACATCACATTCAGCCAGCACCATCACTACAGTAACTGATACACTGTATAATGTATGTGTATTGTTCTACTATGTGATCACTACTTGACAGAGAACACACCAAGGCAATACCAGTACGCATTCTCTGTACATCGCGGTCTACAAGTTCAGAGGAAGGGAGGTCGACGACTTGGATCTAAAGTCAGTTATACTAGTTACTTATACGTGTGGGTGTGTGGGTGTGTGAGTGTGTGAGTGTGTGTGTAGGTGTGTGTGGGTGTGGGTGAGTGTGTATGTGTATGGTTGTGTGTGTTTATGTGTATGTGTTGGTATATGTGTTTATGTGTGGGGTGTAGTACATTTAATAGGTAATAATAAGTTAATCTTGAAAAAACTTATGTCAGTGTGTTAAGCTATGCATGTCTGTTGGAAGTGTATCAATTTAGGAATTATTATTTAAAGTTAGTATTAGATGGGCGTATCTAGTTATTTAGTGGGTGTGTCTATCTATATTACATTAAATAATTATATTACTTATAGCTTCGATATATTGAATAACATATAGTTTATATATGAAAATCCTGTAAATACATATCTATATCACATAGCATTACTACATAATAAACTCTACTACTAAATCATACTAAACAATTAGTTATAACATTTTCGTATGAATACAGGGCAGGACAAAGGGTGATTATAACAGAAATGTCTGACAAGAAGTGGTGGAAGGTTTTTATTGTAATATTAGTGTAATCTATATAATTGTCATATATAACTCAAATATTTTTCGTAGTTATTTTTAATTTTATTATTATTTCAAATATAAATTTTAATAACATTTTCTATTTAAACCGCGACATACTGTAATTTGTAAGTACGTAAATATATTTGTATTAATGCTAGAGTGTATATGATACTAGACAAGAGATAAGGATAGATGCATGACTATCATTGCGATAGTATTTCAGCTTGTCCCAGAGTTAACATGGGCTGTATACAGAAGCGTG
>OZ025242.1:35355061-35388451 GCA_964019155.1 Osedax fenrisi
TATCATATAGGAATTATAGGCTATCATATATAGACGCTTGGGTATAGACATTGCGATATTCAACCATGTGTCAGTCAAGTAGGTCATGGTTATATAACATAAGCACATAGTAGCTGGAGCAGGAAGAGGAAGGTATACGTCCTTACACTCTTATTTAATATGCGAATACAAATATATGTTAACATTTAGATCATTATAGTGAACTTCGTAGGGAGTTTTATCATTTATTTTAAATATTTAAATAAGTTACGTAGAAATATTGATTACTACCGAAGAAAAGTTATCACAAATAATGCAGGTAGAAGTACTAAAATAGACATTATATTATGAAATATCTCATCGTTAGAGTTACCTACATAATATCCCATAAATATACGATTAAATATATATATATACATATGTTATTACATTTGGCATTAACTTTCTCTTGACCCATCATCATTTAATAACTATATAACTATTTTAATCTCTTCATACTTTCTAAAACATTAGAAAGAGTCATTTCTAAGCAACTGTCTTCTTTCCTGACTAATAATAATATAACTCGCTCTATTCAAAGTGCGTATATACCAAATAAATCGACTGAAACAGCAATAACCAGAGAAACAACAACAACTCTTTTAATAACCTTAATAATACATATGGAACAATTCTTGTTCTACTTGATCTAAGTTCAGAATTTGATACTATTTACCATCGTTTATTCATATCACTCTTGGATATTAGTATCACCAGTAATGCACTAAAATGGTTTATATCATACATTTCTGACCATACTTATTATATTTTTATCAAAGGGCACATATTATCTCCATAAAATATCCTTTACAGAGTCCCAGAGGCTTGTATTAGAACTGATTCTTTCAATATTGATCTCATTCCTATTTTAAATATTATTTCCAATTTGTTCTTTAGGTAAGTTCACTCATACGCAAATGATATATTACTTAATGTAAACTTACCTTCCGATCTAAATTTGTCTCCAACTCCTATGTCTACCTTTATTCAATATATCTATAATTGGTTTTCTAATAACTCTCTCTATCTGAATCCCAACAAAACATACACTATAATTTTATATATTGGTGTTTATTTTGACAGCTCTCTATATTTTTATTTCTATATATATATATATATATATACCTTACCAGATCGAGCTTGCTCGGCATAGCATGGCCCGTTTTCTCCATTCATCTATGTCTCCCATCACCTTCTTCAGTTCTCTGTAATACATCCGCTGTCGTCTCTAAGTTGTACAGTATACGTCTTCTGCGACCATCGAGATTTTCGTTGCCCATGTAGAGGTTCCCACAGAAGCACTTCGCTGATCAGTTATTTTCTGCTTCGCAAACAATGTCCCATGAAACGCATCCTATAGTATATACATATATGTTCTCTAATTGTAATCGTTATCTTCGGGATATTTCCATATAATCCAATATTATAAGTATGATTTTTCCATCTTTTATTTAAGGGGAGGTCTCAGCGCTCGCGCGAATAGTCAAAAACACATGTAACAGATGGGCATATACATGGTATATGCAAATAAGGCTAACAATAGAACTATTCAGTGTATTGAGCTAATTTTTTTTTATCATGTTCATATTATACAAATACATCTTTGTAAAGAATAACATTGTCAATATATACTATATTATATATATATATATGTATATAAATAACATTTTATTTTGTTATGTATTTTGATTATAAAATGAACTTATATAAATAATTTTATAATATGCTTCTTTGCAATTATTCATATAAATATAATCTCTATATAACAATAACAATTATTAAAAAAGCTGCAATAGTTTTTTCTGTAGCCACTCTAATGCGTACACACCTAGCATAAATATTGATCATCTAATAAATCGCATTTGTATTTATCACTTATATATTTTTTTAGATAGAGAATGGTGATAAAAACATGTTTTTATGTGATTTAAACATGTTTTTATGTGATTTATAGATCGTTTTTGGATACCATTTTTTCACAGATACTAAATTACTTATTAAATGGTAGTTTTATGGAATAATATTTTTTTTTTTGTTTTATGAAAATTTATCGTTTTCAACGCTGAGACCTCCCCTTAAGACAGCACATAAAATTATTGTATATGCTCCATCAATCTTTTTATCTAAAGAAGAAGTTAATGTCCATGTGATGGAACCATTTATAAGGATGGATTCGACTGTGGCCCTTAAGAAATTGTTCTTCAGCTTTACATAGAGATTATATTTCCATATTTATGTCATATTGTTTAGTGCGGCCCATGACTGACCTATATAGGATATCCTTACCTTGACGTCATGATCAGTAGATGCGACATAGTTTCCAAGATACTTAAAATCGTGTACTTGATTGATTATCTTATTTGTCTGCGTTTACACGTAATACTATTTCATCCGCGACCTCTTCGATTTTATGTAGAATTGCATTTGCATCTTTAACGTTGTCTGACGTAATGGATAAATCATAAGCATAATTATTATCAGTTATGTATATTGTAGGATATCGGCTACTGATTCGTATTTTTAAGGTGAGACCGAGGTGTTTGTTATCATCTATTGATTTTTTCAAGACATAGTATACACATATTATAAAAAGGAAAGGGGAAGCGTGTATCCTTATAATACACCAATAGTTATCTCGAAGTATGTTGTATCTCCATCTGGTGATCTAACCATTGATGTTGTACATCGATAGAGTATCATAACTGCTTCTACTGTTTCTGTGGGTATTCCATACGCAGAGAGAATATTTTACATTTTAACGCGATATATCGAATCAAATTCTTTGGCGAAATCTACAAATAATAGTACGGTAGATATAGACGGTAGATTCTTGGATTTTACCTCTTCAATTATACGTCGGATTATCAATATTGTTCCTATAATTATTCTAGTGGAAACCGTTCTGATTTGTCCATAAGATAACTTCAATTTCTGTTCTTATGCGATTTAGGAGCATTACATTATTAATTTTTGCTGCAATGGACGTTAGGATTATTCCTCTATAATTGTTGGCCTTTCCATATTCTTATTTTATTTTGAGAATATACGCTGTTACATAAATTTAGCAATATATTTTGAAATGTTATCAGTTTCCAAACTTCAGCTTCATATAATCCGCAAGCCTTGCCATTATTGATTCTTTTAGTTGCATTATTAAGTTCTTGTATAGTTAATAGACCTTTTTGGATATTCAACTCATTGTGTATTGGCAGTATCTCTTCATCATCATCAGTTATGTTAAGTGGACTTCAGAGCAGTTCTTGGAAATGGTTATGCAATAGTTTGATTCTCTCTCCATTGTTATATGCTTTTAGTTTTTCTCTATTCGAGTTCTTTCTACCACTTATTTCATTTACGATTTTCCATGCAATAGAAGATTATTTATTTGCTGCTGCTAATTCGAAATCTTTGATTTTTCTGTTGACATACTTACTCTTTTCTGTCTCATATGTAGAAGTCAATTCTTCTTGCATTTTATTAAATTGTGTCTGATTTCAGAAGTGTTTTGTGAATCTTTAAGTTTTGCTGCTGTATGTAAATCCTTGCGTTTTTGACAGATTTCTTGGTTTTCCCAGGAGAACCTTTTCTACTGATTTGGCTTTAATGGTATATATTTATCTGATGATTATTTGCATGCAGTTTCAAAGTAGGTGTATGATGTGTTGGCTGATATTATTTCTTCATTATTTTGCAGAGCATCGAAACAGTTTTTAACTTCGATTATGAACTTATTTCTTATATCGGTATTGTTTTTATATTACTCCAATCATACGACTTTATTCTACTATATTTATTTATATTAGCTCGTAGTATAAGTTATATATTGGATGTTACAGTGCGGTGGTGCTACACTAATACACGAATTATATGCTCTGCAGTTTTTTGCACTGTTTTTCCACTTCTTATTTATCAGCACAAAATCAAGTTAATCTGATGTATTGTTTGGAGCTTTATGTGTCCATAATTGTCCAACTTTTTTCTGGAAGTGTGTATTTAAACATAGCAGATAATTTTCATTTATGAAGATGTGCAACATATTGCCATTTCAGCATTTGTGTGATAGGATAACTTAGAATTATATAGCTGACCAAGTTGTGCATTGAAATCACCTATTATTACTGGCATATTGGGTTTTGGTATCTGTCTTGTTAGGGATGCTAATTCCAAATAGAATTGTTCAACTTCAAGTTCTTCGTTAACATTGATTGGACTATAGCATGATATTATAGTGGTATTTGGATTTCCATTGAAAGTAGCCATCGTTATTCTTGGTGATATAATTTCAATATTAGAGAGTGTATTACAAATGCAATCAAATTGTCATAAGTTTTTAACTTGCGATAAGTTCGTTCACTTCGCCTAAGTAATCTTTTATGACTATCGAGTTATGTAGTAATATAATATATATATATATATATATATATATATTATATATTTGGTATAACGACAAGCTTATTTTAAATTAATAATCTACCTATACATAATGTAATCAAGTATATGATAATGTCACAAAACTTAGACTAATCTATATATAATATATATAAGCGATGAAGAATCTGATGATGAAATATTCAGACATCCATCGAGCCATGATTCTGCTACGTTCTACTCCATTCAATAGCTATATAGAATCTAATGTGAGGCTACTTTATAACAGGAATCTGAACAACACTATACCAAGGCTTATTAATACTACGTATGCATCTGTATCATATAATAATATTACCGAACCCAGTCACATGATATTTAACCTATATAATATCACACAGATTGTTACCCCCTGTGGCTATAGGACAGACTATTTACATCCTTAACCCCATATCGAACACGTGTATACCAGGAATGTAATACAATGTAAATTGATAAGACTCGGAGCTGTGACGTCACAGATGAGATCCAGAACGTACTGGTGAAACCATATTGATATAACCCTCTCGTCATGTATAGCGAACTGTCGTTAACCCCGTTCAATGAAACGTAATGTGTTTAAAACCCCGTTATGTTCCCATACCCATAATCCTCTTAAGACCCAAAAGTACGCGTTAACCGTAGAACGCGTAAACCTTAAACTATATAGAGAAATTGGTTGTTATTTTGTATTATATCAAGCTTTATATTATTATACTTTGCTATTTTATATACTTTGCTATCGGTCTCTGTCCATCACCACCTATTTGTTATGATTTCGAAATGTCCTCTATACATTTTTATTTAAACTAAACTAAACGTATTTACTTATTTACTTATTTACTTATTCCTATGTTACTTATCTTATTAAATCTATAATAGCATACAACCTCGTGTATCTTATTATTCCTATCCAGTCAAATATAAAAAATATATATAAACTAATAGAATATTATTGAATCATATTAATAAGTATACAATTTTTTAATATATTTTAATATTAATTGTATACAAATATTATTTATAATAATTGTGTATATATAGGGTATACCTATATATATATATTATTAGTTTCTTATAACAAGTTAATAATATGTTATTAGCTACCATATTACATAACATTAATAATATATATTAGTATATTTATATTATTATTTTCTAATAACAGGTTAACAATATAACATTAGTTATAATACATATTAATGATATTGTAAAACATGTATTTGTATTTTTATATTATTATTAGTTTCAATTTAAGTTAACAATATAAAAATTTATAAATAGTATAACTATTATTAAATATATATTTTTCTAATGTCATATTTTAACTTTATTCTTATATTATTTTTGTAAAGCTTTCCTATTCTATTTAATTTTAAATAAGACAGCTGCATAAAATAGAAATAATAACTTTGTATATACATATATATATTATCACTATCCATATTTGTCTTGATATATTATAACTTAAATATATAAATTTAATGTAATATTATTACTAAATTTATACATATGAATTAAATTTATATGTAAGCTATAATATATGACCATCTAAATATCACGAAGTATAAATAATTAATATAGTCATGTATATGGCAATGTCATGGTAACGCTGTGAACATAGTATATTATAGAAACTGGTAGAGCTAGTTAGCTATGCATGATATTTCTTGTATTCAATTAACAACCATTATAAATAAATCTTAGGATTTATACTATACATGTCCTTATGTATGTTTATTTATTATATTTATATATCCATATATTTATA
Organism: Osedax fenrisi; assembly: GCA_964019155.1. NCBI lineage: Eukaryota > Metazoa > Annelida > Polychaeta > Sabellida > Siboglinidae > Osedax > Osedax fenrisi. The sequence continues at coordinate 35,361,258 of OZ025242.1, forward strand.
ATTTACCATAGATGTATATAGGTAGAATATAGGTAAAACATGTATATATTTAAATACCATATGTGTAATTAAAAATCTTTGATAAAATTCTAATATATTTGGTGTACACGCAATTTTCAACGTAAGATTTATAACGAAGATTTTTTAAATAAAAAAATTAAATTAAAAATGTTATGACAAAATCGGTGTACGCGGCTTTGTGAAATAACATTCTTTGATTATTTTGTAATCATCATTCTACATTAAATACAGAGAAAAGCGTAATAAATTCGATTAACTTATATTTCAATCAATAATGGAAAAGTTAATGCTTATTGATTTATTAAAATTAATCTATGTATTAATTAATTATTAAAGTAATTTTGATATTTTTAAATTCTCTATCATTTTCATATGTAAAGTTTGTCTGTAGGATCAATAGATATTGAGATGTAACAACCCACGGAATATTGGCTAATCCTCTAAATATGGGAATATGTAGGGGAATATATAGGGGATATATATATATGATATTTTATGATAACATAATTTGATCTTTCATAACAATTCTTCTTTATACATCACATACATCACATACATCACATACATCACATACATCACATACATCACATACATCACATACATCACATACATCACATACATCACGTACATCACATACATCACATACATCACATACATCACGTACATCACATACATCACATACATCACATACATCACATACATCACATACATCACATACATCACATACATCACATACATCACATACATCACGTACATCACATACATCACATACATCACATACATCACGTACATCACATACATCACGTACATCACATACATCACATACATCACATACATCACATACATCACATACATCACATACATCACATACATCACATACATCACATACATCACATACATCACATACATCACATACATCACATACATCACATACATCACATACATCACATACATCACGTACATCACATACATCACATACATCACATATAGTATGTACTACCTATAGTACACTGATGTGTGAGAACTTAGTATGTATTTATTTAGTATATTTTAAGATATTATTTCGATCATCATATTAATATCAAAAACGGAAATAAATTTGTAAAAAGTTATGTTTATAATAATTAAATAAAACATTATCGACAACATCCTAGGGGGGCTTGACGATTATCAGGGGGGCCTATCCCCACATACCCCTCCACCGTTGGACCTGTGTTAATAGTGTAAACATATATGGGATCTGCATACTAGTCTATATAGGTATGAGACATTACATATTTAATGGAACAATTATTATTGATTAATTGATGCTTTAATATATGTATTTACTTACACGTCGTGAATTCTAGCGTTGATTACGTAATAAAGTTGTACTCGGGGGGGGGGGTATTGCGTAATTGTATTGTTATCCGAAATGTTCAGCCCTTCCACGTAAAGGACACGTTAATACTCGAGTTAGACCGCCAGGTGGAGACAGTGTATCACGTGGGAACAATAGACGACGGTGCGGACAATGGCAGACAATGCGATATAGATAATCTCTGCTGATTAGTGGTCGCGTAAGTCACTCCTAACACGTCACTTCCTCCGCTAGGGGGCTCTACGTAACGATAGAGGCAAGCGTCACTAGATATCACAGGCGATGTCACACTTCAGTAGTTACGCATACCTCCATAGCCACGCCTACTTTCATTGGTTCTCAGGCCAGTGTTATTCGTTTGTATTTGTATTGACTTGATGGATACATTTATTAATATATATATATATATATATATATATATATATATATATATGTGTGTGTATATATACATATTGTAATACAATATAATATTACATGATAAAATAGTTTCATAAAAACTATTTCATAATCAAGTAATTATTTAGTTTTAATGTTGCAACAAGTTAACATATTTATTAGATTAAGTAATGTTATTAGGACTGACAAATAAATAAATATTGTAGTTTTGATCGTGAAAATAATGTTTATATATATATATATATATCGTGTAGTAAATATGTTAGAGTACAATATATATATAATATATATATATATATATATATATATTGTAAAAGTAATCTGTATATTACTAGATTACTATAGTATATATACTATAGTATAGTATAGTATATATACTATATATACTAGGGTTTGTAAATGATGCTCAAATCTAAAGCATGATGCAGTCTCAGTCTCGGTTACCCAAAGCATCGATGCAGTCTCAGTCTCAATACCTAAAACATCGAATCAGTCTCAATGTAAATAACAATAGCATCGTTTAAGTCTCAGAATAGTTAAATAAAGCATCGATGCAGTCTCAGTCTCTATAAAATGCATTGCTATTAACTCATTATTATTAAAGGCATCATTTAAGTGTTAGTCTCAGATTTCATAAGCTCAATATAGTTTCAGTGTCAGTTACCAGAATCATTATTTTGTATATAAAACGAAAATAATGTCATTACAATAAATAATATACAATACAAACTATCAGATATCTACAAAAATATCTGATTATAAATTGATAATTTAGTATAACGGCACCTATCGAGTGGAACAAGCTCGATATTGATTTAATATCTTGTGTATCAACATCATCATTCAAGACATTATTAAAAACTCATTTATTTATAATAGCCTATGATTTATAAAGTATTTTTTGTTGTTTAATATATCACGAGCATATATTACCATTTTATTTTTGATCTCATATTACTTTGTTATTAAACACAACTTTTGTTAATTATCATTTAAAAGTGTATAAACTAAAATAAATAATAATATTTAGTTAGGTATCAAAAGAATTTTCGTTACAATAATAAGATAATATAAATAGCGATTAAAATTGAAATAATATAATTAAGATAGTATCATACCTAGTAGTCACAGGCTATTAAATATTAAAATTATGACATATATGAAGTCTAATTAAAAAATAATAACATATAAAGAAATTTAATGTTTTTTATAAATCTTTATTTTTATGCAAAAATATTAACATATCTAAATTATAATACTACGATTATATTTTGTAATTTTTAAAATAGTCGTATACTATTCGAACATATGAGTATATTATAAACAAAATAGCCACCTATCGATACATATAATTAATATTATGTCACATGAAATAGGAAACATTAATAAAAATATGGATAAATATATAAAAATTATGTTTAAAATGTAACTTTAAAAAAGCATCATTTCGGCTCTATTATGTTTTGTAAGTCTCATCTCGACTCGGGATTGTTTGACTAGAGTCTCGGCTCGTTTTACTAAAGTCTTGGCTCGGCTTGGGCTCGTTTGGATAAAGTCTCGGTTCGGCTCGGGCTCGTTTGGCTAGAGTCTCAGCTCGGCCTGGGCTCGTGTTTTTCTGAAAATGAAAGTATCGGCTCGGCATCAAAAACCAAAAGTCTCGGCTCGGCATCAAACGCTCGGCATCATTTACATCACTAATATATACTATATACAAAGATTTTGCGAAACAGAAAAATCCTTAGAAAAATCTTTGCTATATGTATGTATATATATGTATATATATATGTATATATATGTATTAAAATTAAAATTATATAAATATTATTGTATTAATTAATGAACAGTTTATTAACTCCACTCCTCGCGCACCGGATGAGTTCAATTAAATATAGTCGCCATCTAGCCATTAAAATAAAGATAAAACACTCGGCGAGAAAAACAGAGAAATCACGCGATTCGCTCGGCTACTGTCGTCGTGCCCTATATTGTGGTCGTCCATCTAGTGACGTAACTCGTGACCTTGACTATGACGTAACTTATGTGGGGGCGGGGGCGGGGTTTAGGAATTGATACATTTAACCCTCGTTAGATTAGCGACGAGTGTGAGCCGCGCGAGAGAGGCGGGGATTGGTGCTATTGCCACACTGTGATATCACAACAGTAACCGGTCAAGTCACTATAGTACGCTCCACTTCCCGGTAGAGGCGCTGCAGTCGAATCATACTTAACTATTTCACATTATTATTATTTCTTTATATTTATATTCAGAATTATGATCATGATTATGTTTAATGCACTATATTTTCTAAAAATAATAATCATATATATATATATATATATATATGATAATGTAATACAATTAATTATGTAAATTATATATATATACAGTCAACTCTCGATAAATCGGACTCGCAAGGGACCGGAAAAAATGTCCGACTAAGCGAGATGTCCGACTTATCCGATATTCAGAAGATAATGCAAATAAGACATGCGACGATCAGCGTGAGTTAAAGGGTTACCAAAATTTGTAATTATGACACAATCAATAACATAAATATTTTATTCAATAATATTACTTACTAAAATTATAATATACATTATTCAAACTAAACATTTCTGACATTTTATAAAAAGTCCTACTTATCCAGTATAAAAATCATAAAATTGACTATAATATGTGTCCGAATTATCGAGAAGTCCGACTTATCCGTAGTCTGGCTTACCGAGAGTTGACTGTATATATATATATATATATATATATATATATAGTCAGGGCCGGCTTAAGCATACTATGGGCCCCGGGCAAAAAAAACGTATGGGCCCCATAATAATTTAATAACATATTAAATGGGCCATTTTTTCAAAAACTAATATTTATAACTCTTCAATTTTATCATATGCTGTCATTATACTACTTATTTTGTAATTTGTTTGTATACTTTAATCAACTCCTCATAATAATTTCTTTTCTCGCATATATATATTGGCTTTCTCCTATTTAGGTTCTTTATGTTTTATTTTATTTTATTTTATTTCATTCTTTATGTATTTTTTCGATTTTAATTTTATTATTTTATCATTTATTTATATAATTACATGATGATTACATTTAGTTACATGATAAGTTTCATTTTATTTTTTTTTATCATATATATGTAAACAGGAAGTCATATTATTATAACATTATTATTTATTTATTATTCTTATCTATAATGAAACTTATCATGTTAATAAATGGATTAATTGTCTCGATAAGCAATACTGCTTCTATAATTACCCTGGCATTGCCTAAATCTGATAATAATAATAATAATATATTTAGAGCAGTGGTCCCCAACCTTTTTTCACTGTAACCCTTTTTTTATAATTCTTAATTAAAAAATATACCATGACCCAATTACAAATTTTATTTTGTTATTATTATACTTTAATCATAAAATAATCATATCAAAATTAATATACATATATTTAAATATATATTTCCATCTTAAATTTTTCTCGACCATAAATCCAATTTGCATATAATTATATTTGCATTTATATTATTTTTAGAAATTGGATCAGGACCTACACAAAATACTCAATGACCCAAGTATGGGTCATGAGTCATGACTCATGAGTCATGACCCATAGGTTGGGAACCACTGATTTATAGAGTGCAACAATATTTTGTATTACCGCTATTATCTCAATGTAACCTAATTGCAATACTTTTCTGATCGACTTTATTCTACAAAGTAATTAGCTCCACGGTTTTCATTATATCGAAGTCTCAAATTCTAAAATTGCATTTTATTGAATAAATACGTTGACTCTAGTAATGTTATTTAAGTTATATTTTAACATATATAATATCAGATATAAATTATGTAATTATAAGAAGTTCTCAAGAGACTGCACTAACATAATATGCTTGCGATCACCATTTAATATTCGATAATACTTTTAATACAAAATATTATATTCTTCTTTAATCTAGATGTTAATATATTCTTTATATAGTTTGGCTAAATAAATTATATTGATTTGGGATGAAGGCAAAGAATATTGCTACACTTGTCGAAGATTTAACGGCATTTTGCCCAACCAGATTTAAGGAATACACAGTGTAGATATGTGAATCCATATTGACAATGGACTATGGTTATTATAATATATTTCATAGCATTGAATCTTCCAGACATATGCTGGCATTTTCATAACTTTGAGCTCTATAATCTATTATAATTATATTATTATTGAAAAAATTCTAATAGATCGGTAGCTAAATATTGACCAATGTGATAAATGATAACTGATAAATTATCAGTGATAATGAATCTCAACGTACAATCGTACGTCGTAAATCAATAAATACCTATATAATAATAGTAGGCTATAATACCTACCTAACTTGATATAAATAACGATAATATATATAATATCGATGTGATATATATGGAATTGAGTACACTAATATATAATATAATATTTTGAATTTTGTATTTCTTCAATTATGTAGTTATCAGTGATAACTTATCACCTATTCTCCAATAAGAATATCGCCATTGTGTGTATTTATTTGTAAATAGATAGATGAGGGTGATGTCAATATAAACATTCATTTTCAAGTAATAGGTGGATAATTGCAAAAATTCCTTTAGTATTATATGTATGTTATATATATATATATATTTATAAATAATATCTGTTTCAATAAATATAATATCTTTCTGTAATGATAGTATGTTGAAAAAGATAATCATTTTATGTACATAATTCCCTTTCATCAATAGACATTATTAACAATACTATAGGAATAACCTAAAGCAGAATAATCCTATTTAAATTAAAACTATTATATATATATATGTATTATGTGTACTAATACAACTATAATAATATATACACTATGAGAATATACACATTTTATTAATACGAGCATAAGATTGATAAAGTTAATTATTTTGAGAAAAATTATTTTGAAAATATCTATTTTTTTAATTACTATAAATCTATATAGAATATCGTATTTTTCGTAATTTATAATCAATATAATCCTTTACAAATATCAGAAATCATAGTTAAAATATATTTAATTTTAATAAAAAAAAGTATACTTTTTGTTTTGTAAACTAATTATAGAATTATAAATTGTTAAGATTTAACTATGGTTAATAATACCTTAATACGTTTATCATTTATCACCTTCTAGTTTAACAATTATTTATCAATCGGTTTCATACTATTTGATCTAACAATCAGATATGTGTGTGAAGATCTATGTTATCACTTGTGCTCCAAAATCTTCATGTAGCTGTTTCCACCATATCTTCGTGTCAATTTAGAAATTTTTGTAAAATTCACTCTTCAAATCGGTATAAATGACTCATATTTAATTAATTTATTATATTATTGTTATTTTTTTAATTAGAATTAATAATATATAAGAAAAATAGTTAAGAACATTTTTTTTTTCATATAAATAGTAAAAAAAAAATGTCTCAAATAATTCTAAGGCCCCCCAAAATTTGGGGCCCCGGGCAATTGCCCGATTTGCCCCCCCCCCCTTAAGCCGGCCCTGTATATAGTAAAGTAAACTTAAATTTAAATAAATAATATACTACCGAATATAATAAATAAATTAAATACTAATATATATGAATATATATATATATATATATATATATATAAATGTGATAATAACCATATGTAATACATAACGGGGGTACTAATGTCGTACATTAATGATGTACATCATATATAGGTACAGTGACTGTACAATCACTCTGCAGTACTACAGTGTGCCTATAGGTACAGTGACTGTACAATCACTCTGCAGTACTACAGTGTGCCTATAGGTGATAGTGTACATACGTGTTATAATAAGTTACATTAATACATTCAATATAGATAAATACACCTAATATAGAATATAATAAATAAATAAATATATATACTAAAATAATATATTATACATTAATTAAGATGGTACACTATTGGGAATGTTTCTCATTCATTTATTGATGGTGTTATGTTGCACTACGCTTCTATATATAATCATGAATTATATCTAGGTATATAATATACGTATAATGCCAGAGAATAATAGATCTAATGAGAGACCGGTATGGTCAATATTATTGATAACACTACAAAATGAGTTAACCTTTCTGAATGACCATACGTTGCATCAGCTTTAAATCGCATTCAGAGATATCAATAACTTCTATCACCGTACTAAGGTACACAGTAGGCCCCATACAATGGGGGTGGGGGGACACTGTAGCGGTTCTATATCTCGAGATATGGATAACGGATCCGTTAATCTGGATTACGATTTCTGCGCGAAACTTGAATTTAAATATAGGACGGTAGCTATATATATACTATAAGTTTCGCGCAGAAATCGTAATCCAGATTATATTTGGCTACATTCAAATATTCGTATATACCTCTCATATATACAACTTCACATATACCTATGTTTAATTTATGTATTATATTTGTTATTATATTATGTTATTATACATTTAACTATACTTTACTATATATATATATATATATATATATATATATAATGCACATATATTAATTATAATTAATTTATAATATTATCATATATATAAATATTATTTATTAATTGATTATATATTTTATTTGTTGGTTATATTTTGTATTATATAATTTGTATCATATTTCAACCTATAGATTTAACCTATCTTTATAATAAATATATTTAATAATGTTTATAATTATTATTAATATCATTAAAATATTAAAAAAGTAAAACAAGAATATTATATTTGATTAATAATATTATATAATATTGTATACAATTGATATATCCTAGGATTAAATATTTTGAAAAATAAACAATTTTTTATATTTACCATTAACTTACTAATATGTTATTTATATATATATATAATTTTGTGATACATCTTATAGTTACTGAGATACGAGAGGGGTAGGTATTCGGATGAGGTCGGCAATAGGATACTTTCCCTTACTATATATATACTATATACAGTCTGTATATAGTATATATAGTAAGGGTATAATACAGACAACGCCGCTGATTACAATTTCATATTTAGATATATTAATCGGGTATATAATAGTGGATATGTGATATTGATAATAACTTTATTATACAAAATATATGGAATCAAATAAATGTATTAAATAGAAATAAATATACTTTTTGTCTGAATAATCAAATAAAAATAACTTTGTTATGTATTATTTAAATACAACTACATTTAATTAAATATAAATAAAATATATAAATAATACATTATATTTTTATTAATTATTAAACGGTATATTATTTTGTATATAATACATAAGTTATTAACATAAAACATAAAATATGTCCTATATAAAATATAAATATTAAAAACAATGGTGGTTTATTACATTAACAAATATATTAACTTTATGTATTTATTAAATTATCACAAATGTTTATCCTTATTTATATAATAATTAAATACATATTATCAAGTGTAATATACACGATAGTAATCACAAACAGGTATGATAACTACAAACACAAAGCATACTAAATGTGTGTAACTACGTAGGTAACCTCGCCAATGTTAACTATACCTCTGTGTAGCTCTCGCTGTTTAACGCTGACCATGTATTATATAATCAGTGAATAACACGTTATGTCATATTTGATAATAACGACTGCCAAGTAAGTTCAGTGCAATTAACTACTAATCAGCTAGCGATTGTAACCGGAAGTAATCGCTGACCACCGCATTAAGACCACCGCGTCCATCTTTATATGACCTACACTTTATCTCCGTGTACTCAAAATAAATAATATAGCCATAAAACAATCAACTAATTTTAAATTCCTAGGCATTTTAATTGACGAAAATCGTAATTGGAAAATGCAAATAAATAATATTAAAAATAAACTTTACTATGGACTTAGTTTACTACATAGATATAAATATAAATTTCATATTAATACTTTAGTTATGCTTTATTTTTTTTTTTCATAGTCATATTAATTATTGTTCTATTATATGGGGAAGTACTTACCATAGCAATATAAAATGCATTCAAATTTTACAAAATAAATGTATGAGAGCAATATATAAACTTGATAACAAAACCAATATTGATTACATTTTTTTAAGACATAACATTCTTAAATTTAAAGATATAATAAATATATCTATTTATATATAACAAGCATTATTTGCATAGTTCAATTTGTAAATTATTTACCTATAATTATTCCGTATATACTTTTCGGTTAATAGAACATTCTTAATACCAAAAATAAGATTTGATCATGAGAAATTTCGTATTCGTTACAAAGGCGCATGTTTATGGAATTCTTTAAATATAACTATAATATCTTTGACGAATTTTAATACTTTTACAATGAATATTAAAAACATGCTTTAAAATAATTATATGTAATCACTTACACCTTATCGTGTATTGTTTGTTATTTTATTTACATGGTCATCTTTTCTTCTTTTCAGCTCTTTTAAATTGTTCGTATTGTATAAATATTTTTTATCTTTGTAGTCTTACTTTGGTCTTTAGTTTTCTTTGATTTTTATAGTTAAACTTATTTATTATTTTAGTAGCTTTTTACATTTTTAAATATTTTATTATATATTTTTATTATATTTTATTATTATTTTATTGTTATATATATGATGATTTCTTGGTATTGAGAGATATATTTAATTTTATTGTATTGATTTTGTTATGAGACAGAACACGAATGAACATTGTAGAATTTTAAAATATGTATTTATATGTATTCGTTTTTGTATTAATTCTCTCATTACCAAGAGCAGGTTGGTATCTCGATAAGTTCAATAGAACTTCTATATATAGATGGTATACCATATCTGGGTTTTTGATATTGGTCATCAACTGAATCTGATATTATTATTATTATTATTAAAAGCCGATTATATAGTACCAAAGTACAATACCACCAGTGACCGTAGCATGATATACTATAGCGCATCATATATGATGTTATTACACTATAGTGTATACAGTGCACGGTGTAATGTGTACATCAACACTCTATTCCCATAATGTTAAAGCAATCGTAGTTGTATTTGTTTAATGGGTATATTTGGTAATATATATATATATATATATATATATATATATATATATATATATATATACAAGTATACATATACATAAATATATACAATGTATATATATATATGTATATATATATATATATATATATATATTATAAGTGTAGATAATCATAGATGATATACATGGGAATGCTAAAAAAGTAAAAATGAACCATTTCTAATTATTGTTAAATAACATTATAATGTATACATAATTTGATTAATACATATATTCATATATTATATTCTCGCATTATTAAATAATAATTTTATATTTTTTTAATATTTGCATTTTACTTATACAACTTAAATAACAAATCAGGGTACAGGTCAATATGGAACGAGGTCAAATGAGACGACTAGCTAAGTAGCTGAAATAGGACCATTTTAAATGTGTGTTAAATAATATTATTCTATAAATGTACCTATATAATATTATTAAAGGGACATACATCTTATTTGGTGAAAATAATGTGTTATTTAAAATATTGTTATTTCATAATACTACTCTATGATATGTATTTTAACTGCACACAAATTATTCATGAAAATAGTGTAGTTAAGATATCAAAAATGGTTTATTGGATACATAATAAAATAAAAAATATTTAATTATATAATTTATTATTTTATTTAGATATGCCTAACTGATACATTTTATTTTACAGTATTTTATAAATTATATAATATATCTATATTATATAATATATTATATTATATATTAGTGTTTGTAACTGTATAGCATGTGATCTTACTGAACAATTCTATACCAGTATACTATAGTACTGGTCCAGTACCACAAATAAAATCTATATAAAATAATATGATATAAATGATCATATTGTACTTTTGTTGTTGCGAAACTTCAAATGCTGTTCTCGTGAAATAACGAATTCACACTAACAGTATAACAGCAATTTATATAACAACTATTAAATCTATATTATTTTATACTATTACATCTTATTATATATTACAATAGATATATCATTCGTAAATATTACTTTCTAATAATAGTAAACATACAATAAATGATAATAAATAACAATTTAAAATATTAATTTATATATATATACACAATAGGCTATATATAATAAATATTATAAATATATTTATATTATAATATACTTATATATATTATAAATACAATGTAAAAAACATATTTATTCAATGAATATAAATCTGTTCGCCAGACTATTAATATACCATATTCTGTCTCTATTTAATCTATTTATATGGTAAACTGTGAAATTTGAGCTGTGACTTTCTTTAAATATTTTAATTTATATTGAATATTATAAATAAATGTGTGTGTGTATACACTAATATTATATATCTATATAATGACTTTAATCAGCAATTTAATATGATTAAATCGGTAGAAATATATGACGGTTAATGTTATTATTTTATTTTATATAGGTCGAACAGTGAAGTAATTTGGTACGAATTTAAATGATTGTAAAATTACGTTATTATTATCTAATATATAGTATGGCATACTTACATAATGATATTATGTTAATTATTTAATATTGAACACAGATATTAAGTTAAATAGTTATAAACATAATTTATGAAGTAATCTGTGACCACCAAATAGATAAAACGTTTAAATATTATGTATAAAATCAGTAACAATTAATATAAGGCTATGTATTTGTTTTATATATACTAAATGATTATACATTTTTAAATGTTATATTAATTTAAAAAATGAATAATAAACTGTTTATGTTCATTATAAAGATAGATTAAATCTATAGGTTGAAATATGATACAAATTATATAATACTAAATATAATCAACAAATAAAATATATAATCAATTAATAAATAATATTTATATATACGATAATATTATAAATTAATTATAATTAATATATGTGCATTATATATATATAGTAAAGTATAGTTAAATTTATAATAACATAATATAATAACAAATATAATACATAAATTAAACATAGGTATATATGAAGTCATATATATGAGAGGTATATACGAATATTTAAATGTAGCCAATTAACTACCGTCCAATATTTAAATTTAAGTTTCGCGCCTTAAATCGTTATCCAGATTAACGGAGATATAGAACCGCTATAGTGTCCCCCCACCCCCATTGTATGGGGCCTACTGTGTATGTTAGTACGGTGATAGAAGTTATTGATATCTCTGAATGCGATCTAAAGCGGATACAACGTATGGTCATTCAGAAAGGTTAACTCCCTTTGTAGTGTTATCAATAATATTACACCACACGGCATTATATCTATTATGCGAGTATATTCCCTGGCATTATACGTATACGTATATTATATACCTACATGTAATACATGATTATATATATAAAAGCGAAGTGCAATATAACTTCAATAAATGAATGAATGAGAAACATTCTTAATATTGACCATCTTTATTAATGTATAATATATTATTTTAGTATATATATTTATTTATTATATTCTATATTAGGTGTATTTATCTATATTGAATGCATTAATGTAACTTATTATAACACGTATGTACACTATCACCTATAGGTATACTGTAGTACTGCAGAGTGATTGTACAGTCACTGTACCTATATATGATGTACATAATTAATGTACGACATTAGTATCCCCGTTATGTATTATATCTGGTTATTATCACATTTATATATATATATATATATATTCCTATATATTAGTATTTAATTTATTTATTATATTCGGTATTATAGCATTTATAACATTTAAATATACTTTACCATATATATATATATATATATATATATATATAATTCACATAATTAATTGTATAACATTATCATATACAGTCAACTCTCGGTAAGTCGGACTCCTGATAAGTCGGACACATTTAGTTGGTTTGGTTGGATTTGTATCTAGTTAGTGTTAAATTAATCGGATAAGTCGGATAAGTTGGATTGGATAAGTCGGACTTTTCTATAAGTCGGGATATTATAGTCATTTTTATGATTTTTATACTGGATAAATCGGACTTTGTATAAATTGTCAGAAATATTTACTTTAAATAATGAATATTATAATTTTAGTAAATAATATTATTGAATACAACATTTTATGTTGTTTATTGTTGCATAATTCTACATTTCGGTGACCTTTTAACTCACGCATGATGACCTTGTATCTCATGTCATATTTGCATGTAATTCTGAATCTCGGATAAGTCGGAAATCTCGCTAAGTCGGACAATTTTCCCGGTCCCTTGCGAGTCCGACTTATCGGGAGTTGACTGTATATATATATATATATATATATATATAAGTATTTTTTATTAATTATTTATATATATATATATTTAAGTATTATTTATTAATTATTTATATATTTTATTTGTTGGTTACATTTTTATCATGTTTCAACTTATAGGTCTAATCTATCATTATAATAAATATAAATAATTTATTTTTACATTGGTATAATTAATATACTATTTAAAAAGTTTATAATAATTTAATATATTTAATAAAAAAAATACATAACCTCATATTATCGTTTACGGATTTGATAAATCATATTTAAATGTTGAATCTACTTAGATGGCACATACTACTTCATAAATTATGTTTATAGTATGTATCCTATGTATACATTTATAGTATGTATAGTAGACCGGTTCGTACTAAAAAAAAATTCGCAATTTTATAAACCTTCACATCTGTGACAATTATGTATGCTATGATGAATAAGTATTTAAAATTTTAGACCTATATCTTAAATATTGTTATGTCACGAGACCTTTTTATTTTAACATTGAATACATACAAAAGTTAACATGGGGGAGATATAGAAATAAGTTTTATTCAATTTTTATAAAATTGGATGATTTTTTTTAAGCCAACTATGGATATATCCTAGAAACATATATAACACGTAGTATTAACAGTACAACATATTTTTCATAACAATCTAGATGCCCAAATTATATAAAATAATTTTAGTCAAAAAAAATATCTAAAAATCGTATAATTTAATATAAATAAATTATTACAATTTAATTTAAAAAATTAAAATATATAATTTATAGATAATAATAATACAATTCAAATTAATTATTAAAAAATTAAAAATTATTTTTAGAAAAAAAATTAACATCATTTTTAAATTTTTTTGGATTTTTATTTGAAATATGAAATACAAAATATATTTATATATTTTTTAATTTTTTTAATTTTATTTGTATAAAGGACATTTATATCTAACTCATATCCACAATTCAATACAATATGATCACTCAAATTTATGTAAAGTATAATTATATATATTAATTTTAAAAAATTAATTATTTTTTTGAATTATTTTGAAATAAATACTTTGTAAAATGGTGTATTTTCTCGAGTTTTAGGAAACATTAATATTGGTAATTTGTAGATATAAAAATGAAATATAGATATTATATTAATAATAAATATAAATAATGGTATATATTATATTAATTCATTAAATATAATACAAATACATAATTAATTTTAAATATTAATTTAAATATTTGTAAACATCAAAGATAATAAGATGGCGTAATTACTATTATACATGGAATATTATACATTTTATCTTAAAATAATAATTTATATTTCAAACTTTAAATGCTTCGTGACCAAAGGTAACTATTTTTTTATAAAAATTGTTAATACATATTATACTAAAATATAGATATGTATTATATTTTATATGAAGGATTAAAAATTGAATCGAACGAACCGGTCTAATGTATAGTATATAGTATGTATAATACATCCCCTATAGGGTAAAGTAACCGAATACGGACAATGCCAGAATACGGATACTCTCGGTATTTCAGAAACTAAAAATTATACAAAAAAAAATAGAACACATAAAATATTCATTATCATATAAATAGTCTAAATAAGTATTTTTTATTTTTTTATTAATTAAAATAATGCTGATATCCAATAAACTGATTTATTGATACCTTGTCAAGTAGTATATACAAATGCATCGATAACACTCTATTATTAATAACTAAATAATAAATAACATTATATATATACATTATATATTTATTATTAAATATTAATTAAGTTATAAGTATTTATCTAGGGGTCATACATCCCTGATAAGAATAATCTTGGTGCATTAATACGGACATTGTCCGTCGGACACCCTATAGGGTGTTATATATAACTAATCAGAATGTGAACTATTCTGATTTTCATAAAAATCGTGTGCTTTATAATAGTAATCTATTAACCATCAACGAGGCTACATTTGATAATGTTATTAATATATATATATATATATATATATATATATACATATATATATATATATATATATATATATATATATATATATATATATATATACAGTAGAAGCTCGGTAACTCAACATGCCGATAACTCAACATTGCCGATAACTCAACATCCACAAAATATTTGGTTGGATTCGTATCTTTTACATGTTAACAAAAACCCTATTACTCAACAAATATAACTCAACATACATATAACTCAACATCTTTTTATAATCCTAGCCTATACATTACATGTAAATATACATCCGATAACTCAACATTTATGAAAAATCAAAATATCACAAACATATGTTGTTGGATTCGTATGTTTTACATGTAATAAATCTACATTGCTCAACAAATATAATTCAACATACATTATTCAACATGGTTTTATTTAATAATATATGGATATAAATATATAAACGTAAAAATACAATTACAATTATTATATTATCATACGAGTACTGTTTTGAATGCATTTATGTGAACAAAACATTAATTAAGTCATTAATGTATACTTCCGATAACTCAACATACTCGCTAACTCAACATGAAAACTCCGTCCCGTCAATGTTGAGTTATCGAGCTTTGACTGTATATATATATATGACTATTATTTTTAGAAAATATAGTGCATTAAACATAATCATGATCATAATTCTGAATATAAATATAAAGAAATAATAATAATGTGAAATAGTTAAGTATGATTCGACTGCAGCGCCTCTACCGGGAAGTGGAGCGTACTATAGTGACTTGACCGGTTACTGTTGTGATATCACAGTGTGGCAATAGCACCAATCCCCGCCTCTCTCGCGCGGCTCACACTCGTCGCTAATCTAACGAGGGTTAAATGTATCAATTCCTAAACCCCGCCCCCGCCCCCACATAAGTTACGTCATAGTCAAGGTCACGAGTTACGTCACTAGATGGACGACCACAATATAGGGCACGACGACAGTAGCCGAGCGAATCGCGTGATTTCTCTGTTTTTCTCGCCGAGTGTTTTATCTTTATTTTAATCGCTAGATGGCGACTATATTTAATTGAACTCATCCGGTGCGCGAGGAGTGGAGTTAATAAACTGTTCATTAATTAATACGATAATATTTATATATTAATACATATATATAGCAAAGAATTTTCTAATGATTTTTCTGATTCGCAAAATCTTTGTATATAGTATATATATATATATATATATATATATATATATATATATATATATATGTATATGTATGTATATATGTATATACTATAGTAATCTAGTAATATGCAGTATATTGTACTCTAACATATATATATATATATATATATATATATATATATATATATATATATATATATATAGTTATATCTATATTTATAAATATAAACATTATTTTAACGATCAAAACTACAATATTTATTTATTTGTCAGTCCTAATAACATTAATTAATCCAATAAATATGTTACCATGGTAACATGCATGTTGCAACATTAAAACTAAATAATTACTTGATTATGAAATAGTTTCTATGAAAATATGTTATCATGTAATATTATATTGTATTACAATATATATATACACAAATAATGGAGAAGTTAATAAACAAATGTATTTTTTTTTGCGAGAACTTCTCCAAACATCATATTCTAGATAAGTTAGATTCTCGTGAGTAAAAAAATATAAATATAAATAATTAAGATGTAAAGAATAAAAATATGTATTAATATATCTTATTAATAAGTCAAGTTAAAAATAAATTATGTGAAGAATACAAAATATGTATTAATAAGTCAAGTTTAAAAATAAAAGATGTAAAGTTATATAAAAAAATCATATATATATATACACATGTATATACATATATGTGTATATATATACATGTGTATATACATGTCTGTATACCATATCGAGGAGTTATTAGGTTCGACTCGTCGGTGAAACTACAAAGTATGTTAGAATTACAATTACCGAGTAATCAAATCGTATCATTAAGTTAAGGGTAACGTAAACAATTTTCCACTTTGGCAGTAATGTATATCAATAATTAAATTGTATCCACTATTTATTTAAGAAACGCCCAAGGTCACCTTGGCAAGCTGGCTCAATATGAATATGTATTCTAATAGATTACAAATGTGGTTTACTATATCATATATGGATGGTATATAGATAGTAATATAGATGTTATGTAGTATATACTATACCAATTACTATAATATATAAATATATATATATATATATATATTTAGTGTATATATATACGATGTATATACATTGTATAGACTAAACTGATGTATAAAATACATTGTTGTTATATACTATAACTTAAATCAAACATATATAAGGGGTAATTGTCTTGATAAGCAACACTTCTTCTATAATTACCCTGACATTGCCTAAATATGATAATAATAAAATAATAATAATAATAATATATATATATATATTAAGTATTTGTGTCAGTATTCTAAATTAATAATATAATAAAATGTTATTTATTGATAGTTTATTTAAACAAATATATAGTCGAAATATATAATCGAAAGTATAAAGTATAATTATTTGCTACCGATACATATATTTGTAATAATGTTTATAAATTATTATTAATCGATATATTCAATTATTAATAATTAGTATATATATATATAGTATATATTACTATTAATATTTCGTAGCAGTCGTAATCTAATCAATGTTGTGAATATAATTTTATTAATATGTTTCATGAATATTATTTAGATACTTCACTTGTAATTATTAATTAATAATATAATAAAAATTAATAAATTAATTTATATTAAATTATTCATTACATTAATTATGAGTAATGAATTTTAATTTATTTGATTAGTTCATCACATAATATATACTTTATCTAGTGTTATATAGAGTATCTGTAATATAACTTCGGGTATCTGTATTCGAGCATGGCTATAGCCGGTATACCGAATACGGACAGTGTCCATATTAGGACACACTCGTTATCTATTGAATACAAATATTAAATAAAATTAAAAAATCACAATAATATCTATAATCATATAATATAAATAATTGAATACAACTATTGAGTTATAAATTGTTAAGACCATTTATTGTTAAAGTTTCCATATTAGGATAATTTGCCTTAGTACTGTACTTCTAATACACATGCGTACCTCATAACAATAGATTTACTCAATATTAATGATATCAATAAATAAAAACTATTTAAGTATATCATACTCTATATCAGATATTAATAGTGTTCTTTAACAATCATTTAAATTCGTCCCAAATTAATTCGCTATACAACTTATATAAAATATACATCATTAACATTCATATTTCTACCGATTCATTAATACTATATTAGTGATTAAAGTCAGTATATAATATATATATATATATATATATATATATATATATATATATATATATATATATATATATATATATGACTGCCTGTGTGGCTCAGTGGCTAAGGCGTCAGACACACAAGCAGTAGGACACGGGTTCGACCCTCGTCCGGACCATTAATTAATTTTACAAAATGGGTCTTAAAATATTATTTAGAAGTGATCTTATATAATTGTGTATACATAAATGATCGGCTCTCGTTAAAACCATGGATGCCTTAACACGAGAGCGGCTTCGAAGGGACATTAGAGCCATATATGGTTATAAGTGAAAACTTCATCTAAGTTCCTGGATGGGATGAAAGGACTCCACCAAATAAAAATAACAATAACAATATATATATATATATATATTTATATATATTTTATATATTGTTATTTAAGAATACTTTGAAACCATCTCATTTACTTTTCTAGTCCTCCAACATAAATACAAATATATATGAATACAAATAAATATAATCAATTATTAATAATTAATAATGTAGGCCCAAATACGAATATGATGTCAAATAAGCCTTCATGTAATAAACTTATGATAAACGTAATCAAGGATATATCCTTGTGGAAGCGAATCGGTCAATAGAGCGTGGGGCGTGGCTTCACTTATTACAAATTAAAAGGAAATTTAAAAGACATGCCCATATTTTAAACGACAGCTCGACGTTCAAGAGGGGTGGGAATTTGTGTGGCGGACGTTGGAAGTTGATAGCCACCCATTGCATTCTAGCACACGCTCTCGGATCAGATACACCTACCCATCAGTAAAGTTTACACTGCCGTCGTGCCATCTTCTGTCGAGTCGTTTTCCTACAAAGTTAGTTATTATTTTATTTTAATCATCAATATATAAGTTATAAAACATTATAAAATGATGTATATTTCAAAACTAATTTTATACCATATCTAAGTGTACGTGGATACTTTTTTGACAGATACTTAACAAATATTATTAAGTATACTATACTATATATAGTATACTATAGTATAACCAAAACCCGGTATCGTATTGAGATGTTACTAATTTTAGATTTGTTACCAATCGAACTTTGACATATTCATAGTATCGATTATATATTTTAAATTTATATGTACTGCATTATAATAGGATATAATCACATGCTTTATAAAATAATTATCATTATATATATATATAAATACTGACCTGTTGGTAATGTAAAATGTATTTTAAACGATATAATCGAAATATTGTGATAATGTTTATTTATTTTCAAATTAAATTAACAATGTGTTCGAAATAATTCATTAATTATGAATATTGAAATAAACGAATATTAATGTATTCAAATTATAATTATTTATATTAATACAATATATTGAATAATATTACATCGAATACAATACATTATTTCAATTTAGAATTCATATGAAATTAATAACTTCGAAAAAAATTTAAATTAAATTTAAAAGTATATAATAAATATTACTAATTATTATGATATATCATTTTAGTTGAGTTTTCTTTGGCCAAAATTACAAAATAAAATTAAAATGATACTTTTGTATTGATTATTTAATAACATGTTATGTAAATAATTAATAAACAAGTAGAATTATAGGTTTTTTGCCCTCGTAATTATCGAATGTAACTATATTCATTTAAAAATTGTTTCAAAGTTATTAATTTATTAAGAATTATCTACTAAAATAATGTATTGAAATAAATATTTAAAATAAATATTGTATTCACGTGTAATATTATCAAAGATTTTCCGAAGGAAATTTCTTTTTAAATAAAATTTTTTATTTATATATATATATATATATATATTTTAAAAAGAACAATTTATAATGTAAGAATAACAATTTTTTTAAACTAAAAAGTTAATTTTTATATAAATGTCAATAACAAGAATGAAAACAATGAATTAATTCAAATATTAAAGAAAAAGATTCAATAAAATATGATTATGTTATTAACAATAAAGTCAAATAATATTATTAGTCGGAAGGAAGGAAAATAAAATAGAGACAAATAAAAATGTTAACACAAAATACCAAAAGGTAATTAATTTATTTTTTATTTTTGTACATAAACGTCAATAAGTAAAAAGAACGAAAACAAGGAAGTAAATTCAAATATAAAATACAAAAGTTCAGTAAAATAATATTATTAATGCCAGTAAAATAAAAGAATGTAAAATTAAACCTGAAATTATAACATTTTTTTAATTTTTACATAAACGTCAATAAACTAAAATAATAATAAAAATAAAAAGGGGAACTTAGTATAAAATACCATACTAGAGAATATTCAAGATAAAAGATTGAAATTAAAAATAAATAAAACATCGATTTTAAGTATACTGAGTATGAAGATAACACGTTATACAAACGTTTCCTAAATAATTTATAATTTGAACTATTTTTTTAAATATTATCAAGTTTATTCCAGGAAATTTGTCCAACATATATTAAAGTCAGTCTACAAATTTATTTATTGAAATTAAAAATAGAGAAATTATTTAAACTACTAGTGTTGTGAGATATTGACATTAAAGAAAGTTGTTTATTAAGTATATAAAGATACATATTATTGAAGACTTTAAACATGAATTTGCATGTATTTATATAAGTAATTTCATTTAGTTTTAGTAAAGAATTTCCAATAAATAGGCCTCTAGTATATATATATATATAATCTTATCTTTCTCTTTTAAATAATATCTATGCATAATAGATTAGATGTATGTGTATTTCCCCAAAAAATGTTACAGTACTTTATATGAAGCAAGAATATATATTAAATCATTCTTTTTTATTAATAAATTTGGAAACAATGTTAGTAATCCATATAATTTTCTTAGTTTTGATTTTAAATGCAAGATATATTTGTTCCAGTTCAATTTATCTATATATAGAATAGTCTATATATATATACTAATAAAACCTATAACCAGATATATTGCGAACACATAACTATATAAAATGACCACAACCCATAACTACACACATTGTAGAATACCTATATCGTTTTTTAAGTGTTCACTGATGATTCATCAGTGATGAATCATCACCCATAACTACATGCATGCACACATCTATATAGTATGGGTATATAGTATATATATAGTCAATATTGATATTACATACTCTCTATATCTCCGAAACCCCTCTAACTCAGACTTTCTACAAATGACAGTTTAGTACTCATGTAATATTAATTCGATATCTCGGAAACTCTATGGCTCAGTCAGAAATGTATTTAGTCCATTTAATTATGAGATATCGAGAGTTGACTACAGTCTATAGACTATATATATATATATATATATATATATATATATATATATATATACATGTCATGTATTACATGATATACATAATCTAGAAATATTGAATGGCATTTTTTAGATCTTTGATAATTTTAATAAATAATTTAATTTATGAAGATGTGATTTATTATAATATTGAGATTATCTATAGATATATATATATATTTATTTATAAATAGTAATTTAATATATAATTTAATAACGCTAAACACATAAATGTGTTAATAAAACCCGAATAACTATAGTTATATATAGTTAATATATATATATATATATATATATATATATATATATATATATATATATATAGTATTATATTGATATTAAATAATAAAGTAATACTTATTGTATTAGTATACTATTTGATTAAATATAAAACAACATATTAACTTATTAAATAATAATATATATACGAGAATATATATATATACTAGAATATATATATATCATACAGTATTAGTTTACGTAAATATTGATATTCATAATAATACAATGTCTAATTGACACATAACTAGATCATACGTGTTCGATAATTGCAATACACGTTCAGCCATGCGCGTACGGCTAGACCAATAGGAATCGAGGCGGGCGACATCTAGCGGTGGGAGTCAATGATCATGCGTCAGTTCTAGACGATATGTCCTTCCTAATAGTGGTGTTATCAGTAATAGCCGTTACCAATGGATACAGCGAGGAGGTTACCAATGATGTTGTTAACTATGTATGTGTGTTGAATTTATTGTAATTGTAAATAGTTTATTGAGTTTATTGAGACAAAACACACATATATATATATATATATATATATGTATATTTTTAAATTGTTATTAATATTGCAAATAAATGTATCAATAATTTAAAGTATAATAATTTATAAGTATAATTTATATAAAATATAATAATCATTTTATATCTAAACCAAAATTAAAATAATTTTGTATATATGTATGCTATATGTAATGTATTAAGGGGATACGGTAGGACGCACGCAATTCCGCCGTTTACATGTAATTAGATAGGATGTTTGTATAATATTCAAACAAGTCTTTTGAATTAAAACAATCGAAAAGTGTATTTCTATAAATAAATAACATTGTCTAACATGTATAGATAAAACAGATGAATAATATGACCTATAGGATCAACATTACATAACCTCCGTTACGTAACACATATATACATTACGTCACAACCGTGTTACGTCATCATGATGATGATGATGTAATCGTATCAACGTGATGTAATACGATATTAATACTGCACTCACTGACGCTAGATATTACCCATCGCTGTGAGAGAGAGCTATAAGTACCGCTATAATACACAGTAGCAACAGTAGTATCAACAGTAGTATCAACAGTAGTATCAACAGTAGTATCAACAGTAGTATCAACAGTAGTATCAACAGTAGTATCAACAGTAGATGTATTAACTGCAGACCCATGGGGTGTGTAACAGATGTGAACATACGTGCGTCCTATAGGAATTTTATATAAATATTAATAAACTAAATTTTAAATTATTCATAGAATTATCGACGTGTACATTGGGTGCATTGTGTAACATCTACACGTATTATGTAATATATTATGTAATAGCGTGATGAGGTACTCTCTGTTACGTAATCATATAGATAGTGACGTAAGATAACTATGACGTAACTAATGTAACGCATATAACTGACGTATACTTAATGGAACTTATGGAACGATTTATGAAACTTGGACAGGTGATAGTAATACTGACTGGTGATAGCGATGACAATTGTGACACATGTGACATAATAGTGACACATGTGACATAATAGTGACACTGGTGATACCAATGTCATACATATGTCGTACGCGTATTCAACACGAGCTGACACGTATAACTGTTATAACAAGCAATTTAAATGGCGTACTATTACATATAAGTACGATAAGATAAATGTTATATATATTATATAATAATAATAATAATATTATTTATTTATTTATAGAAATCTCATACATACATATATATATATATATATTGAATACAATACAAATAGCTGGTGAAAATGGACCCCTCAAAAACTCATATATTTATACATGTTATAAATAAATGTGAGGGGCCCCAATACAATACAACACGGCACAACAAAATACAAATAGTAAGTGGAACCTAGTAAGCCAGAGGTTCCACTTACTATTTGTATTTTGTTGTACTACTAAGCCATAGATACCAGAATAATATATATATATATATATATATATATATATATATATATATATATAGTTATATATATATATATATATATTATATAATATATATATATATATATATAAATATATATATATAAGTATCATACATACAATTATTAATCACCACATAGTAATCATAACGGCTACATAACAATAGGTAGACAATGAGATCACCGATCACAGGGCTTTAGATGCTGACCCCATTCCAGTATATAAAGGTTATTATCATCTCATTAGTAGTAGTAGTAGTAGTAGTAGTAGTAGTAGTAGTAGTAGTAGTAGTAGTAGTAGTAGTAGTAGTAGTAGTAGTAGTAGTAGTAGTAGTAGTAGTAGTAGTAGTAGTAGTAGTAGTAGTAGTAGTAGTAGTAGTAGTAGTATTAGTAGTAGTAGTAGTAGTAGTAGTAGTAGTAGTAGTAGTAGTAGTAGTAGTAGTAGTAGTAGTAGTAGTAGTAGTAGTAGTAGTAGTAGTAGTAGTAGTAGTAGTAGTAGTAGTAGTAGTAGTAGTAGTAGTAGTAGTAGTAGTAGTAGTAGTAGTAGTAGTAGTAGTAGTAGTAGTAGTAGTAGTAGTAGTAGTAGTAGTAGTAGTAGTAGTAGTAGTAGTAGTAGTAGTAGTATTAGTAGTAGTAGTAGTAGTAGTAGTAGTAGTAGTAGTAGTAGTAGTAGTAGTAGTAGTAGTAGTAGTAGTAGTAGTAGTAGTAGTAGTAGTAGTAGTAGTAGTAGTAGTAGTAGTAGTAGTAGTAGTAGTAGTAGTAGTAGTAGTAGTAGTAGTAGTAGTAGTAGTAGTAGTAGTAGTAGTAGTAGTAGTAGTAGTAGTAGTAGTAGTAGTAGTAGTAGTAGTAGTAGTAGTAGTAGTAGTAGTAGTAGTAGTAGTAGTAGTAGTAGTAGTAGTAATAGTAGTAGTAGTAGTAGTAGTAGTAGTAGTAGTAGTAGTAGTAGTAGTAGTAGTAGTAGTAGTAGTAGTAGTAGTAGTAGTAGTAGTAGTAGTAGTAGTAGTAGTAGTAGTAGTAGTAGTAGTAGTAGTAGTAGTAGTAGTAGTAGTAGTAGTAGTAGTAGTAGTAGTAGTAGTAGTAGTAGTAGTAGTAGTAGTAGTAGTAGTAGTAGTAGTAGTAGTAGTAGTAGTAGTAGTAGTAGTAGTAGTAGTAGTAGTAGTAGTAGTAGTAGTAGTAGTAGTAGTAGTAGTAGTAGTAGTAGTAGTAGTAGTAGTAGTAGTAGTAGTAGTAGTAGTAGTAGTAGTAGTAGTAGTAGTAGTAGTAGTAGTAGTAGTAGTAGTAGTAGTAGTAGTAGTAGTAGTAGTAGTAGTAGTAGTAGTAGTAGTAGTAGTAGTAGTAGTAGTAGTAGTAGTAGTAGTAGTAGTAGTAGTAGTAGTAGTAGTAGTAGTAGTAGTAGTAGTAGTAGTAGTAGTAGTAGTAGTAGTAGTAGTAGTAGTAGTAGTAGTAGTAGTAGTAGTAGTAGTAGTAGTAGTAGTAGTAGTAGTAGTAGTAGTAGTAGTAGTAGTAGTAGTAGTAGTAGTAGTAGTAGTAGTAGTAGTAGTAGTAGTAGTAGTAGTAGTAGTAGTAGTAGTAGTAGTAGTAGTAGTAGTAGTAGTAGTAGTAGTAGTAGTAGTAGTAGTAGTAGTAGTAGTAGTAGTAGTAGTAGTAGTAGTAGTAGTAGTAGTAGTAGTAGTAGTAGTAGTAGTAGTAGTAGTAGTAGTAGTAGTAGTAGTAGTAGTAGTAGTAGTAGTAGTAGTAGTAGTAGTAGTAGTAGTAGTAGTAGTAGTAGTAGTAGTAGTAGTAGTAGTAGTAGTAGTAGTAGTAGTAGTAGTAGTAGTAGTAGTAGTAGTAGTAGTAGTAGTAGTAGTAGTAGTAGTAGTAGTAGTAGTAGTAGTAGTAGTAGTAGTAGTAGTAGTAGTAGTAGTAGTAGTAGTAGTAGTAGTAGTAGTAGTAGTAGTAGTAGTAGTAGTAGTAGTAGTAGTAGTAGTAGTAGTAGTAGTAGTAGTAGTAGTAGTAGTAGTAGTAGTAGTAGTAGTAGTAGTAGTAGTAGTAGTAGTAGTAGTAGTAGTAGTAGTAGTAGTATTAGTAGTAGTAGTAGTAGTAGTAGTAGTAGTAGTAGTAGTAGTAGTAGTATT
>OZ025242.1:35391151-35446151 GCA_964019155.1 Osedax fenrisi
GCGTGTGTGTGTGTCGCATTACATTTGAAGATGGGTTCTCAGCTCCATCTAGCGGTAGAATATATAATACCCATTGTCACATGGTTTATATAATAATGAGCATCATAACAATGAGCGTCCTATTGTCGTACAGAACACAACACCACACTGTGTAGTGACACCTACGTAACAGTTGTCATGTTGAGATGTCAGTAACGTTATACACTCTACATACTGTAGTTGTAAATGTGTATAATGTACGTGTACATAATGGAGACAGACAGACAGCACATTCACCTCGTCAATACTAGTTTAATTATTAACACTACGCTAGGCTATGTCTGAATGCACTAACTATCTACTATAATACACAATCATATAATACCTCCCTATAGATATATTATATAAGTATATCTTATAGTGATACCCAATATAGTCTATAGGGGGTCAAACCACTAATGAAGAGAGTGTAACTTATTGATACTCTATACATGTATACACCTTATAATTATGTATGTGAATTGAGTTGGAGAATATTCTCTAGTATAATATGATTGTAATCCACTGATCATGTATGTCGTGTATGTCGGGTATGTCTTGTAGTAGGACCACACATGCTATACATGTTGATGGGTTACTTAACTATAGTAGTATTATGTTAACTACACTCTCCGTATCGAACTAGTGTGCAGGCTGTATACTGTTCAACACATAGTAAGGCATATGTATAGATCCGACATACCATACATACCATAGATACACGACATATAGGATCAATGGCCATTCCGGCCAATCCGGATTACAATCATAATTATTATCTAGAATATTCTCCGAGATAAATTATATAAATAATGTATAAACGTGTATGTATATATATATATATGTATAAATAATTTATTAATATAGATTTTATAAATAATGTATAAATTGTGCGAAATATATATTAAGTTGAATTGAAGCAAACTACATTGAGTTCGGCTATATGTTATCGCTATCTCTCTACGCCTATCTCTACGTATATACATGTATCCACGTAGCTCTCTCTCTATCGGCCTCTCTTCAAGGTATATAGCTATTACGCGATGTCACGTGGTCTAGTGACGTAACATCGTGACGTCATTACGTAGGCGAACATGCGCGACAACAGGCGGTAACAATTAGCACTACCATGACCTCTACTACTACACGTCACTTCGGCCGGTAATCATATCACTGAGGTCACGTGATGCTCTCCATCGTGTGGTCACGTGGTTACGTGGTGACGCGGCTGCGCATGCGCAAATAAACAATTATGCACCTAGATGTAGTTCATGACTAATACACACACATATGTGTGTGTGTATATATATATATATATATATATATATATATATATGAATATATAGATAAATTATCCTCATCATCTTCATATATCTATATATATATAACATTAATATTTGTTAAAAGATAATGTTCTAGAATTAAGTGTGAATTTCAAAGAACACACCCTTATGTTATGATAACAACGTGCATTGTTCCTATATTAAATATATTGTCAACATCAAAGATGTATATATATATATGTGTATATAAATAAAAAATATCTAATATTATAATTATTCACCATAAATAATATATGTACATATTAATAATACCTTGCACGTATATACAATATACATACGCATACATATACACGTACATATATTTTGTTATTGTTATTTTATTTTGGTGGAGTCCTTTCATCCCATCCATGAACTTAGATTGAGTTTTCACTTATAACCATATGGCTCTAATGTCCCTTCGAATCCGCTCTCACGTTAAGGTATCCGTGGTTTTAACGAGAGCCGATCATTTATTTATTTATACACAATTATATTAGGTACATCTAATCACTTCTAAATATTATTAAGAACTATTGTAATGGTCCGGACGAGGCTCGAACCCGCGTCCTACTGCTTGTATGTCTGACGCCTTAGCCAACTGAGCCACACGGGCAGTTCAATATATATGTGTACACTCTTTACATACGACATTATAATGATGTGTACGCCATCTCTCACAGTAGCCCGTACTACATAACCAACCTATAAGTGATCGTAGCCGCATCATACATACAAGTGTGCGTGCGTGTGTGCGTGCGTGCGTGTGTGTGTAAGTGTGTATGCGTATACATATTTAATGGATGCAGTGCCATTAGCACATAAAACAATAATACAACCGAGAGAGAGCTATCACTTGCCGGCTATGCATAACATATGTGTATCCAGCTATACACACACACCCTACGTAGCTAAACAATGTATACACTGTATATATTCATGTGTATATTCATGTGTATAGTCATGTGTGTAGTCATGTGTGTATACTATAGTATACACACATGACTACACACATGACTATACACATGAATATACTATGACTATACACATGAATATACACACATGCATATAAGCAAACATTATCTAATGTTAATACTGAAGAGAAGGTTTCACATGTTTGAAATAACACACCGGCGGTATTCTAGTGCCATACCACACCGGTAGGTGTCGTGCGGTAGTACTTCTGCTATACATCGCGTTATATACGGACATCGTGCACAGCTTAGCACAACTAACTTACCCTGATATCTGAACAAAGTGACGATATTCAATGTATTCCAAGTCTTCATCAACAACTGCAGTTGTGCCATGCCCTAACTTGAGTGTACCTCGAAGGAACATTCTTGTACGTTAACTTTTCTTAATGTAGACATCTGACATTATACGACTATATGTTAAACACACATGAAGATATAGACTATATACACTATAGTGTATCTCAGATATATATATATATATATCTTGTATAAAACGTCTATGCCGACGACACATATACTTAACATTATATCTTTTAATAACACAACTATCAGAATTATTAGCGATATAATTACATACCGTAATAAATACTATAATAGCAAGTTCCTGGAACTGAATACTAACATTACTGATTAGGTTGCGATATATTATTTAGCTAACCCGTCATTCTAATATTCAATATATACTTAGTTAAAATATAAAACTACGTTATTCAATACTAATATATAGTAAATATAATTTAATTATGTTGTAATCAGGTTATTCATAGGTGAGAACGTAATACAAGCGACAATCCTATAAATCAATCAATAAATCAAAAGATATCGACTATGTATTCATTAATATTAAATATATCCTAGAGTATAAAATGTAATGTTTTTCTGTAGGATAAAAAATATTGAGATAGAACATTTTATAGGTTTTACCTATAGGTATACATAGTTCAGATATTTACCCATACATTGTTGCTACTACTACCTATAATCCTATATAAGTAGTAGTAGTATACCACTACTACTACTACTACTACTACCCCTATAGGAGTATACTACTACTAATACTACTAATACTACTACTATTACTACTATTAATACTACTACAACTACTACTACTACTACTATAACTGATACTACTACTATTACCACTACTACTAATACTATTACTACTACTAGAAATACTACTACTACTACTACTACTATTACTACTGCTAATACTATATTACTAATAATACTGATAATACTGCTACTGCTACTGCTACTACCACTGCCACTGCTACTTCTACTGCTACTGCCACTGCTACTTCTACTGCTACTGTTACTGCCACTGCTACTGCCACTGCCACTGCCACCGCTACTTCTACTGCTACTGTTACTGCCACTGCTACTGCTACTGCTACTGCTACTGTTACTGTTACTGCTACTGATACTAGAACGTATACTACCATTATTATGATATGACGCACGCGCATGATGTAATCGAGTTACGCAACGAAACAGTGTTACGTAATACGATAGTATACGAGATACGACGAGATATATGACTCGCGTTCACTTCATTAATTTAGGACGCCAATAATTACTTATATTGGTTATTAATAATGACGAGTTATATCTCTCTCGTGTACTATTACTACTACTACTACTACTACTACTACTACTACTACTACTACTACCACTACTATAAATGATACTACTACTAATACTACTACTACTACTACTACTACTACTACTACTACTACTACTACCACTACTATTACTACTACTACTACTACTACAACTATAGCTTAGCAGTGATAGTGGGATATAATTACTGCTGAGCTATGTAGATAGCGTAGTTTCACCGATATCTCCGCATATTATATAATTCACTATATATGTCACTATATATGTGTGTATGTTTTTGAGTTTATTTATATTTTACTATTTTTAAATAATTATACAATCCATATCAACGAGACTTAATTAATGATTATAAAATGTATTAACGTGTACATCGGTCTAGATAAATGTTGTTCGATTACTCGCGATGACTAAATACCGGCTAACATCTCCCTCCCCTATTCCTCAGATGCATGCGGACCGGTGGTATGCAGAGCAGGACGAACTTGTACATCGGTGAAGGGTCAAGCGTTATGCGTGTGTATCCCGGCGTGTAGCCGGTACGGGGGGCGTCGCGTATGCGGTAGTGACGCCTCTTTTTACCCGAGTCACTGCGAGCTGCACAGGATTGCGTGCGTTCGTAGCGTCAGAATATCGCCCGAAACGGACGATGCGAAGTGTCGGCGTCGGGTCAAAGGTTAGATTCGTGTGTCATGCGTGAGACGTATGATATGACGCATCGTAAAAAATAGTCGATGGAATCATCGTGAATTATTGAATCGATTAAAGTATAGATTGTACCATATATGGTCCAGTTTATGTTAACCTGGGACGACATCTTTATTTTAGTTTGTAATTATTTAGGACCTGATATATTTGAAATTAGGCTATATTATTTTAGTATAATATTATTTTTATATACAACCCTTTATTCTCTCTGTATATTAATATATTAATATATTAATATACTTTGAATATTAATAAACTGATGTAAAGATATATAACGTTTAAATTAAGCATAGTATATAACTCATAGTGTATTCAACTATAGCTAATAAATGTAATCATCAACTATATAAGAATTGAATTATATAGATATATAGATACTGTATAGATACTATATAGATACTATATATATATATATAGTTATTATAAATAAAATAAAATATAAACCACAATAACGTATACTATTACTATTATATCATAATGTATTTGATAAACATTTGAATTATTACAACTATTACTGGGAAGTATATTTTCATCTAATAGTATATCAAGCGTAACGCTACAAGGTATAATTAATATACATACATTCAGTGTATGTAATCTTAGTAGGTAAACTGCAGTATTGAAAGTAGATAACCTTTTACCATGGTAACAGGTAAACTTTATCAAATATGATATTTATTGTGCGTATATCGTAACGGATAGAGTGGTGTACGAACAGCTATACACAGCTTTAGCTAAGGCTTTACACAGCTATAAGTCGGCTAGTGGGGCGTGGCTTCAAATCATGTCTGCACCAATAAAATAGGTCATCAAATAATATTCAGGAGTGATCTTATATAATTTTGTTTACAAACATTATCAGCTCTCGTTAAAATCATGGATGCCTTAACATGAGAGCGGCTTCAAATGGATATTATAACCAATCGGTTATACGTGAAAACGTCATCTAATTTACTGGGTAGTATTAAAGGGATACGAGCCTTTTTTGGTAAAAAACAGAAGAAAAAAAAATGTATTATTTGAAATATGTAATATTTGAAATGTTAATATACTCACATTAAAATATTAGAGCTCAAAACGATTGATCAAATATAAAAATAAAGGTTTTATGACACGACCTATTTTTTAGAATATATAATTAAAAGAAATAATCACTAAAAATACTGCAAAAATATGCTTATATAAAAATATTTTACAGAATTATTATTTTTTGTATCTAATATAATATTTTGTATTACTATTACTATCATAATCATATATATATATATATATATATATATATATATATATATATATATATATATATATCATATTTATAACCAATATTAGATGAGTTGTATTTACAAAAATATATAATATGTTCTCATTATATAAATATATATTAAACTATACAGAGTAGTCCTCTTTTCAATATGCATTTGATATACCCCTTCAATATACAGAATTGTAATATCTTAAAAATTTTAAACTTATTGACAATTAAAAAAATATAAAAATCCCTATCTTTTTACATTGAATTTTCAAAAAATTTCAAAACAAGCGTAACCCCTTAAAGTAATTCACAAAAATAACAATAACAATGTTAAGTTTTACGTTTAGATATTTTTAATACAATTTAAAAATCAATATTTATATATATATATATATATATATATAATTATACCTATATATAATTCATTAACAATTTACAATCTTTAATAAAATATAAAATTAATTTTACAATACATCACGATTATATATAATATTTTCTTAATATTTATATACACTTTTCTCCTATATTGCATCGCGTGTCAAATTGTATTAGGAAGGATTTATCATCTATAAAATATATTGATTGTATTCACAATTGTACCTTGACACTATAACGTAGGTATATTTAGTAGTGGTAATATATTCTAAAGATAATATATATATATATATATATATATATATATATTATTAGTTTAAGACATTATATTTTAACATTAATCTTGTAATTGAAATATATATATATATATATATATATATACATATATATAGATTACAAGATTTATATATATATATATATATATATATATATATATATATATATATATATATATATATATATATATATATATATATGTGTGTGTGTGTATATAATTGACCGCAGTGGTCTCGGTAGCGGTCACCTTAATTGACCATCTGCTTCCTGCACGATGACCTCTAATACACGATGATGATCACGTGACGATATCGTGACGTCATCGCGGTAAACAACATGCGCCTAGTGGTGCCCCTAGTGGTGGTGGTATGTGTACGCTGATTACGTAATGGGGAGGGGTATCGTTTCCGTTGTGTGGGCTCGTTGTTTGTTTAACGGCAACCTTGACCTGGACCTGACCAGGAAGTCAATAACACATAAATATAATGTGTATCTATAGTCTATATATAGTATATATATAGTCTATTGTCTATATATATATAAATAAATAAATT
The DNA here is from genome assembly GCA_964019155.1 of Osedax fenrisi. Taxonomy (NCBI): domain Eukaryota; kingdom Metazoa; phylum Annelida; class Polychaeta; order Sabellida; family Siboglinidae; genus Osedax; species Osedax fenrisi. The sequence continues at coordinate 35,398,248 of OZ025242.1, forward strand.
ACTTATTTAAACACTCGTATATTGCATGATCTTACAAGGATTAATAATATACACAAATAATTAAATATAAAATAATGTTTAATTAAATGTTTAACAAATTGTCGTGTTCATTCGTATTACTAACACCAAGTTATACCTAGCAAGGGAAGAGGGTTCCAATAGGTAGTGGTAGCCCAAGTGAATGATCTTTTCCCAATGCTCATCTCATTTATATTTAGTACTTTACTAAAATATAAAATACAAACTAAAATATAAGAACATTGCAACCGGGCATAACTGCAAGTATAAACATGTTTATTTCTTCATTTATAAGTTTCTCATGTACATTGTTTTTCAAATCAATATTGTATAAATAATTAATATGATATTACTTTAGTATTAATATGTAATTAGTTAAACTATATTAAAGTTTGCTCTATAAAATAACATGATTAAAGAAGTCAAAAAACACATGTTTAATTTATCGTTTAAATATATTTAATTATGAAAAATATTAGTCTAATTTTATTGAAAATAATATTTATAAAATGATGAATATTAACAATATAAAATAATGAAATAAACATATTATATATTAAATAAACAATTGCGTATATACGTATAATAATTAAATATAATTGATACATGAGTCAGAGATGAGTCAGAAATGTTAATGATTAACGTGTAAACATAATCACCTGACTCTATTCGTTAAATACTAATGCAAGTCACATAAATAACATGTATAAAGTGAAGGAATAGCCTACACAATAGCTTGTGATAATAATAACCTGTGATAACAATAGCATGTGATAATAATATATTGTGATAACAATAGTATGTGATAACAATGGCCTGTGATGTAACGTAACACGTGATATCATTACGTAATATATGTTGACATAAGTCCGTCAGAATGACGTTAATTTATCAATATATTGAATAACAAAAAAAACTGTTATTCCGACAAAGATGTACTTTAGTTCCTATAATACATTATACATATATATATATATATATATATATATATATATATATATATATATATATATATATATTAACCGTACTTCCCCGACGTTGCCCGGATGAAAGTTTTTCCGTTATTTCGTTATCTTATAAAATAATTCGATGTTTAACATCTGAAGTTTAAATGTATTGACCCATTGATTTATATAGGTAAGGTAAGGTAATTATTTATTTAGACACTCGTTATATTTTAAAATCTCACAAGTGTTGAGAATATATAAAAATAAATAATTAAATTAATAAATTAATTAAATAGTTATCTATTTAATTAATTTATTAACAACAAAATTCGCAATTTATTCTTGAATTCGGTGTGACTCCTTGTACATCGTAATGACTTGGGAAGAGAATTCCACATGGAAGGAGCAGCCCAGCCGAATGATCTTTTCCCAATTCTCATCAGATTTATTTTCGGCACTGAAAATAAATTTGAATATTGCAGACGAGTGTTTCTCATTAGCTCTTCATTAAGAAGTTTATTTAAATATATAGGCTTTTTCAAAATAATAGTTTTATGAGTTATACTTAGTATTTTAAATGTGCACATATTGTCCATAAGTAACCAATTTAAATCGCCTACTTTTTTTGTAATACTTATTTGATCACACCTCTTAATATTAAAGATTAATATTGTAGATGATTTAATAACCCTATTTAATCCATAAAATAATTTCAGTTTGGAATTAATTAGTAAACTATTGCAATATTGTAATCTAGATAACACAAGAGATTGCACTAACGCAATTGTTGATTCCATATATATATATATATATATATATATATATATATATATATATATATATATATTGTATATTATATATTAAATATATATAATATATGTATATTAAATGGGGAAGCTATAATTCTGATACGTTTAGTGTTGCTAATGGAGTGCGTCAAGGTGGGATATTATCACCTTTACTATATAATATTTATACTGATCCAATGATAGGTAATCTGAACTCTATTAAAACTGGGTATTGTATTAATGGAAATATAATAAATAATTTGTGTTATGCGGATGACACAACCTTATTCTCACCCTCGCTATCTGGTTTGCAGCTGTTGGTTGATTGTTGTCAGAAGTTTGCAAATAGTAATAAAATAACATATAATATTGAAAAATCTGTTATCCTACCAATTTATTATAACAAATCTCATCATAATCCAATTAAGCTACGTATTGGAAATACATGCTTGAGAGTAGTAAAAACTTATAAGTATCTTGGACACTGGATTTCTGATAATTTATCTGATGAGATGGATATAAACTGTAATATTAAACGTCTTTACACAACTAGCTATTCTCTATCTAATAGATTTAGAAACTGCTCGAAATATGTATGTATATTGCTTTTTAAAACATTCTGCTCTAATATGTATCTTTGTAGTCTATGGGATACAGATAATGCTTACTTTAAAAAAATTCAAGTAGCATATAATAATGCATATCGCATATCCCTTGGCTATAAACCTAGATGCAGTGCATCCGAAATGTACCTATATGATAATGTCGATAATATTATTATAAAATTACGTAAGTCGTATTACTCACTATATAATCGTGTTAAATTATCTGACAATTCTATTATTAAAATGATATATTTATATAATGTTTCTCGCCCGTCGTCAATATTTAAAACATGGTGTACATCATTGTTTTTTTAACTATATATTATTTGTAATTATATACTTATATATATAGATATGTGTTGTATAGTTGTATTTAATTTTTTTTTTTGTTTTGTTTATCTATGGACTGTTTATGTCTGACTCAAATAAATAATAATAATAATAATATTATACAGTGATTTCCCGGTATATCGTCTCCATATCTATGAAAAACCGATATCTCAGAAATGTAAAATGTCTAGTTTTCATTTATAACAGTGTACGTTTACAAGGTATAACTTCTAAGTAACTCTAACTATAACTTAGTAACCCGGTATAACGAATACTGTATACAGAGACCGAAATATATGTGCACATATATACCCATGGGTATCTGCGATTCAGCTACTGGGATTTACAGTATACTAGAGTACACGTTATACACGATACGTACTATACGTACTATATAGTATACGGTATACACTGTGTTACATACACTCTATAGTGTACACTGTACACGATAGAAGTGTATAAGTAACTTATTATGTATAAGTAACTTGGTCATAATAGTTTCGTATTCACGCACATGTATATTATATGTCGTACATTGTATGTCGTGCATTGTATGTCGTACATTCGCATGTGTTAAGTAACAGTAGTACTAACATCTATCGGTGTTATGTAACAGTGCTGGTGACATATACTGGTTCGTGTAGCAATACAGCTGGTGACATCTAGTAGTGGGGTATATCTATAGTATTGGTTGTGATAGCTAGAGGTGGCTTATAACAGTGAGGGTTAGATCTAGCTGTATGTGATCTGGCAATAAGTTTACGAGTCATAGTGGATGGTTGATTGAGGGCTGGTAGAGGAAGAGCTGGTGGAGGTATGGGGCTGGGGGCTGGGAGGGAGGGATGGAGGTTTGAGAGCCATAGGAATACAGGCCGCCATCTCAAAAGTGAAATTAATAATTTACGCGACCCGTCTGTTGAGGTCACACTGTAGTCAATCAGGTCATGGACACCTGTCACTCAAATGTACCCGCACAATATGTCAAGTATTCTAGCACGTATGTGCGTGTGTGTGGGCGTGTATAGGTGCTGATATAAATGTATTGAGGAAACACGAGTAATGTAACGTAAAGATTATAGGAGGATTAATAAAATGTAATCAATACTTTTCATTAAGAAAGTAGTTCGGATGAATACTCGCGACGTAATAATCGCTTATTACGTAATAGTTATTAATATTGATAATTATAATCGAAAGTATAATTACCTTAGTATATACTATATAGTATACAATAGTATTCTATATCGTATATATATATATATATATATATTATTTGGACATCATTATCTTATTTCAGTGTGTATGAGTCATAGATTTATAGTTTACATAGATCGGAGGTGCTATATCTTGCCAACGTAAAATTATTGGACATACATGGTAGCTGGAATGGAGATTTTGGATTTTTAATTTTTGTAAACGATGGCCGACATCACGTAACACATGATATTTCATAACAAATATTTAAATAAATAATATTTATTTTTTACATACATTTGGTTTATTTTTCTATATACGCTTATAAACTGCATTTCGATTAAATCAAAATAAACATTTATATTTATTTATATCATATATTTATAATGCAATATAATCTCAACACGTAATATGCTTAAATAATACTTTATATAGGTAATATTAAATTACAATTTATCGGTGCATTTTTAAATTCTTAGATCGCTTTAATTTGTTCTATATAATATTATATAGTGCATTTTATTATATCAAAATAGACATTTATATTTATTTATATTATATATTTTGAATACACTATAATTGCATCACGTAATTTGATTAAATAATACTTTATATAGGTAATTTTAAATTACGATTTATCGGTGAACTTTTGAATTCTTAGATCGTTTTAATTTTTCTATATACGCTTATTTAAACTATATTTATGAGTGCTTGATTTTTATAATCGAAAGTTGAAATATTTTCTCGCCCAAAAACAAATTATTTAAATACATAAATACCCCATACGTGTTTATTAATAATTAACCTGGTATTCAGTAATTGTAAAAGTAAGTACATCTATATTATTGCTATAATGATCACATATATAGTATTATAATTGCTATAGCTATAGCTATTATATATATATATATATATATATATATATATATGTGTGTGAGTAAGTTAATAAGAAAGGGAGATATATAATACATAGATATAGTGTTTAGGTATATGATATATATACTATTATCGTTAGTTTGCTAATAAATAATTACTTAGAGAGAGAGAGAGAGAGAAAGAGAGAAAGAGAGAAAGAGAGAGAGCTATCCATCAAGCTGGGTAGGACACACTCGTGACCTGTACAAGGACATGCGCTTCTCTTAGTGGGCGACGCGATGTAGTGCTTGGCCGTGTAATACACCATATGCGCATGTATACACACACGTATACACACACGTATACACACATGTATATATACATGATATATACGCTTATTTAACATATACACGTGAAGAGAGTATACCCGTGTGTATATTCGATGTCCATATGCTAATATGTTCGTAAATCTATTATTTAACAAATGTCACTTATTAATGTTTTACATTTATATAAGTACGCTCGCATTCTATTGCATGTGTTGCGTATCGACATAATGTTATATAGATATGTATTATTACTAACTTACTTGTTATCCTATGACTCGTAAATCGTAGGGAGAATCAATGACGACAGAGTAACACAATTTATCCAGTCGTCTCGTTCATGCACATCTTTTATTAAACAATTAACATCCTTCTTTATCCATTTAACAATGTTATCTATCCATTTTTGTTTTTAGCGACCTCGATTTCTTTAACTTTCAACTACTCCTTGCATGATTGTTTTGCACAAATTATCATGTCTGGATATATGTCCAAACCACTTTAATTTACGTGGTTTTATTGTTTGCAGGAGCGGCTCGCATACGTAAACTATAGTTACCTATTTCGATGATTCTGTTACGGATGAACACGTTTGTTTTCCTCTCTAGATTTGTAATACCGAGAATTTTCTATGCGATTTATTTTCAAAAGCTTGTATTTTCTTTTGCATGGCTGCATTTATCGTCCATGTCTCGCATCCATAAGTAAGGAACGATACTATAAGAGAACGATTGAGATTGTCCTTTAGTTTTAAGTTTATTTGTTTGTATATAGTATTCCATATTGTATATAACCGTACCATCGTGTATGTATACATGCTATATTCAATAGCATGAGCTTATCTAATTCTGATGTCCATTTCACATGATCCGTATCTTGTAAGGGTTGACCCCAGATAACAAAACGTGTCAACTTCTTTAAGCTTTTCTCCTTATAGGGTAATATTTACATGTATAGAATTGTCGTTAGTGTTTATCATCACTTTACTCTTTTCTGTACTTATTTCCATTCCATATCTGGTTGAACTTCTTGATATTTGGTCTGTGAGTTCTTGAAGCACCTCGTTGGTTCCGGCAAGTAAGTCGATGTATTAAGCGAACTTTAGATTCCAAGGTGGTCTTCCACCTACTGAAATATATGAAGAGTAGTTGCTCTTAGTTTCAATCATAATTTCTTCAAGGAATAAGTTGAATAATGTTGGTGAAAGCAGACATCCATGACGTACACCAACTGAAGTTTTAAAGAATTCGCTTTCAGCATTATTTAATATCACTGCGCTAGTAGAGTTTGCATATAGTGATTTGATCATCATGATTATATCGTTCTGAATTCCAAACTTACATAACGCTGACCATAATCCGTCATGGTATACTCGGTCAAATGTTTTTTTTAAATCTATGAAATTATGGAACAGGTTTTTTGGCTTTCAAGATATTTTTCAATAATATTTTTGCAATTAAATACTTGTTCTAAAGTGCTCCTTTCTTTTCGGAATCCGGCTTATTCTCCCGATAATATTTCTTCTACCTGGGGGCTTAGTCGTTTAAGGATTATAGTATTTTAAGGATAGTAGTATTTTGCTGGACTGGCAGATTAAACTTAATGTTCTGTAGTTTTTGCATTTCTTGAGATCACCTTTCTTGGGTATTGTTATAATAAGTGACTTCGTTCACTGAGATGGCCATACTCTACTCGACCATGATTTCTGACATAAAGTTGTAAGTAATCTTACCACGGCATTGCCCCCATGTTAGACTAGTTAACTTGGTATGACACCGGGTGATTTTCCTTCCATCAGCGTTTTAATCGCTTCAATAACTTCAGACTCGAGTATAGGCAATTCTTCCTTCATATCTGTGTTAAAGTTTGCGTTACAGTTTACACTAATATCTGGGTTAATCTGGTGATTGTAAAGTTCATTGCAGTATTCCATCCATCACTTTAGAATAATTCTATCTTCAGCTAGTGGTACTCCCTTACAATCTTCAATTATTGAGGTGCTTCTGGGTATTGTATTGATGTTCAACGTGTTTCATAAGCCCGCTTATTGTGTCTTCCGTGTCTCATGATATCATCTATAGATTTACACTGACATTGTATCCAATCAACTTTTGCTTTTTGCATCTTTTTGCGAATTGTTGAATTTATCTCCCGCTAGACATTTTTGAGATCAGACTTTTGCTTATTTGTAGACTTAAATAGTCTTCTCTCATCGCAAAGGTCGAGTATTTCATCTGTAATATATGGCTTTTTTTACTACGATATTTTCCAATTATTTCTGAAGCAGAGCTTGTTATAATTTATTCAAATTTTGTGTATATTTCAGTAGGGTTACATTCTTTTATAGTCTTTTCTAGCTCATTAAATTTTACATCTACATTTTCCGAGTATACTTTGCATATTCTTGGGTCCTTTAATTTTTTTTAGGTATATTTGATCGTATTTTAGCTTTAGATTGAAAATTATGAGATCACGATCACTGTTTATAACTGCACCTGGATATGTTCTTGTTGAGCTTCGTATGATACTTGACTTGAATCTTTGAGGTGTTAATATGTAATCTATTTGATTATGAACTAGTCCATTGGATGAGTGCATTGAATTTCTTGAATTTTTATGCGGATGTAAATTATTAGTAATAACTAATTTGTGCCTTTCAGCGAATTCAAGTAGTCTTTGCCCTTGTTCGTTTATATTTCCGATTCCAAATCGTCCAACACATCCATTCCATATTGCATTCTTTCCAACGTTGGCGTTCCAGTCACCTTGTACTATCTAAAAGTCTTTCTTCGGTGTGTTAGATATGGTTTGTTCTATAGATTCATAAAATTCTTATATTTCTTTATCTGAGTGACTTGTTGTTTCTGCATATACTTGGATTATTATCATATGTATTAGACTCGCTTTTATTCTGATAGAGCTGAATAATTCTGCTTGAAATCACATAGTAATTAATCTCAACTTTTGTTAGTTACTTCTGACTTTAACTTCAACGCATTCAAAATTCTTGTCTTGTACACTATAGAATAGCGTATGTACAGCTTCAGTTGTTAATTCTCCTGATGCAGTCATTCTTGTTTCGGATAGACCTACTATGTACCGGTAATGAACTCACCAACGTTCAAGTACGTTGGTGAGTTCATGAATCTTGCCGCATCTTCTTAATGTATGCACATTCCACGTTCCTATAGTTTTTATTGTATATGGTAGTTTTATCTTGTTAATTGTTTTGCTCTTCCAGTAGTTAGTTTAACACTACCATCCTGGTTAGCACCGATAGATAGCGCGGTCTTTGTTAGTCCGGGCATCGACCCATCCGGCTTGAAGTTTTGTATTTATATTGTCATGTTGATTCTTTATGTAGGCTTTTATACTAGATGGCTACTATCTCATATACTAGTCCCCTCTTGCGAGTTTAACCAACTGGCAAAAGTGGTTTCGAGGATGTGGTGCGAGGAGCCAAATCAAAAGAGTTTTTGGACCGTAAATAGTGTGTAGTTATTAACCCCTATATTTAAAGGGTGGAAGTAGTCATATACACATTACTCCATTGTAAGACCCCATAACACCCAATATCAATAGTTTATATTATATTATATAATATCATATAGTTTGAAATTATATTTACTTATCAAAAATTATGAATTTTTTTCAATTCAAAGTTATTTCTACGTGTTAATCAAGTTAATCAAGTTATATTCATAAGTAATATATAAGTAATATTTATATTTATAGTCTATTATATATATTATTTATTTGTTTATTAATTTAAATATATATATATATATATATTTATATCCTATTAACTATCAATTATAAATAGTGTCATATTCATTGATATATCTGTATACCAATATATGCAGTCAACTCTCACTAACTCATAAACACCGCTAACTCAGATTTTTTTTATAAGTTATGGTGTTATTTTATAATAAATAAATTTAACATCAAATCGATATCTAGGAATACGGATATATCATACAAATTGTATCGGTATCTTCGTGTCTGAGTTAGCAGGAGTTTAGTGTATATATATTTATAAATAATATGTATTATAATTATGATTCATTCACACGTGATCAGAAATTGAAGAAAGTAAAAAGACGGAACACTCTCCAACAGGTTATTGATTATTAGTTATTGATTATTGAATTTCGCTTCCTCGTTCTATCCTTTATATAGATGATGCCTCTATTGTTAAAGCCTGTAACAATAGCGTCAACACTACACTAGTTAATCGTATGTATCAGATATTTGTTGTCTATCGGTAACTACAAGAGTTGTTTACATCGATGATGAGAGTCCATTGGTAGTAGGTACACATGGACTACCTAGGAAATATAGTATATAGATTAAAGGCATCGAGCTATAGCGAGAAATAGGGTGGTAATATTCAATGTATGGCAGCGTAAGCCAATGCGGAAAGCGGAATTAAAAAATCAGCCATCTTTCGGTAACCAAATATTAAAATATAATATTCTTGTGATCATAACTTTTTTATTATAAATTATATCAAAAAAGTAAAAAAAATATTAATTTGAAGTGAAAATTATATTAATTTTTTATCCTCTTTCCAATGGTATTAATAATGTTATTCTAGCTACAAAATAAAAAATCAAATAGGGCGAATCCGCCATTTTGCGGTGACCAAATTAGATTGACGCTTTCCGCATGTCAGATACCTTGGGTACTACTCTATTTCTCTCCGCACTCTATGATCCATGCACACATACACGCTACTGTAGTTGTAAACTAGTACTACTGATATTATCGCTCATCGCTTAGTATACGTGTGTAAAATGTATGCCGTTATAGGGAGTGTTCCGTGTGCTGGGGATGACATTATGGGATAAACTTGGTAATTGGGAATGTCATCAGTAATATAATGCTTATAAGCTCTAATTATAGTGAACTATAAAAGTTGATCTACAGTAGTGGTGAGATGTAATGCCTAATATGGTGTTGTTTGTTAATGATGTGTGTGTGTGTAATACACCGCTGTATACAGATTTAGTATACTAAATAACACCGTGGGGGGCGCTGTATACACTATACTATATAGAGTATTATTATAGGAGAACACATAATGCTAGGACTGTAGCACCTTCGTTAATATACTCACTAATATGTATATATATATATATATATATATATATATATATATATATATATATATATATATATATATCAATTATACTTATCAGATAATCCCCCTGTATTTGTGTACGCTTTCTGTAATAAGTAAATGCAATAAATATATATATATATAGCAATTTCTATATATAAATATATAGTATTTTACATATAGTATTATATATTTTATAAGTAATACGTTTATATTTATATAATTTATTAGTAAACACATTCTACGATATTTAATAATTTTAGCTGTACTATCGAGATGTCATATACGTATTGTAATACACATCTGACCAGTGGTCAATCGCTTAGTGAGTTGACGTAACGAATACACTCCATATATATAGGGATTAGAATATTCTAGAAGCATATTCTAATTGTCACTTCCGTTAAGATGCCAAACTCTAGGTTATGTCCTACCCCTAGGGGTACACCTAGCTAGGTTGTGTTCTACCCCCTAACACCTACCTCTATTATTGACGTAGTGTTGTACGATGTACACTGTACATCTAGTGTACTTGTTTGTCACTCATTAACACATTTTAGATATGTAGTCGTTCTCTTATTTGTTTCAGAAGTTATCGTACTTTTAGTCATTCATATGTTTCGCCGCCCCTCTGTCATAGGCTATGACTCATAGATGAACTCATTCACGGACGACGTCGGACGTGTGTCGGACGTCCGTGAATGTCCGAACGTCCATTATTAAAAATCACCTAACAACTCTTATAAATAACATTAAAAGTGAAATACTATTTATTAATAATAATTGCTGAATTACGGACAACTATCATGTTATATAAATGTACTTAGACCGCGTATATGATAGATATTTCATAGGGTATACATAGTTTATAAATATAATTCAAATTCATCCGATAAGTATATTTATTTTAAAATATTGAACCGCCAGGGGTAACTAGTAATCCTTCTAAAGAGACGATATTAACCGCTAGATGGGACTAATAATCCTCACAAGGAAGCGATATTAACCGCTAGATGAGCTTTGACGTATTCAATAATTGCACAATACTTATATAATTAAGCTCATGGAATATCTCCTAAAAGTAGCTATATTTGGCTTCTATATAACATAGGCTACACTGTACTTAGTACTATAAGTTAAGTTAATATATGGTACATGTACTGTATTGGTATATTGTACGGTAGTATACTATTTAACGGTAGTACCTACATACTTATTTAATTTGTATATACTTTTATTATTCAATCTTCCAAGTGATATATTAAGTTATATATATATATATATATATATATATATATATATAAATGCACATTAAGTTCAAATGTTTTATTAATATATCCAATAATATAATTTCAATGTATATAGTTTATACTTTTTTTTAGAAATTGTATATATTAATTTATTATATTTTCTCGCGAGATATTATGTAGCCGATGCTTACTATGCCTAGTAATGTTACTATGCCTATGACAATGACTATGACTATGACAATGACTATGATACTTACTATGACTACGACTATGATAATGACTATGACTTTAACTATAATGACTAATACATATAATTATCATGATCTATATATGATCTATCATATATGAACTGTCGATAATTCACAAATAGATAGGTAAGTACTTTCATAGAAAGATGTATACCTTTAGGCTATAGTATATATATATATATATCACAGCTATATCAGATGTACATCTGTACACACAGTACGTAACTCGCTACGATACACTGCGCACAGATATATCGGACATACAGACGAACAAGACGTGCTCCGCAGAAGAGTTCACCACCCTCAAGGTCAACCTGATACTGTACCACTGCGCAAGACTGGGCCGCAATGATTGTAATCACCCTCCCAGTGAAGGTTATATCGCTGACCACTATAGTGGTTTAGTACTACATGATATCGTAAAATAACCCTATATATATACATATATATATATATATATATATATATATTAAAGTATTACTATAGTATATATATATATATATATATATATATATATATATATATATATATATTTACTCTTATAAATAAATATTTAAAAATATTAAACTATATACATATGCCACGTATGTGTTATATATGATTGAAATAGTATACACATTTATTTATAAATGAATTATAATATTGCTATCATCTCTTACTATTAAAAATAATGACATTATTATTATAATTTGAATTATTCTTCTGCTACATATATATATATATATATATATATATATATATAACTCAGAAGATGTAGCGAACTACTGGGTAGAAAAAAAGCAAGGCTTATCTAGTTCTACCCTGTTAATTATTCGAGAATGGAAAATAATTATACAAATATATATGATAAAAAATAATAGGCAATTTGATAAATTTTTACAAAACTAAAAAAAAATAACTAAAAGGATGCAATCTTATTTGATAAAATTATATAAATAAATAATGAGTTATTCAATAAAAAAACGATATTGTCATATCAATATATTATTTCCATAAAATATATATGAATATACATATACATATATATACACATATACACACATACGTACATTAATACACGCATATACAAATGCACACACAAATACATATACATACATATTAGTGCTGTAAAATTTCAAATATCAAATATCAAATCTCAAATCTTTTTTTTTCGGTTCGGTTCAAATCTTTAATTTTCGGGCATTTGGAAAGATTTGATGGTCTCAAATCTTTATTTTAAATTTAGTTTCGGTTCGGGTATCATGTCGGGTAATTGTTCGGGTAACGATCGATTAACATAATTATGTAATAAGTTACTTTCAATTATTTTAAAATATCCATAAAAATGTATAGATAGGATATCCTACTATTAATTCGATCATCAGTTATGCCACCTATATGATACTATATTTAAAATAGAATAATGTATTCAAGGACACCGTTTCCTTGATTTATTATCCATTAATAACAATATTTAAAAATTAATACGAATATTCTGCAGATTTATATATTAATACAGAGTATAAATCATTTAAACTTAATCTAATGATATTCCTTCAGGAATAATCATGATGCCATATATGGTGTATATAGTATATAGGATTCCTCCTACACCTTTACTAAATACTATATACTAGTATCATATATATCATATATATCAGCTGATATATATGATTATTAGAATAGTAACGTATTCAATAATTCGAGTAATTAATAATTATTTATTGTAAATTATTCAATTATAATTTATTAATTAATAATTATTTATCAATTATTATTATTAATTAATATAATTAATTATATATTATTTTTATAATTATTAATTATTTAATTATAATTTATTAATTAATAATTATTTATTAATTATTATAATTATTTATTAATTATTATAATTATTTATTAATTATTATAATTATTTATTAATTATTATAATTATTTATTAATTATTATAATTATTTATTAATTATTAGAATTATTTATTAATTATTATAATTATTTATTAATTATTATAATTATTTATTAATTATTATAATTATTTATTAATTATTATAATTAATGATTAATTTTATTATTTATTATTATTAATAATAATTAATTAATTAATATCTTATTTTTTTCTTCGTTAACTTATTTTAAAATATTATTAAAAGATTTGAAGTTCTCGAGAACATACCTAAATATGAGAGATTTGAAGTTCTCGAGAACTTGATATTTTTTTAAAGATTTGAAGTTCTCGAGAACAACAATTTTAAGATTTGAAGTTCTCGAGAACAACCAAGTATTTGAAATTTTACAGCACTAATACATATAGGTTCACCCATACAAACATACCTACATAAACAAAAATATACATATACAAATATAAATATAGAAAATGAAAGAAGTCTCTATTATCACTATATAATTTAAATGAAGATACTGATGAATACATATTAACAAAAATAATTAAATGTAAAAATATAATAAATTACAGAAAAAATCTACAGAAAAAAATTGCAATTTGGATATTTATATTATATAATAAAAGCTCATATATATCTAATATGTACATTAAAAACAAAAATTAAAAAATTAATAAAAAATTAAAAAATTCCATTCCCGAGTAATTACTTCATCATGTTTGAATATAAATTAAATTAAATAAAATATAATAAATAAAATTAAGTATATAAAATTAACTAAAAATAGTTTTTAAAAAAGAAATAGTTGGAAAATATGTATAAAAGATATGTAAGATATATAAGATATGTAAGATATGTAAGATATAATATAAAATAAAGAATAAAATCAGTTAAAGCATTTAATACATCGAAATATAATTATATTTTAAACTTCGAGTAAACGTATTTATATTATATAATAATTTAAATCTGTTTTCAAGAAGATTCCATAAAAATGGACCATTGTGAGTTATGCAAAAAATGTTTATATTAAGACGGAAAGAAGGAATAACAAATTTAAAATTTTTTCTCTGACTATATATACATTGATTAATAGAGAACATATTTTTGATAATGATTGGTGTAAAATTATTAAAAATCCTAAACATAAATTTTAGAGTATTTAATTTTACAATATCAGTAAATTTCAAGATATTCAATATTTTATAATATTTATCTGTATTACATCTATTTGAAATATTGAAAATAGCTCTGATGGCTTTATTTTGTATAATAATTAATCTATTTAGATTATATATATATATGTAGTAGACCATACAGTATTACAATAATTTAGATGAGGTAGAAAAAATGTATTATAAATGAGTTTTAATGATTTTATAGTAAGAGAATATTTTAATTTATGTATAATAGATACAACTTTAGAAAGCTTATTAGCTATATTATTTATATGTTTTTTTCCAGTTTAATTTCTCATCTATAGTGATTCCTAAAAATTTATAATACCGTACCCTATTGATTATATTACCATTTATATGTAAAACAAAATTATTTATATATTTGTTATCATTAAACTTATCATGAATTAAAATGTAATATGATTTATCTATGTTAATAGTTAGTTTATTTTCAGATAACCATATATTTAATTTCTTAAGTTCATTATTCATAGTTAATTTAAGAGTATTAGCATCTTTATCTTTAAAAATTAAATTAGTATCGTCAGCAAATAATATAGGAATAGAAGAAATAAAAACAATATGTAAATCATTTAAAAATATATTAAAAAGTAAAGGACCCAAAACAGAACCTTGAGGAACACCAATTTTAATATTACTAAAATCAGACTTAATATCATTGTAAATGACACATTGCATTCTATTTTCAAGATAACTAGTAAAAAAATCTTATGCAACACCTCTAAAACCATAATTTTCCATTTTAAGTATTAGTAATTCATGATCTATTGTATCAAAGGCTTTACATAGATCAATTGACAAAATAGCTGATAATAATTTACTTTCTAAATTATTAGTTATGTTTTCCATAAGGTAATTTAAAGCATCATTTGTACTACTATTTTGCCTAAATCCAAATTGAGATTCATTAATCTTAGAAAATGTATTCATGAATTCATTCATTCGATTTTTAATTATTTTTTCAAATATTTTGGAAAATTGAGATAATAGAGAAATTGGTCTATAGTTACCTGGTAACCTTTTATCTCCTTTTTTGAACAAAACAATAACTTGACTTTTTTTAAGTATGTTTGGGAAAATACCCTGCTAAATTGAAATATTAAAAAGGTGTTGTAATATATATTTAATTTCATCTATTGTATTTTTTATTAAGTTTATGTCAATTTCATATAAGTCTTTGGAATTTTTCATAGTGCAATTTTCCACAACTTTAACAATTTCAGTAATTGAAATAGGGTAAAAATAAAAATTATTGTTATTTACTAATTCTGAAGGAAATGTATATTTATTAGTTTTAGGAATTTGATCTAATAATGATTTACCTAGAGTGCAAAAATGATTATTAAACATCGTCGCGGTTTTTAGATCATCTTCTTTGGTAATATTACTGAAAGGACACTTAATTTTATTTTTTGAATTAGGATTCAGAATTTCATTTATAGACCTCCATTTTTTTTTAATATTCTTTTCATTGTCAATTTTTTTTTCTAAATATAATTTTTTAGATAGTCTGATTAAAGATATTAATATATTTTTATAAGATATATATCTTTGTTTATTAAAAGCATTATTATTTTTAAGTAAACATTTATAAAATTTATTTTTTTTAGCAATACATTTTTTTAAATTGTCAGATATCCAGGGCTTATTATAAAAATCTGAAGTTTTTTTCTTTATTTAAGGACAATGTTTAAAATATAAATCAGTGTATATTTTACAAAAAGATACAAACGCACTATTCGGGTCATTGGGGTCATTGTCATCATATATACGTTTCCAATCGTAATCAAATAATGAATTTAAATAATTAATATTATAACAATTTAATGATCTAAATGTTATATACTTTTGTTTAGTAAGTATTAAATTATATGTAAAATAATTATTATAAATTGAAAAAATAGGTAGATGATCACTTATATCAATTATATATATATATATATATATATATATATATATATATATATATATATATATATATATATATATATATATATGTTATATATATATATATATGATTTATATTTTATATATTTTATATTGCTATATTCTTCTGCTATATATATTTATATTAATATGTAATATATAATATTAATTAATAGATATAATTAGATATTATATAACCCCGCAATAAAACTATGGCTGTCGTTATGGTCCTCCAATAAAATATGTAATCATTGATTATTTATTGTCACGTGATATACATTTCCTACATTATTCATTTAAATAACATTACCATTATATTTAGATATATATATATATAAATAATTAATTATAACTTATAGACTATATATTGAATGATTTATTAATAGCACGTTTATAACGTTTGCGTAATATATGCTGAAGTTGAAGTCTTGCAGAGTTGTGCGTGTATCTATCTGAGTAGTTTGAAGTGCACGTTTTTAGGGCAAGCGAGCTGCGTGCTATCATCCCAGCCGAGTGGTGTGCCACTGCAGTGCATACCACTGGTCTATAGGCCGTAGTGAGTCATATATTCAGATTATACTAAAACTTACACTAAGTAATGTAATAATAATGCTTTTCATGTATATACATATAATATACATGTATACATTGTATATATATATATACACGAACATACATTATATATAATCATGATTTTATTAAATATACATAAGTATTATGTAATACTGCATTGTAACATTAGTGTAGCTTTATAATCGGTTATGGTTAATATTAATAAATCTAAAATAATACTAAACTTTTTCAATTAAAATATGTTTAATAATTTACAGTTAATAACCTATGAATATTATGTTAATAATTATATTAGAAATTGTTGTAAAAATACGTTACAATAATAATAATTTATTATTATAAGAATGATTAGAATAAATGATGTGAACACAACGCTTTATCGCATTCATGTGTTATACATTTGTCAAATTATAAAATCAACGAAAATATAATTATGTACTAAAGTATTATCAACAATTATTTGAAAATCGCATTATATTGTGTTTATGTCATATTTGTTATTATCATATATGACGAAATAAGTGAAATAAAACAGTCATTAGGAAAATAGTATATTTAAAAATGACAATACTATTGGGTATAAACTATAAAAATTAATAATAAACTTAATTTTCCATATTACTATTTTCACTATTTATTTACTTTATTTTATGCCACATTATACTGTTTATTATTCAATATTATATATCTCATGTTCAATATTTCAGGATACATATATGTGTATAGTATGTATAGAAATATATATATATATTGTATTAATTAAATTTCACAGTATCGGTTTTTTCGGTGTTTTAATATCAATTATGTTTATTATAATTTTAATTCCTGTAAAATATAAATATAAATATTAATAAAAGATCTCTGTTGTCATATATGACCTATATATACCTATAGGTCATTCTATAATTGTTATTAATACATAGATTTAAAAAGTTAGTGTATAACCAAACTGTAATAGATATGTCTATTATAATATATGACAACAAGAATTGTAGGCTATAGTCTACTTAATTAGCTATATAATTATATTATCATGCGCAAACGTGTATGATTTTAATAATGCATAGGCTTATTATAATATTTATTATATATATATACATTATTTAAATTATCGGATATGTATACATATATGTAATGTAGTATGAATTATTCATATTTGAAATTAATCTTATACTTTTTTTCAAATAATCCTATTCATCATGACTCATTCCTTTATGAGTCATAAATATAAATAAATTATGACTGATCGTTAATGACTCACACCATGACATACACAACCGATGACACGTGACTTCTCCTTCGTACAGAACGTTCCAGATCTCTGCTGCGCAAGATGCACTCGTATTACGACGGCGACTCCGACGGTCAGCTGACCTCTGATGAACTCGGTAAAGCAGTGTCACGTGATCACCTATCTAAACTGTCCGCCCACTGTAATCTGTCGTCACTTCTCGCACGATCTCGTTCTCTGAATATTAGACAATTCATCACGGCATTCGGTTAGAAAATCTTGTAAAACCACTTCTATTGCCAATACTCTACTACTACTACTACTACTACTACTACTACTACTACTACTACTACTACTACTACTACTACTACTACTACTACTACTACTACTACTACTACTACTACTACTACTACTACTACTACTACTACTACTACTACTACTACTACTACTACTACTACTACTACTACTACTACTACTACTAATACTACTACTACTACTACTACTACTACTACTACTACTACTACTACTACTACTACTACTACTACTACTACTACTACTACTACTACTACTACTACTACTACTACTACTACTACTACTACTACTACTACTACTACTACTACTACTACTACTACTACTACTACTACTACTACTACTACTACTACTACTACTACTACTACTACTACTACTACTACTACTACTACTACTACTACTACTACTACTACTACTACTACTACTACTACTACTACTACTACTACTACTACTACTACTACTACTACTACTACTACTACTACTACTACTACTACTACTACTACTACTACTACTACTACTACTACTACTACTACTACAACTACTACGACTACTATAGTAGTACTACTACTACTACTACTACTACTACTACTACTACTACTACTACTACTACTACTACTACTACTACTACTACTACTACTACTACTACTACTACTACTACTACTACTACTACTACTACTACTACTACTACTACTATTACTACTATAGTAGTAATAGTAGTATATATACTACGACTACTATAGTAGTACTATAGTACTACTACTAAAACCACGTATTGTATTTCCAGTAACTTATACCCACATTTAGAGATGCATGATACTATTCGCGCAGTAGAGCCGTGCATATGAGGTCCCCATGCATCGATACGTGCATCGATACGTGCATCGATACGTGTATCGATACGTGCATCAATACGTGCATCAATACGTGCATCAATACGTGCATCGATACGTGCATCCGTACAGCCACTCTAGACAATCGATCGTATATAAAAAACGAGCGCTCTCGCACACATCGGTACATCTCGGTTTATCTCGGCAAATATCGTTAGTTGTCGGTAATTCTCGGTACACTGTTACTCTACGTATACAGCACAAGTGTGCAGTGCACAACTGCCTATGTATATATGTAAGCTTATTTCCAACTTTAATTATAAATTTGATTTGCATCATATATATATATATATATATATATGTGTGTATGTGTACATGCATATCCGTTTGTGATAATGCATTTACGCCGTATATTGTACGAATATTGACTGAATGTATTAAAGTACACACACACACACACACACACACACACACACACACACACACACACACACACATATATATATATATATATATATATATATATATATATACATATTATATTATATGTTATTGATATAATAAAGTCAATATATATGCAACATATATTTAATGAATTCGTGTACCACTACTGGCTAGAGGGGCGTGTTTCCCCCGAGGAGAGGCGTGTTTCCCCTGAGGAGGGGTGCTTACGTAACATGATATTTAATAATGGAATTCGTTAATAAAACTGAGTATGGTATTTAGCAGTCGGACACGTGTGTTAATTAATTAAATGTCATGACATGAAATGTACGTCGTATAGATTATTCGGTTATGTTAAATATCATAATACTAATAATAATAATAATAATAATGGTGACTTCCGGTTACATTACACTGTTGCGTAAGACATATGTTTACTAAGTGAGTCCGTTAATCGTAATCCGTCAATCATTATGTTATGTAATACATTCTGGGCCTCTTACATAGGATACATACGTATTATGAACATTTGTTATGTAAATATTGATTCTAGGGTAGGCGATACATAAAATAAATGTTTAATTAAACATAAATAATGTATTTTTGATATAAATCAGACACTCTGACAGATAGGTTTTAATTAAATATTCACTGATAGATTATACGTCAACAGATAAAATAAGTATATATATATATATATATGTGTATGTGTATTATAATATGTATTCATATTTATATGTATACATGTAATTTTTGCATATATGCATAAATTATATGTAAACATATATTTTAGAAATACGTGTATCTATATAATTATATATAATAATAATATTAAGACACAATTTAATAATAATTATTATTTTAATTAAAGTCTCAAATTATGTTGTATCAACTTTGTCTCTGTATACCGTATACGTTATTATCCTAGTGTGTATATGTGTATATATATATATATATATATATATATTTGTAAATTATCTATATATAATTTTGTATCAATTTATTCAAATTATTTTATGAACATATATACCTATAGGTAGAAAATATAAGTTCTCTATATGATATTCGAATTGTATTAAAAGTCAAAGGTTAATTAACTCATTTAAATAATAATCGTATGTAATGCATGCATGCTTCATAACTATTATTATGTGATAATATGATTTACATAATTCTTTACTATCATTTATTTGTGCTAATAATCAATAGTTCATCAACACGTATTATAAGATGATAAACATATACTATATATATATGTATATATGTATATATATCACGTGATATCTCACCGGATGTCGCGCTATATCGCGGAAATGCAGACGCGCGTCGTGAGGGAGTCGCGTGGTATCAGTCCTTCGTTACGTCCTTACTTCCGCTTCCGGCCACTGACCACGCCGCCGCGTAGTCGATAATAGAGTGAGAGGCTATGGTTTGACCGTAGTGGTCACTATCGCGTGTCCGTTCACAAAGGAAGCTTGATTATCAGCCGGTCACGATGTGCGTATACCAACACCAGCAGCCGCAGCACCACCACCATAGCGCTTAAGTACATCGTTAAGTACATCACCCGATGGTATCACGTGATACTAGTACGCGCGCATTCGCAGCATATCAATAATGTAGTTAGGCGCCCGTGCGTGTGTGTATATCAATATTGCATATATGTAATAATGTATATGTGTGTGTGTGTGTGTGTGTTTGTAGATGTTATATAATATTTATTTGCGATATAAATAATTAGGAATAAATTCTACACATTTTAAGGTACATGATAATTAATATAACAATGAGATTAATAGTTACAAGTATATACTAAAAGTAGGAAACACTAATAAAGGTACAAAGCTACACTAAAAGTGAGGTACATTTGCATTAAAGATACAAATGTACACTATCCTAGCTAAACCTGATATTTCGATAACCTGATAACGATATCCTTCGGATTACTAGTGAAAGAGTTGTACGTATCTTGATGCCGTGAGGATACGGTACAACTTGTAAGTAGTTGTTGTGGCTCGTTAAAGGGTGTGTCGTATAACAGATCTTTAGATAGCTAATTCAATAGAGAAATGGTAGGTAAGTAAACCAAAGTACGGCAGGTTATATTTTGTTTACGGGACGCGTTTTAAATGTAAACATCCGATGAATCACGTGACACCCGGATGTAACTTGAAGTATATTGTTATTGAAGTTACAATAATCGTGTACTTATAGATGGCTGCGTACACTAATAGCATGGTAATGGTTTGAATGAAAGAGAAAGTAATCAACAATGCCAACCAATAGGAGGGGTGGAGTTCATGTACAATATGTGTGTAACTAAGGTAATTAAGTTTAGGGGTTTGTACGAGGATCAGGTTTAAACATATATGTGTGTTTAGCGTATGCGTATATATTGCTAATAGGAGTGGGTTGGGTTGTATTTATAAAACATCAAGGTATAAGGTGCGAGCTGTGTGTTATACGGATAAAGTGTGTATGCAAAGAGAGCGTTACTTTCAGAGTTATACAACCGCGAAACATCCGTGAAGCCTTATGCTTAAACTGATAGTATACGAATACTAGTCATCGTGATTCATCGATGACTCATGACTCTATAGATGAGTCACGTGATCGTATCGGTAAATCTCGCGAATTCTCGCGTCCTGGACGGGAATTTTTTAATAATGTATTTAAATGTAATATATCGCAACGAATGGATCAGAGATAGAGATGGGGTCGGCCACATCGTGCTACGGATATGCCTGTAGGCCACACGTGATGTATCACTTGGTATTACTATTCATTGTAATACATACACGTTAATATATGCTATACTAAATATATATATATATATATATATATATATATATATATATATATACATATACTAGGGTGGGTGGCCGGCGTTGCCCGTTAATGAGACTATTTTAGGTGTGGGTGTAATGGGTTAGTTGAGACTATTGCGTCTTTTTTAGATTTGTATATAATGTTTTCTAGCAGTCAGTGGGCCGTTATTTATCCTTTTTTTATTTTAATGAAAAAAAACAATGATAATTTCATAATGTATTTATTAAAACAAAACTTTAACTAATTTGGTCTACTCTTACTAATGAGTAAAAGTATTTAACCCAACCTAACCACAACTGTGAAAATATACTTTTATAGGTTCACTCGGGAAGTAATGCAGCTAAAAAAAACCTACTAATATTTAAACTTAACTCAAACTAACCACAACTGTGAAAATAACAGGCTCACTCGGGAAGTAATGCAGCTAAAAAAACCTACACAAATTAAAACTTAACCCAACCTAACAACAACTGTGAAAATATCCTTGTATAGGCTAACTCGGGAAGTAATGCATCTAAAAAAATCCTACACAAATTAAAACTTAACCTAACCTAACCACAACTGTGAAAATAACAATATAAATGAATATGCTTTTATAGGCTCACTCGGGAAGTAATGCAGTTAAAAAAACCTACACAAATTAAAACTTAACCCAACCTAACCACAACTGTGAAAATATCCTTATATAGGCTCACTCGGGAAGTAATGCAGCTAAAAAAACCTACACAAATTAAAACTTAACCCAACCTAACCACAACTGTGAAAATAACAATATAAATATGATTATGATTTATAGGCTCACACGGGAAGTAATGCAGCTAAAAAAAATCTACCAATATTAAAACTTAACCCAACCTAAACGTAGATAGGAAATAATTAATATAAACTCGTAACGTAAAAAATATTAACTCGATTTTACTCGTTCTTGAATTTCACCTCAATAATACGGGTAAATAAATTCCGATTCACTTGTTTTTATTTAGATATTCAAACCGGAAGTACCATTTCGTAAATCTACGTAATGTATTCGAAATTAAAGAAACTCATTTTTACGAAATTATTTACGATAAAATTCTCCATGATAATGTTTGTTATTAAAAATTTGCGTCGAATTTAAATTTTTCGATTACGTAAATCGATCAAAAAATGACACTATTTAACGATTATTGGTATCGCATGAATACATATTCAAAAAAGTAAATCATTCATGTTACCCCCGCTGCCCCACTTTATCTCCCGACGTTTTCCTTACGTTTTCCTTACGGCGAATTTTAATTATTTGAATTTATATAAAATATTAAATATTAAATTTTAACGATAAAAACCCAAAATACTACCAGAAATATTGCCCGTAGATGAAAATGAGTGTGCGCATACTAAGTATTCCTAATGATATTTCGAGTAGCTAACCTGATATATATACATTGGCAAAAAAAAAATTCAAATCGAGCATTATTTGAATTTAAGTATACACTTTGTTGAGATTTTTGACGGAAAAAGACTTTTATGGGAAAGAGATTTTGAAAAATTTTGAAAAAAAATCACATTTCAATTTAAAAAAATTATTTTCCTATCCGTTAACGTCGAGGTGGGGACGGCTCGGCCTGCGGCCTCGGCGTACGAGCCCGCCGCGCACCACCTAATTAAAGTATGTTTAGACGAATATATATATATAGATATATATATATATAGTTTAGATATGTTTATGTATTTATCTATGTATATGTTAGTGTATATGTGTATGGGTTTGAATATGCACACAATTCTATACTATAATAAATTCCATAGATAAATAATCACATATATGATAAATATATATATGTGTGTTTGTGTATGTGGCTTATTATGTCATATGGCACCGTGGAATAGTCACTTGCTGGAAAGCCAGAGGTCTCAGGTTCGACTCCAGGTGGTTCTTGTTATATCTCTTGTGTTTATTAAGAACTTGATAATTTATTAATCAAAAAACAAGAACAAATGTTTTAAATAATATAATAATATTATTTGTATTGTATTGTCCTGGGCCCCTCAAAGGTATTTATAACATGTATAAGTCTATGATTTCTTGAGGGGTCCTTTTTTGTTCGCTATTTTTATTATATTTAATATATATATATATATGTGTGTATTTTTTCAATATATAAATATTATATTATTATTAGTATTTATGGAAATAATTATACCATATAAATAATGATATGTTATTTTCTTAAGACAGTGCATGTGTTAAATATATAATTTAATATGAATATAATTAATTATGATATATATATTTAATATTGATATGTAGTCATTATCAAACAAATTCATAGTTATATTGTAATTCATATGTATTTATATAATAACATATGTATATGTGAAGATGATATGAACGCTGTTGCACAGACATATCGGTGCCCACATTTAAAGATAGGACTACCGCGGCGCCCCTGGGGAGCAGTGTGGAAATTAAATGTGACGTTGATAATGATGGAGAAGCGTTGCTATGGTACAGGGCGGAAGTGAACATCGATGATACTTTAGACATAGACGGACTGTCGGTTAGAATACATACACACACATATATATATATATATATATATATATATATATATATATTATGTTCCACATTATACACATTGTATACAATACAGCTATCTAATAACTTAGACAGCTGTCGTTACCATGACAATTCTGTTGTAGTATACTTAAATACATGCGGATGTCTGACACACTAACACACTAACAATAAGAGAATAACCACATGACTATTAATAATCATACTTTTTAGATTACACTCCTCTCGAGTTATTTATAGATCTATTCAAGGTCACCTTCATCATATATCTCAACTGTTCACGATATTAAGTGATATGTACATCGATTACTAAGGAATGCGATCTGCTCGTCACGTGATAGGCACGTGACATACTCGATACACGTGATACTTATCCAAACAACCGCCGCGTTATTACGTAATCGATGTAGTGGTCACGTGGTGTTGTTTATTTCAAATGTAGGCGTATACATCCGGTTCATAGCGAAGGTTACTCGCGTGAACATCGAAGGTAGTGTTGTATCACGTGATGTATTATTAAGAACAATAACAACTTAAGCACGCACCACATACGTGGTTACCTATTGTTCACCTTATTATGAGTGACGTCACTCAACACAGTAAGATCGTGAATCTCTTCTTTCGTAAGGCAATACCACATAGTCAATAGAGTCTCTATCGTAATAAATATAAGACACGCCCCCTTATACTTAGCCATTGGTTACTAGCCATTGTTAAATCTCAGCCAAGCTGAAATTGTCAAACCGAAAATTTCAGCGTGGTAGAAATAAAATATCGGCTGTAAGAGGTATATGTGGAAGTGGAAGTGGATTTGGAGGCTGATGGAATTTCTGATTAAAATATCTAGTATCACATATATATATATATATATATAACCCAGCAATAACTATATACTCTATATTAATAGAATAGAATGTATTTATATATTTACTGAGCATTAAATTATATATAGTTTTCATATATTTTATTTGTATTGTTTTCTTTGCTGAAATGGCTTTGCGTTAAGCGTTAAGATAGTTGTCCTATAGGAATCCTAAAGGTATAACTTGTTGTCAGCGAATACTTCAGTAATTACAGCCGAGTCTTGTTTATTCAAATCATCGGATACATTAATCGTAGACCAATGTACGCAATAGTACACAATTTAGAAAAGTCAACTATAAATTTATTAATACTTAACAATTATTTACCAATAAACATCTACCGTTTCAGCACTTTAAACAATATTTGAATTGTAAGCCATCTTAAATGTCTGAACTGTTTGATATATGTTGCAAATCACTACTATAGAATGTGAAATACGCTTTGATAATACATTACCAATAGAGCTTGCAACCTATTACCAAGTTAAGTAAATGTACTTTATTAATAAGCCATTGTTGTATATCTATGTATGTATTGTAAGTCATACTATGAGTCATAATGTATGATACATTACTATCATTTAAATCATATTGGACATAGGTCGTAATCCATAAGCATTTACGAATATTTAAAGATATGTTCTACAGATATGTGGCAATGGGTAAATGTGAAAGCGATATTTAAACTTTAAAATGGCGCATGTCACTTATTAATGTCGAATGGCACGTGGTACAATCTCTCTTTCCCTGCAAGTACATGTGTACTTGTTGTTATTGTTTAATTTCTGATGATGTCATCTATATTGAGTTTAGCGGTCTACGTCGATATAGTACGTGTAGCCTAGTGCTGTAAATGAACTCGGACACTTTGAACGAGTATCGAGCAGTATCGAACTTTGGATACTTATAAATTTGAAAATTCGGTTTCGAACTTTTGATACTTCGAACTTATGACTTTCGAACTTCGAACTTTGAATTCAAGTATCGAACTTTCGTAAATAGAACTTTTTATGCAATTATCGAACTTGCGATCATATGTTCGACATATACACTGTACACATAGTATGTATTATAGTATGTATTACATACTATAGCGTCACTGAGTGTGGTCTATCGTGTAGATGTATTACGCACTGCTATACCACTACTATAGTACGCACTACTATACCACTACTATAGTACGCACTATGGGATCAGTACTGTATAACCACTATAGTATCAGTACTACAACACCGTACAACACTCAGTCTGCAGACAGATGTATCAATACCGCACCGGTAAGAGGTTGACCCGTACGGTGTTGCCTGTATCGCTTGACCAGTGCAGCGCTTGACCACAGCCCCCCCCACTAACTATACGCTTGTCCTGCGCTTCGTATAGTACACGTGCACTCTGGGGAAATATGCGCATTTTAATTGCGTACAGAACGCTCCCCCCCCCACATCTCTCCCTGTCTCCCCCCCCATCATCTACCCCTCATCTCCCCCTCCATATCTCTCCCCATATCTTCCCCCCCCCCATCTCCCTCCCCATATGTAACCCCATCACCCCCATATCCCCCCCATATCTCCCCTATATATATATGATGACGTCACCGATGGTGATATCGACCGACCCACTGGATCCTAAAACTCTAGCGGATAATAAATATTTAGGGCCGAGATGAGACTATAGGGGAAGCGATGGAAGCGAGTGAAGGAAGGGGAGTGAAGTGGAGGGGGAGGGGAGTAAGGGGATAGAGCGATAATTCAATGAGCGAGGAGCGCTTATTAATTATGTATCCGGGGACAATCGCAATTAATGATGGAGGATACATGTAGTTGTGTGTGTATGTCTCGTATGTATATGTCACGTGTATCTCTCGAATGTATATCTATGCGTGTGATAACATGGCACAGTGTGTGTAATGCATCGATACGTGTATCAAAGTTATCCCTGTCTCACAGATAACTTCGCACATAAATAATGCGATACCAAGTCATTGTTTGTTCATTGCATAATAACGTTTACATTATTAATATTAATATTGCGCAATCATACAATGTTATATATTATGTTAAGCTTATATAAATATATATATATATATATGCGTATGAATAATTTCATTGTACGCTGTATATTCCACTCATTTATAAATAACTAATAACGTATATACATATATTTGATTATTTAATCATATTGCGCGGTTAAAGTAACATAACATTCCATTGTTCTATCTAGTCTTCTACCATAATCGTGACACGTGACTATTGTGTTAGGTGTTGGACGACGGTTCCCTGTACATCAGCAAAGTGAAGTGGATGCATGTTGGCAACTACACATGCAGGGATGCCACCGATAGGTTTAACCTTCAGAAACATTTCATCAGAGTCCAAGGTCATCATTGCCGTTTTACCGTCGAATCTTAATCGAATATTACTTAATTATGATTTTAACATATGTGTATTAATTATGATACTATAAATATATATATATATAATATATATATATATATATTATATATATATATAATACATACATATATTTTCTATATATATATAAGGTAAAAATATAAACTTAAATTTAAATATATAAGATTTTAATAAATGCATCTAATTTTGTGTGTAAATAAAGCAAACAATTAGTTTATTGTGATACGTCGTACATCCTAGTTTATTACGAAGTTATTACAATAATGATCACTACAGCATTGACATATATTTACATGTAATGACATGATGTAACACTCGCATTATTAGAACTATTAGTACTTGTGAATGACCTTCTAGTGACCTTTATATCGAGAGCGTACACTGTTGAAGATGAACTTTAATATACATTAAGTACCGCGATACATTACACATACACATGTATGATTAATGCGATGTATGACTCATCTTTACATTATTATTATTATTATATATATATATATAAAGATATATATAAATCCATCGCTATATATAATTCGATGAACATCACGTGATGTATGACGTCACAGATATACCGCGAGTGCTGATATCGCCCGTCTCCCAAACCGTAAACCACGGTGACCAGCTGTCAATCAACTGCGGCGTACTGACCGGAAGTCCTAGTCCCCAGTTGTCGTGGAGCTTCAACCAGATGCCGCTCACATCTCATCGCTTTAACGGTAACTTTGCTAACCTATCTCTGTATCTTATATACATATATCTGTAACTATGTTTACCTATCTCTGTTACTTCCTCTCCCTCTGTCAAGCATTATATGTATGTACCTCTCTCACTGCAAAGTAAGCACCTCTATTTTGGCGTGTACATCTAGATATCTTGGTATCCTTCTCTCTATCTGCCTTCCTTAATTGTACTCTTCCTCTCTGTATATTAATACATAAATATAATATAATTTGTCTGGTATATAATTCATATAAGTATTAAAAAAGACTTCTTTATATGCTTTAAAGGAGCTATTTTTATTATATTCGCTAATACATGTTAATTATGTATATTATTCAAACTGTTTCTTTAAAAAAATAAATTCATTTCATTTCATATATATTAAATAAATATAAACATTTCATGATACACGTGGTGTTATACTTGCATTTCACACGTGATTACGATGACCAATCAGATGATGTTAGTAAGCAGGTGATCGTATTGTTTCCGTGAATTGTTTACCGCATCACCATAACTCTACCGGAAATGATGTCCCGGAAATTATGATACCGGAAGTATAATTCCGCCGTACGCCGTATATTCGACGCATTTATGAATAATTAATAACAAGCAAATAATCATCCTAGATATATCATCCTTAGAATGACGCCTGATATACGCGTATAGGTATATTATTATTACTATGTATTTAAAAATGGTCGTGTGTGCTAATCAATATGTGTACAACCAATGTGTACAATCAAGGTATATATTATTATTATAAAATAACAGTAATATGCTTACAAATAATCACAGGAATTATATACATAGATATAGTATATTATCTCTCTCTCTTTATCCCTCTCTCTCTCTCTATCTCTCTCTCTCTCTCTCTCTCTCTCTTTCGCTATCTCTCTCTCCCCTCTATCTCTCTCTTTCTCTCTCTCCTTTTATCTTCCTTATACAATTGTATAATATTATAATATTATTATTTTGTATTTTTGTAAACTAATGTTTATAATACCATTTGATCATTTCATTATATCGGTGCCCCCGAGTATTATTGTTAATTCTCGTATAACTTGATGACGGCGATTAGTCGCGCACTTGTCACGTGGTTTTAAGAGAGGTTTATTACGTAATGCTAAGTGATGGCTCTCGCACACCACTCGCACACTAACTACCGCACACACACACGTAAAACAATCGTATCACAATACAATACGCATATACACAGAACATCTCTACCGCACACAATAACCAAACGTAACATAACCGCAATAAATGACAACACCAAATGGCAATGCGTAATACACTGTAGTAAACTAACCCCCCTCACCCCCCTCCGTCTAACCCCCATAACCCCCTCCTAATCCCCACTAACCCCCTCCTAACCCCCCTCTAACCCCCTCTGCCCCCTCTAACCCCCACTAACCCCCTCCTAACCCCCCTCTAACCCCCTCCTAACCACACTAACCCCGCTCCGCCCCCTTCACCCCCCTCACCCCCCTCTAACCCCCATAACCCCCTCCTAACCACACTAACCCCCATCCACCCCACAGTGGACAACAGCACCCTGTACATAGACAAGGCAGACTACTACAGAGATACTGGAGCCTACGAATGCACCGCTCGTAACGTGTTACACACCCACTCCGCGGTAGCTTCCGTCTACGTGCATAACAATAAAGGTTAGGTGCACCCGTACCCAAGTGTACGACACACCAGCATCGGTTACGTCATAACTATTACGTCATAACCTGTATTCTCAGCGAATAATCTTTACATAATAATTATTATCATATTTTTTAATATTTTATTAAATTATTTTAATTAATGTATATACATTAATATATACTAATAAATAATTCTTATCGAATACATTTGTGTGATAAGGAATGTATAATATACGCAGATATATATATATCCAGCTTAGATACTGTGAGGATCTTTAAGCCCGTATGTTGTACGGGTTTATCTACCCCAATATATTGCAACAATTTCACACAATGTAAATAATGTTGGTTAACATGCATGTTTAACATACATGTATACATGTATACATTTAAAAGTATACTTTTAAAATACAACTAAAATACAATGTACTCCTCTTAACGTTAATTACCATATAAAATGCGACCTTTAATGTATGTATGTTTCAAATTATTTAAAGTTTACCCAATACACCCCAATAACCCACGTCCATATCGATGTCCACCCTAATTACAGTCATATGTCATTGATTCTCCACACCAGTCTAGTAACCCCGCAATACCCCCATGTCCACATACCCGATATAATCAGTTACACTACCTTTCCCATATCTCACCTCGTGTTTCCTATCTATGTCGAGTCACCCCATATCACCCTATAGGGTATACCCTTGTATAGTAACCTGATATCCTTACGACCCTAGTGTACCCTATAGGGTATCCTACATATATGTCCAATAAACGCATACCTCCATAACCCTAGTAAACTATACATCTAGTAACCCCCTCACACACCACCAATCACTAGTATACCCTCGTCTTATAACCCCCCATACCCCCACACCCCTCACTAACCCCCACCCGCCCCTAGTGTATCCTACATCGAGTCACCGCGAGCTATTCTACGTGTTCCACTCTAATGGATACACCGTGTATAAGCCTAACATCTGCGCCGTCACGCATCGCCGCGTCGGTGCCGAGTTCTCCAGCTTCCGGTATGACATGAAGAACACGTTGATCTCACTTTGTCCGCAAGGTTAATATCTCACTCTGCCCGCTAGGTTAAGATCTCACTCTGCCCGCTAGGTTAAGATCTCACTCTGACCGCTAGGTTAAGATCTCACTCTGTCCGCTAGGTTAAGATCTCACTCTGTCCGCTAGGTTAAGATCTCACTCTGCCCGCTAGGTTAAGATATCACTCTGACCGCTAGGTTAAGATCTCACTCTGTCCGCTAGGTTAAGATCTCACTCTGCCCGCTAGGGTAAGATATCACTCTGCTCGCTAGGGTAAGATCTCACTCTGCCCGCTAGGGTAAGATATCACTCTGTCCGCTAGGTTAAGATCTCACTCTGTCCGCTAGGTTAAGATCTCACTCTGCCCGCTAGGGTAAGATATCACTCTGTCCGCTAGGTTAAGATATCACTCTGTCCGCTAGGTTAAGATCTCACTCTGCCCGCTAGGTTAAGATATCACTCTGACCGCTAGGTTAAGATCTCACTCTGTCCGCTAGGTTAAGATCTCACTCTGCCCGCTAGGGTAAGATATCACTCTGCTCGCTAGGGTAAGATATCACTCTGCTCGCTAGGGTAGGATCTCACTCTGCCCGCTATGTTAACAGACAGTCACGTGGTCTCGATACGGCTATTAGGTGTTGCGTAACTATGTATCTATGACATTCTGTGGTAAACAATCTGCTGTACATTGCAACATTATTGTTTCCAGTTGTTTATCGTAGAGTTTCATATATATATATATATATATATATATATATATATAAATATATATATATATATGTATATTTTAATTTATTTGGTGCAGTCCTTTCATCCCATCCTTAGATGAAGTTTTCACTTATAACCATATGGCGTTAATGTCTCTTCGAAGCCGCTCTCATGTTAAAGTATCCATGGTTTTAACAAGAGCCGATCATTTATTTATACACAATTATAAGATAAACAAATATAAGATCACTTCTAAATATTATTTTAATACCTATATTAATGGTCCGGATGAGGCTCGAACCCGTATCCTACTGCTTGTGTGTCTGACGCCTTAGCCAACTGAGCCACACAGGCAGTTTATAATATATATGGGATTGATACATAGTTGT
The DNA here is from genome assembly GCA_964019155.1 of Osedax fenrisi. Lineage (NCBI taxonomy): Eukaryota > Metazoa > Annelida > Polychaeta > Sabellida > Siboglinidae > Osedax > Osedax fenrisi. Next base: position 35,431,511 of record OZ025242.1, read on the forward strand.
GCAACATTATATAGTCATTATTTAGCGAAAATATTTAGGAACAAAATTAAGTCATAACAAAGTAAAGATAATTAAAATTAATATATTAAATATATAATATTAAAAATATAATTGCAGAAAATGGAATATATTAATAGGAAATATCTACAAAATACATATATTATTTATATGTATAATCATATAGTTTGGATATTAAATATAATGATATATTATTAAAAAATAAGTATTTTGATTTTAATTCCAAAAATATATAATATTATTTATTTAAAAATACATTATTAATTCTATACATAATATAAATATACCATTAATGCATCAACATGTCGCTTTTTACTATATACCCGAAGAGGTCAAAAATAACTATAATTATACTATAGTTATACCAAAGATTTTGCGAAGCAAAGATATAACACTCCCTATGCATGCAACGTAATTTAGTAACCCCAACCGCTGCTAGCAGTAGTATCTAAATCACTGAAATAGATTTAGGTTCGGCTCTGTTTGCATACAACAATGTTTTCATTGCTCTATTAAATTACATGCAATATAAATTAGCTTTTACTCACTAAATATATACTTATAGCATTTAAAATATACATATCATATTTGTTTGTTATATATTAGTATTGAACACTTATTTTTCATCATATACATATTAATTTAAAGCATATTATTTAACATTTTAAAAGTGTATAGTTAAATACGAATTTACATTATAAACAACGCATAGTTCCTAAAAGTAACCCGCTATAGGTGGCACCAGGGTATTTTGTATACAAATTCGAATTACACGATTTCGCGTAAGTGTTATATCTTTCCTTCGGAAAATCTTTGGTTATACTATAGTTATACAAGAGTATACAAATATGATATGATGTTACTTGGTATAACTGGTTACCTTACACAGAACTGAACTGTGAATGGGGGGAAGCACTGAACATCAATAACGAACAGATCTACGTGAGTCAACCTCGTCTCAATAGAGTGATTGTGATCGATATCAAGGACACCATGGACCCCATTGAGGTGTGAACTAACGTCGATATGTCTTCATTAAGTTACCATCATTAATATATATAAATATTTATACATGTTCTAATCCGCATGTAATATATATATATATATATATATATATTATATCATATATGTGTTGGAATTCTGTATCTGGGACCTAGTTATTAATTACAATTAATTATATAATAAATATTATATAATTATACTAAAACTGCTTAACTCGATATAGTTGGTTAGCATGTGCTGATGCGACCAGTAGATGCTAATTTACTATTTACGATATACTTATATGCCTTCCTAGAAACATGTGTTGTAGATAGATAAGTTATATTGATCAGGCAGCTCCGATTATTAGGATATATTGTAACAACAACGCACATTTATATTCAACTATGAATAATATATAAATATATTTATAAATAAAATTATAATAATAGATTATGTCACAATGTTAATGATATATCATATATAATGTTGTAATGATATATATATATATATATATATATATATATATATATAAGATAATTACAGAACATATTGATTCCAATGTTTAAAACTGTGTACACGCATGCGCATACAAACGCACGCATTCGATCACGTGACAATCATGACTCATTCCGCGAACAGATCATCGTAACGGACGCCGTGCCGGTGAAGATGCAGTACTTGAAATCACTGAATCAGATCTGGGTGACTTGCTGGAACGGACTGGAAAGTAACGCCAACATATCTAGGTCATTGTTTACATCATATCTCGTGACGTCACGGCTTGTGACGTCACGGCTTGTGCTAATGCGTGATATATATACATGTGTATAGTGTATACACTATAAACTATTAATATAGTACTACGTTGCAGTGTAAACTAGGGTTTAAAACTAAAACATATCCCTACAATATAGGCCCTACTTTATTATAATGTGCGCTTTAAATATTGAGGATTAGTTGGCTATTAATAGGCTACGTAGGTTTAGGGGTTTCAACATATGTGTTTACATATGTGTTCAAGTCCGGCTGGTATTAGTTAACCAATACCAGCTGGACTTAATAAACACATATGTTGATACCTAATTAGGATTCAACAGTATTCACATATATGTACATAACTCGGTAATAGGTTGCAACCTCTTACTAATAGGTTGTAACCTCTTACTAATAAGATTTAATGGTGGTATCTCACCAACCACTGTTTCACATACTACGGTTTTGTAATAAGCAACCAATCATTTACATCTTAGACACTTAAAGTCATTATACATTTAAATATTGATTGCAATTTATTTATTTTTACTATGTACGATTATAGATGTGTAACTATAGTTATACTAACCGAAATTAATTAATTAAATATTCCACCAATTGAAACTCTTAATATATTTAATCTTTCATTCACACTTCTGTAATATATAGGAAAAGTAGAAATAAATTATAAAATTCTAATTAGAAGTACGGATGTAAATATGATATAGATACATACGTACTTGTATACCTATTTATATAAGTTATATCAATATCATACGTTTGCGTATATTCAGATTAATTTAATAATATTATGATTGTAAAATAGTATATAATATAACTATAATGTTTATAAATCGTTATAATAAATCTGTAATAATAGAGAGATAATAATCAAGAGTTATGAATATTTACTTCATATATGTATGTATCATGCAAGTTAAGCATTTATATCACGAATATGCTATTCCCTATATCCTAATATCTATATATTATTGTTTCTAGAACATTTCAGTTCATTCTCGGTAATTTATATACGTAATTCCATGGTTATTCTTTAAATAGTACGTAATAAATATGTATATATATAATATACATAGGTATATGTAAATATTGATCTGCCGAAAGTACGATTAATCTTATTGTTCATTGCGTAATATTAACTTGACATCGATTATGTCATTATGATTATGTCATTAATTCATTACGTCATTGCGCCATTATAAGATAAACAAAGAATACCCACATACTACATACCTACTATTAATGTATATACTAGTGTACCTAAATTCAACATTTTCGATTTTTAATTGTTTATCATTGATGTAATTATTTTATCATCAATATAATTATTTATTTATTTTCTTGCTTGATGTATTCTTAACACTATGGTTTTAGTAAATAGTAAAGGACTAGTTGTTCAATATTTAAAAGTGTAGCCTATTGTTAAAGTGCATACCCTATTAACTAACTACATATCTATATTTTCAATACTATTAGCCCCAGTGTGTACGCTTCTTAAGGGGGTCACATCCCACTACCAGTATTTCCGGTAATAATGTCCAGAAATTCTTGATATAAAGCGATTTTCTAGCAAGTTCTAGTAGGATACCCCCTTACATTCCGGCAACTTGCCAGAAATATAGTAACTTTAACCCCCCCCCCCTCCCGTGATATATTCCTGCAATATAAGACATAAGAAGTATAACTGTGCGCACACACACTTACAGGAGTGTGGTTATCATTCACGATGCCAGTACAGCCAGTATCAAACATTCCTTGACCCACGTTGAACCCGTCACTAATGAGCTGAACTTCAAGGTCAGTCTCACACATTCCGATGCGCAAAGATAGAGTGAAGTGCTTTATTTAAAGTTCGAGTTTAATGAACTGTTTAATTTATGATTTACTTTCGAATAAGCCTATTTACGGGAATTACAAACTATACCGCCCATAGGCATATACATTATTACGAAATAGATAAAATAAAATATAATTAGGAACATCCTATGTGTTACATTTTTCTATAAAATATAGTTTAGCTGATAATGTTAAAACTTTAGAATACGGAGCTAATTAAATAGTTTTTCTCATTATTAGATTACTTTATTTTTAAGATTATTGAAAGTATATTTTATTATTTCGTAAAATATTAAAATATAATTTTCTAACTAATATTTAACTATCTAGCTATCTAACTATATTATTTATAAATATATTTTATAAAATATATATATATATATATATATATATAGTAATGATATATATATATATTGTAGAATGACATCTGATCAATATATATTATATCATATCAATAACATATACATGTATCCTATAGGAAGAGGTTCACATTAATTATGTATACAATACGCTACATATAAGCAATGTTATCTTATTGTTACACTTCCGTTAAAAATGTTTAAATAATGGATATAATACAAGTGAATATATCTGTTGCCTATAGCCTATTTGATTGTTAATATATTGCATAACATTTATATAGAAGTGTTGTAGTTATAATCATATTAAATTTGAATAATATTCGCGGGTTAAATTGAGCAATAAGATATGATTACGTAATAATGTGTACGAGTGAATATTGCGTAATAGTAATCATGACGTCATAAACAGACCATGACTGAGCGGGTGTACATAAACACTATTGTGTATACTATACATGAACCTCCGTGTTAAAGTTATACACATGTACATTGTACACTGTTCATTGTACAGTATTCACTAAGCTCGTATAATATTACGTAATAGTAATGACGTCATAACCGGAAGTGATCTACCAAAGCTATAATCGCTAAGCTTATTAAAGTATATCGACGTATCATATCCTATCGCTAGGAAAAACTGTCCTAGTCATACGTTATACTGCCCATTACGTCGCCCACTACACCGCCCACTCGTTAGATGCGCGACCTCTACCTATTCGAGAACGACCTCGCCTACGTCAGCGGCTACAATGACCGGAAGTTGTTGAGGTTCGACGTTCGGCTGATGACCTCCGTGGGTGTTGTAGATCTAGGCCGTCAGGACTGCGTACCGGTCAACGTGAACTACATCGATATAGGTCAGTGCACACAGCACTATGAGTTTGTTTGTGCGTATGTGTATGAGTGTGTGTGTATGTGTGTGTATGTGTGTGTGTGCATGCGTGTGCGCGTGTGCGTGTAAACTGTCTGCGTTGGTCAGCAGGCAGAGGCATCGGACATGCGAGAAGTAGGACGCGAGTTCAAACCCTTTTCGGATCCGTAAAGTTATATTTAGAATTGCTTTTATATACTTAAGTATATACAAATGAGCTGTTCTTGTTAAATATCGCATGACCGAATGAACATTATAGCTATTTGGTTACTAGAAGCGTGATTTGAGTTATTGCATAGAAATCCACCAACATATATATATATATATATATATATAATATTATAATAGATAACAAATGTATATATTAGTAAATATGTATTATTGCTTCTTTTACTCGTTCAGCTTGTAATGTGAAAGTTAATGGATGTTGTTATATTGTATAGAATGTTAAATCTAAGATAACACTGGTCGATATAATAGTCGATTATTTAATTACAATCAACATTATGGATCTATGTAAGAATTGTTATTTATTTAAAATATATATTGCGTGTTGTCACATTAATGAATTCATTACATTTCTTATTTGACACTGGAATATACTCAGTACACTTGTATAGGTTTATGTATGTTTAGGTAGTTATTATAGGTTGTAATGGTGTTACAGCCTACTGCCTATAGTATATAGGCTGAAAGTATACTTTAGGTTACCTTAATGGATATATTTGTTTTGGTAGATATTATAAGTTTTTCAAATATGATATAATATATATATATATATATATATATATGTAGGTGTATATCTGTATGCGTATATGTATACCTATTGCTTGATTCGACCACCAGGTGGCAAGCTTCTGATACACTGCGAACACCGGAACAACCTGATAGTTGACGTAATAGGGGGTCACGTGGAGGCATCTTATCAGGGTGAAAGTTTCGTGTCGCCGGATTCCTCGAGGGTGGCTCTACTCTCCAAGGAGGGCAATAGTTTGCGGGTGCTCAGGGTTAAAACAGACGGTTAGTACTAGTAGTAATAGTAGTACAGTGATGTAATAGTGTATAATGTAATCGTGATATATAAATATATATTTATAATAATTGAAAACTACGGTGAACTTTGTAACTGGTAGAGAACAGTTTTACTTTGGGTTACGGAATCATTATATTATTCAAGTTATAATAACATTGTTTATAAATATAATGTTATACTGTAATGTTTACATTATATGATTCGTTATACACACTATAAGTGTTATAAAAGTTATATACAATTTGTATAATCTGGTGCTTCTATAGACCTTGATAATTTAGCGATTTCATGACGTTCCCACTTAACCACTTGACCACTTGACAAGCTGACCATCTGACCACTCAGGTTCTATTCACGAGATTTACCGAGATTTCACGAACACGCGTCTAGTGTCCATGGCTTTCTTCACGGACGACACCCTATTCGCTACGTCCTTGAACCGAAATGACCTTCTGCTGATCGACCTCGCCACAAGTAAAGTTCAAACTATTCAAGGTTCTCTCAGCGATATGTACTTTTTCCTACAACTATGTGTTGTGCATGTTACGTGATATACTGTATGGCATATCGATACACATACACGGGCATGTATACATATTTATATATATATATATTCTATAATATAATAATTTAATAATAATTCACTATATATTTATAAGAATTTTGATATAAAAATAATATGTTGTGCAAAATATATATTGATCTACATATCATATATATCATATTATGTATATACATATATATATATATATATATATATATAAATGCATTACATACGCATACTCTTATTATATAATGTTATCATTAACAGGGGTAGGCATCCCGTATAAAAAAGGACATTCCGAATGGACAAAGATAAGACCGATCTCCTCGTCAAACCACTACGTATACGGTATGTTGACATCACGTGATATCACTTGTAATCATCACGTGATACCTAGCTACACCACTATCGTTAGGGCCTATGTCGTCAGGGGCGGATACAGGGGGGGCCAGGGGGGCTCTAACCCCCCCCCCCTCATGATTGTAAAATAATGTATTGTAAAATAAATTATGTGGTTAAATCCTCCCTGGTTAAATTTAGAAAAACCTTCAATATCAATATTAGGTAGGTTTATACATATTTATGTAATTTCATTAATTTATAATCAAATTTAAAGATATTGAAACTATTTATAATGAATTATCAGGTAAAACACACTAAGCAAGGTATCTTCTGTTAGAGAAAATACTCGCATAACAATCCATCAAAGATCACGTTTTTAAACCACATAAAGAGTATGGAAATACTCGTAAATTTCAAATGAAGTGTTATACACATATTCTTGGCTATCCTACTGTGAATCTTGAATGGCGGATTGTGTATACCATGTGTTTTTAATTTAAAAATTAATCACAATCAGATTGGAAAATGTGTTACTTCACCCTTGATTAAGTTTAAAAGTGCGATTACTGATTTAAGAAAACACGAATCTACTATTTAACAACGAACTCTTCGGAAGAAAATTCTTTTTTATTGCAGTGATGGAAAATAAGAAGCAATCAGCTATAAGTCAACAATTCCATATCTAAGCAAATTGAATGCAACAAGGCAAAATTGAAATCACTATTAGATATATATATATATCTATGATTATAATCATTCTTTGTAGAAGACAACATATTTCATTACGTGATCATAATGAGAATTCTACTGATCTAAATTCTAATATTAGTAATTTCAATGCACTTCTAAAACGATGTATAAACTCTGGAAATGTATATTAAAAGAATACTTATTAATTACTTTAAATATGATATTACGTTATGTGACCTACTTATCAATAGGATACTTATAAGATATATATCTCGACTCATATCTCCACTATTACCATTATATATTACCATTATATTACTAGTATGCCATTATACTAGGTACATTATACCTACTATTATTATTAGTATTATTATTATTATTATTTTATTAAGAGTATCCTTAGTATAAGATAAACATAGCTTCTGGGTATCCCTCATATTATTATACCCAATATTCGGTAAAAATAAATTCATTCATTCATTCAATGTGTAGTAAAAATGATAAATACATCTCAAAAACAACATAGAATGAATTAATATTTAAATGTGGTGAATATATTAAAGAAAGTATAATTGATAATATAAATAAATGTAAATATGTTAGTGTACTAGCTGATGAAACCACAGATGTACCTAATACTAAACAAATGGATTTAGCAATTAGATATTGTAATCACTAAACATTTTATTTATTTCATAGAATGTGAAAATATTAGTGGAGAAAGTAGAGCTAACTTGATTATGGATACACTAACTAAAGCTGAATTAAATATTGAACATTTAAGAGGGCAATAATACGATGGAGCAGAAAATATGTCTTTAAAAGTAAAAGGAGCGTCAACTATAATTCTGAATAAGTACCCTAAATCTACATATGTTCACTGTAGATCACATGTATTAATTCTATCAATAGTAAATTCATGCAAAATATCATTAATTCAAAATATGATGGGTATATTATAAGTAATCTGCATATTTTTTAAATATTTTACTAAGAGGCAAGGTTTATTAGAAGAAAATATTTGTGACAGACATGATGCTTTGCGAGTATTCATCGAACTGTATTAAGCAATACTTGAAATAAAGTTAGACATATATGAAGATAATACATGGAATTAAGAAAGTATAACAACAGCTAACGGTCTTTACAATTCAATGATTAGTACACAATTTATTATGTCATTACTTGTATGTAATAATGCACTTAATTTCATAGATAATTTAACAACTGCTCTCCAGAGTAGGTCAACAGATACATATAAGGCAAATCAAGATATTAAGAATATGTAATTTTAAGAGACACAAGTTTGTATAGATACCATTTATGAAGCTTTTATTACCTACAATTATAATGGAATGAAGAAGCATCACATTTATTATCATATTCAAATCAAGTAATTTCTTTACCAAGATAAAATAAAAAATAGCTACATCATACAATTAGGATTCATCCTACACCTGCTTCATCAGTATTTCCAAATGTGCATTACGTAATCCAAGTAGAATGCAATTGATTAATATATTGGATTAATAGTTTTTATTAAATAAAATATAAAATATTATTATATTTAATTAAATATAGTACTATATTAAATACGTATTTAATATATATATATATATATATATATATATATATATATATATATATATATATATATATATATATATACACACATAAATATTATGCAATTGAATAGTATCATAGTAAATATGTCTTATTTAAAAAATAAATTAAATTTAATGTCAGCCCCCTCCTTGAACAATTCCTGTATCCGCCCCTGGTCGTAGGGCAATGTCGTAAGCGTTGATTGTTAAATGTACTTCGCTTTAGCCTGTTGAGCCTAAAGCTCACTGATATCTGCAGGTATATAATGGCATACAAGTATAGAACGCGTTAGTACTAAGAAGACCGCATATAACCCGAGTTTATAGGAGGTATTGTTAGTACTAAATAAATAATGGGACCATTGTTCGACTAGAATGTCACGTGATCCGTACATTAAAGTTTGATTTTAATTAAACCTGATTTCTATACAGGATCATGGGATATGTTCAACGGAAAGGATATGTGGTGGTTTATATTTTCATGTGGAGTGGTTATATTTAACATGAGCGGTATAATATATTATATAATAATCCCATATAAGGGCTTAGCATATAAATGAATCATCAGATATACTATATTTACACGATACATATATATAGTGATTGATATATTGGTTCTGATTTTGGTTATCTGATAATTTTATTAATATTAATTCTCGAAGAACGCCTATAAAAGCTTACATTCTGAGATTATAAATATTAAGCTTTTATTTAGACTCACTTTTGGATATAATGCAGCTAAAAAGCAAGGGACTCCAATGTAAACTAGTGGATTCAAACACACCCAAAATATTGATCCCTAATATATATATATATATATATATATATATATATATATATGTACGCACGCATACACTACACTACACGCGTACATTTCACGTATACGTACTATAGTGTAATCATAGAATTGCGTGACGTCACGATTAATTATAATGTATAATTGATAATTGCAGACATGTCTAGGCAGACTAATATAGATGTTCATTATATGATTCATCATGTAGATAGATATATACATAGTATATATCCAGGTACCGTCGTACTAGGTGATGACTAATTTAGAGGCGTAACTAAAGCCTCCGCTCGCAATCACTGACTTTAGATCGGATTACAATTTACTATAGTATAAGTATACTTATTTGAGAGCGCTAATTTCTGAAATGTTATGTCCATTCCGTCGGACATATCCCCTGATACTCTATACATTTATGGAATTATACGTTTTTTAAGAGATAGTTTCTGCAACTCACATTATAATTAATTAATAATAATAATTCCCGACTCACTCACCAGGGAAATATTTGATGACGAATTCTAAAGATTCCGTTATCGTGATAGACGCCAGGAGACGCCTCCTGCAATGCGAGTGGAGAGACGTAATACAGGCTGATGTCATCACTTCCGTCACGATTGCGTAACGTATGCGTGCGTCAGTTTGCGTGCGTCAGTGTGCGTGCGTCAGTTTGATGCACACGGAACACAGCACTTCTGTAGCGTGATTCTGACATAATTGTGATGTAAACGTGATGTATATATCGAACAACCGTTGACCTATAAAGAGTGTTACCTTGACATACTGACCTATTAACCTCTATCTCGTAGACCTCCACCGACCCATACTATTGCCGTAACTCGAACTGAAACTTAATCGAGGACAACTTTGTTGTTGACCTAAGTTACCATAGAAACAGATTCGCGCGAATAGTATTCGATATATGACCAATGTGTTGGTTGTATTCATGTTCTGATTAATATCGTATCTGATAACTAACATACCACGTGACCTATTTATATATGACCTTCGTTTGTCATTAATGTATACCGTGAACATCTCATTATATCTGAAATATTATATAATAGTCTCCAAACCAATCAGATCTCTGCAATAGATGCACAAATTAATTTCGCCGATTTTTAAATAATTCTCTAATTTAGTAGAAATAAGTGAATCCAATACCTGACTATAATGGTATTGTTCTATTATTCTACAATAGACGTTATCTCCTCGTTATCTCATCGTTATCATCCCGTCTCTCATGCATTGTTTGCATTATTAATCTGGTCTATTGTTTTAAATTTGTGAACAATTATTTCTTGAATATTTATTTATTATGTGTATATAGCAAACCTACATATGAAAGCCAATTACGTAATATTGAATCTTATCGATCTTATAAATGCATTCCATTATTATATTATATCATACGATATATATATATATATATATTCCAATAATTTTGTATTATTAGATAATAGTTTGCGCATTTATCATGTCATATTTACTAATTATAATGTATATAATATAATAATATTATCTATTATTTACAATTTAAAAATATTATTTTATAATTTTGATTTTAAAATAAAGCTGTTATATAATGAACTGAATAGTGTAATCAAGTTTATAGTAAACTATACATGTGTATATATCACATAATATATATATGCGGTAAAATGTATTTATATACCTCATTGTTTTATCAGCATTACAGTATTCTGTAAATTATAATGTAAGTTGGGTATATACAATGTTCATCATTTGTTATCACATTTAAGAATGTACACAACCGTATCTATACCGTGCGCATCTTGTGATCAGATAACATACGTATATAGGTACACATGTACCTAGTGTAGAAGTGCACCTAATGTACTTTGTACTAACTTGTATTTGTAAAATAAACATCTTTAATAATGTAAAACAATTATAAGACCTATATGTGTGGTACAACCGTGGATTTAACAGGTCTGGGGAGATTTCTCAAGATTATTCAACATTTCAGTTTCAGGAACGCTTAAATATATTGTCCTATATTTATTTAGACTGCTACATAGCAGATATGTATATTTCGGAATCTTATCACATAATGTGTATACATAAATCTGTTTATATCTAATAATAGTGTACTCAGATATGTAGGTTTATTATTTATCAATGATTTAAGAATTATACTAAATAAACAAAATGAAGATATGTGTACAATATATTTTATTGTGAGCCATTTAAGTTTATTTGAAGTAATGGAATAATAATGTAACATCGAGAACATAAAGTGTAATCCTGTATAATACTATTGCATATATATAGAACTGTATCAACATTTGTGCCGAGAGAGTACAATATAAAATAATAATTAAGGTGATATAAAACTAATAATTAAATAATCATTAAATAATTATTTTAGTAATATGGAAAGGAATACATATTCAAATTGGTCGTATTTGATATAATTGATAATTAGTGGATTTACACACACTAGTAAACTGAGAATTAAACTAAGATTATTATCAAATATGATCACATAAATATCAACATAATTAGTTAAAACAATGATAATCGAATCAATAAGTATAGGAGAAAAAACTGAACCCAATTTAGATATATTTAAAATTATGTTGTTGACATAGGATTAATCATAATATTATTCTTAATAAACTATTTATAGATTAAGATAATGTGACATACATACATTAGTATATGTATATATGTTGTTTAGTTTAAAATAATATTAACAATTGAAAGTATTATTAGTAGATTATCAGTAGATCACTTTTTAAACTTTAAATTATAAATAGCCATATTTCCTACTACAATGAGTAGGGGAAAGTAACCTAATACAGACACTTTAACAATAAATGGTCTTAACATTTTATGACTCAATATTTGTATTCAAAAATTACAATTTATTAATATTATATGATTATAGATATTATTGTGATTATAAAATTTTATTTAATCTTTTTATTCAATAGATAACGGGGGTGTCCGTATTCGGTACCCATGTCCGAATACGGACACCCTGTGTTATAATACATATATATATATATATATATATATATACAACTAGATAAACTATATATTATTGATGAACCAATGAGATAAATTACAATTACATTATTTATAATTAATTTTATGAATAATTTAATATAATTTAATTAGTAATTAATGTATTAATTTTTATTATTTTATTAATTAATAATACAAGTTAAGTATCTAATTAATAACATTTTTAGATTTAGTTTCATTGGTGGTATTAATATTATAACATACGAGATTTATATAAAAATCAGAATAGTTCACACGCAGCGTGCTGATTGGTTATATGGTGTCCGACGGACACTGTCCGTATTAAGATATCTTGAGTGTCCGTATTAAGGACGTATATTACATCTAAATATATGGTTATGACTTAATTAATATTTTATACAAAATATAATATTTATGTATATAATGTTTAGAATTCTTTAGTTTTTAATAATATATTTTTATGTTTTATAGATAAACTCAATTATATCAACTTTACCAATGAAACAACTATCAATGAAGTAATCAACATATTCAAATAAAATTAATAGAAAATCACAAGAAGTACTGGATCAATATCGACCTGAGAATTAATCATGGATATATGAAGAACGTCTAGATATTTGCGATGAAAGAAATAAGAAAAGTAAATTAAAGAAGAACAAAAGTGACTATATAGTTTATATAAACTAATAAACTCATAAATTATGAAAATCTAAAAAATTAAAAGAAAGCTTACCGAATAATAAAATATATAATAACTAACATTAAACGTAACAAAATATCTTGTATTCGAGATACAAACTTATATTGTCTAACTGGTAATACATAGGTTTAAAAGGAGGATATAATATTGTACAGAACTCTACATTCATAACGAAAAATGTGATGAAGAAGATTTGAAAATAGTTGAGTCGATTGATAATTAAGGTTAGGCCTATCAATTATAAGAAGTAAAGTGGATTATTATTACAAAGTAGATCTCTCGTAAAATTCTTCTAAAATATCTCCTTGTAAAGAAATAAAATGCATGCATAACTCCTGACAGTAGGTGGCGACACTAGTGGTTATTTAATACATACCCGTATCATGTGTCACATGAATAATGGTTCACGTTTATAATTATCAATTTTCCACACACAAAAATAAAATCTACAGCAGTTTCAAAAATAAATAACGATATCTATAATTTGTAATCACAGATAAGTAGTGTTCAATATAAAACACAGATTACACAGACATATTTCTGAAGTGTAGTATCTACTTTCGGAAGAATACGCATGATTAAAAGATTTGAAGATCACTATCGAACAAATATTAAATGTAAGACCATTAGTCAATAAATATCTACAACATCAACAACCATTATATCAAGTATTCATTAATTTAATTAAGTACTAGTAGTAGCAGTAGTAGTAGTAGTAGTAGTAGTAGTAGTAGTAGTAGTAGTAGTAGTAGTAGTAGTAGTAGTAGTAGTAGTAGTAGTAGTAGTAGTAGTAGTAGTAGTAGTAGTAGTAGTAGTAGTAGTAGTAGTAGTAGTAGTAGTAGTAGTAGTAGTAGTAGTAGTAGTAGTAGTAGTAGTAGTAGTAGTAGTAGTAGTAGTAGTAGTAGTAGTAGTAGTAGTAGTAGTAGTAGTAGTAGTAGTAGTAGTAGTAGTAGTAGTAGTAGTAGTAGTAGTAGTAGTAGTAGTAGTAGTAGTAGTAGTAGTAGTAGTAGTAGTAGTAGTAGTAGTAGTAGTAGTAGTAGTAGTAGTAGTAGTAGTAGTAGTAGTAGTAGTA
>OZ025242.1:35448651-35658651 GCA_964019155.1 Osedax fenrisi
ACTACTTCTACTAGTACTACTACTACTACTACTTCTACTACTACTACTACTACTACTAATACTCCTACTACTACTACTACTACTACTACTACTGTTACTACTACTACTACTACTACTACTATAACTACTACTACTATATATGTATATACATATGTATTTATTTATACATATTTATATTATATATATACGTATGTTTATATTAGGGTTTTATACATTTGTGTGTATATACATGTATGTATGTATATATTATACATGTAAACATGTGTGTGTGTATTATATAAACACGTATATAAACATGCACTTGTGTGTGTATATTGATGCGTTCATACACACATTGTACACGCATTCCTACGAGATTTAGTCCAGCTGTGAGTATGTGTATGCGCGTGTGTAAGCATGTAGCTAGGTAGGTGAGTCAGCGTTCGTTTCTAGATATAACATTGTAACATTGGTCAGATGTGTTAAAATATTGTATAATACGTGTTGTTGTAATAAAATAATTAATTACTGTAAATAAAATAGTTAATTATTTTTTAATAATATTTCATTGCGGAAATATTGCATAATAATGATGTTACGTAACTCTGGTAAACATACAACGAGATAGTATGAGATATAACGAGATAATTATGATGACGAGGATACGGTGAGAAGAGTAACGTGTATAGGTATACCTTACCCTTACATTACTTGCGTAGCAGATCGAGCTTGCTCGGTAATCCATAACATGATTTGTCCACCCTTATCTATCCCCCATCGCTGTTTTCATCTCATCTATCGTTGTAAGATTCGTATAGTCTCTTAGTTGATCGATGTACGACGTTGTACATTGTACATTGTACGTGTTTGCTGGTCGTCCGCTTTTCGTTTACCATGATGTAGTTGCCAGATTATTAGATCGCTTGCCAGTTAATATTTGCTTCTACAACAATGTCCGGCAAACATCTTCACAATCTTTGCATTCGTATTTATTTGCTGATTTTTGGTATACCACCATATATTTGTTCATTTGTTAGATGATCTCTCCAGGATGTATTCGTTACATCACGAAGCATACAATTGTAGGCTCCGTCAATATTCTTTTCTATCGATTGTGTTATAGTCCATGTAACGGATCCGTAAACAAGTACGGATTCAACTGCTGATCTGAAAAAGTGTCTTTTGAGACCTTCACTTATAAGTTATAACTTTGATTTCCATATTGATTGCACGCTATTTAAAGCGGCCCAGGCTTTAGCGATTCTTATATTTACATCTCTGTCAGTTGACTTAATATAACTTCCTAGATATTTGAAGTCTTCTACTCGTTTTATCATATTTCCACTTTCCAGTATATGTAGGTTATTGTTCTGGTTGAATTTGATGTATTCTGTTTTATCAATATCGATGTTAAGTCCAATTTCTCTTACGGCTAGTTCAATTTTCAGTAATAGAGTATTGGCATCTTGTAAGGTATTATTTGTTACGGCAATGTCATCTGCGTAGTCTTTGTCGGTAATTTGTTCTGCGGGATATCGTCTGATTCTTCTTTCAGTTAAAATAAATCCGAGTTCTCTGTCATTGTCCAAATATGTTTAAAGAATATAGACGAGACAGATTATAAAAATAAATAGTGCTAGTGTGTCTCCCTGTAACACTCCGGTGGTAATCTTGAAGTAGAGGTATACGCAGTGGGTAATACACATAGTAATATCTACTTACCACCACCTTACAACAGCTGCGTACCTGTATACTGAAGTGACTTTATTAACGATTTGAAGTGGAGGGGGGGATTACACAAATAATGATTTTGTTTTCAATTGTATATGACAAATAATCTAGTAAAATACATTTATTGATTTATAATAAATAGGATTATGATATAATTGATTATGAAATTCAAATTCAGATTTTATTGTGGCAAACATTTAAATGTAGGGGGGAAATAATAGTAGGGGCAATTTCCCACAAAATACCCTTTAAAAGGCACTGACATACGTTCTTCTAGGATATATATATATATATATATATATATATATATGATAAGGCTTTAGTAGGATTCACTTCACGAATGTTAAACTATAATGTCATTTAGTTCTATTGTCGTGTAATACTAATGATTACATAACGTACAAGACATCTAATTATGGGTGTGTTACGTCATATGGGAATAGAGTTAGACATAATGATGGCAGGGATACAGAGATGTTAGCTTATTAATACTTTGATTTTAGTAGCCAATATTGAAGCTGTATTATTATAGATGTTTACTAGATCGTGTGTTGCCGATATATAATGTTTATTGTTGTCATGGTTATGTGATAATACCTAATAGATTACATAGTCATTTTTAAACTAGTTCGACATACTATATACCTCTTTATATAGATTATATATACCTATATATATATATATCCAGGGCCGGCTTAAGCATACTATGAGAGGCCCCCATAATAATTGTATAACATATTAATAGGGTCATTCTAGCAATAACTAACATATATATTCAATGTATATATATAAACTGTCTGTGTGGCTCAGTGGCTAAGGCGTCAGACACACAAGCATTAGGACGCGGGTTCGAGCCTCGTCCGGACCATTAAAATAGGTCTTAAAATATTATTTAGAAGTGATTTTATATAATAAATGGTCAGCTCTTGCTAAAACCATGTATGCCTTATAATGAGAGAGGCTTCGAAGGGACATTAGAGCCTTATAAGTGAAAACTTCATATAAGATCCTATATGGGATGAAAGGATTCCACCAAAATAAAAATACCAAAACAATAACAATATATATAAATGATGTATTATTATTATATTTGTGATCAAATAAGTATATTATAAATATTTAAAATCTTTAAATTTTAAGTTTTAAAACATGTTTGTTTTTAATATACATGTACATGTATATTATGCATTACATCCCCTTTAAGCAGTATTGGGTCAATACAAGTCCATTTCTTTAAGATACGTATATTATATAGAGGGTATCTCCTTCGCGCCATGGATGTAAATATATATTAAGGTGACCAATTAAAATAATTGCAATATAATATATTATAAGTTATAAATTAATTAATAAAAAATAATATGATATATGTATAATTAAATATTTATTTTACTTGATTTCCATATAAAAAATTAGTATTATATATTATATTCAGCATCAAATTCATTAAGTAGTTTATATTCTAAAGATTATATAAGATATCCATACTTGAAAGTAGTGCAACAGATAATGTCATAGAAAATTATTTATAAGTTTAAGTTTAGAGAAGCATCTCTATCTATAATAGAAAATAATTACACCTGATAGATATGTGTATACATGTATATTAGGAAGAAACTGTCTAAATTTCCATATAAATCTAGCCAACCATAATTTGTATATGTTCTTATTTTGATATTGCATTCCTTTGAGGTGTTTATCAATATATACTATAGTATAATATATGTTTAATAATGATCATCGTTCGAATCATCTTATTTACTAATCATCTTAACTGCTGATATCAAATTATATATAGGCAAACCTATATATATATATATATATATATATATATATGTATATAATTATTAATAACCACGTAATTTTTTTATATCAATTAAATTGTCAAATATTGTTAGAAAATAATTATTTGAACTTCTTATATGATGTAAATTCAATATTTGATTATACTAATTCTGTTGTCATTTATTTTATTTGTATACTATAATCAAGTCCTCATAATTACTTATTTTCTAGTGACTATATATTTAGAGAGTGTATTACTATTTTTAATACCACTTACCACATAAATCAACAGCTCGGCATTTTGTAACACAACAGAAATCAACAGCTCGGATGTAAATGGTTAATACCGCTATTATCTCAATTAAACTAAATTGCAACACATTTCTTATCGAGTTTATTCTACAAAGTAATTAGCTACACATTTTTCATAATATTGAATTATCATAAATTGCATTTTATTGAATAAATACGCTACTTCTCATAATGTACTTTACGTAATTTGTTTAACATATATAATATCAAATATAACTTATGTAATTATAGGAAATTCACAAGATAGTGTACTAATAGTATATTATTGTAATGGCCATCTTATATATATATATATATTCAATAATGTGTTTAATAAAACATGTCCTCCTTTCTTTAATCTAGATGTTAATATATTTTATATTTAGGTTGGATAAATAAATTATATTGATTTGGTATGAAAGCAATGAATATTGTTACAATTGTAAGGAGTCAGCGGATTCGCAGCGGATTCGCAGCGTACGCAGGGGTCTATATTGCAAATTGACTATAGTTTATCATGATATCTTTTAGCATATCATTAAATATTCCAGACATATTACTGCAATTGTCATAACTTTGAGATCTATAATCTTTTATAATTATATTATTATTTTAAAAATTGATTATCTAAATATTGACCAATATGATAATAAATCTCAAAATATATGAGGAATATGATATATCATATCCCTTCAGTACAAATCCCTACGTCGTACGTCAAGATCATTCAATAATCATAATGTCCTTGGTATATATGACGTAATTCTTGTTAACTGATCTACATGTGATATATCTGAATTGAGTCCACTGATATATAATATATAATGACTTTTAATTTCTTCAATTATTTAGTATTCACCTGTTCTCATTCTCATATTGACATCCCCGTGGGGATATTTATATGTAATATATAGATATATATATATAGATAGATATATTATACATATATGAGGGTGATATCAATCTAAATATTCATTTGTAGGTTCCTAAGTACAAGTTGGTTAAATGCAAATATGCATTTAGAATTATGTTTAGATTATATATATATATATATATATATATATATATATATATATATATATATATATATATATACACATATATATATAGATAATATCCGTTTCAATAAATATAATTTATATCTGTATTAGTCGTTTGAAAAAGATGATATTTTGTTTACAGAATTTAAATACATACACTGAGAAGATACATTTGTTTTATTACGCACGCGTAGAAAAAGAAAATTAATTATTTGGAGAATAATTATTTTGAAAGTATCTAATTAGTTGAATTACCATTATACATCTATAAAATATAGTTTTTTCGAAATTTATAATCAATATAGACCCATCTTTTAAAATATCGTGAATTATATTTAAAATATAGAAACTTATCTGAATTATATTTAATTTTAATAAAAAAAGTATACTTTTTTTTTCGTAATCTATATAGGTTAATATTCCCTTAATGCGTTTTTCTAGTATCATTTATCGCTTTCTAGTTTATAAATCTATTATTTATAAATTCATGTCATACTAATTTCATGATTTGGTGTTTGGTTGATGTTTACAGTAGTTGTCGCAACTCCTACTGCTATTTGGTTTCCATTTAGTCTGACTTCTCGTAACATATATTTGTGGTAGGCTTGTAGCTAGCGGTAATATTCCCAACACCACATCTCTGCTAGTCGTAAACGTACACAAGAGTCTCTACCACGTCAAGGCGGAACCATTAGAGACCACGTAATTGTGGTACTCTATCGCCTTTTCTCTTTGTGATCACACTGGATTAAGCTATGCGACAAGCTATTGACGGACGAGAACTAGAATTCGGACTCGAAATAATACAACGACAAGGGAGACGACATCCAGCAATACAGCTAACAGACCTCAGTTACGCAGATGATATAGCTCTTGTATCACTAGAAGTCGAACAAACTAATCAACTACTAACATCAACCTTGGTCTTCAACTGAACTCAAAGAAAACTGAAGTCATGACGTTTAATCATACAATTTCGGTCAACATTAGACTAGATAACGATGGAACGCTGATTAATAATGTTAAAAATGTTAAATATCTGCGGGCATGGATGTCCAGCAAACCATAACAGAAGATTTAAATACTTATTTAAGCAGTTTATGAAGCAAATTTAATCATATTTTCGAACATCTTTCTACTGCTTAAATAATTAAGCATTATAAAGCCTTATAAGGCCTGATTTAATAATCTCCACATATAAGATATATTTTCTCAGCAAAGAATAATAGCAGATTTAAACACTTTTTATAGCAGTAATAAATGTTGACAGATTTAAATACTTATTAAGACAGATTTAAATATATCTTAAGATATCGGAGATTATTAAATCATAATTAAGTCAGGCTTTAATAATTAATTATTAAAGCAGTAGAAATATGTTTTTAAAAAGTTTAAATCGGTTGAATTAAATCAGATTTTAAATCAGAATGTTCGAAAATCTGATTAAAATTGCTTTGTAAATGTCTTTAATAAGTATTTAAATCTGTTGTTATGGTTTGCTAGGTGGCCTGCTCACAAAAGGATTTTTAAATTCGCAAACTTTATTATGGTCAGCAATACACAAGATAAAATTAATCTGGAACTCCAAAATTGAAAACAGTTTGAAAATAAGAACTTTCAAAGCTACAATTGAACCTATATTATTATATGGTAGCGAATGCCGGACAATTGACTCGTCAATGCGTAAGCAAATCGATGGTTGTTATACCAGGTTAATTAGAATGGCCACAAATATAGGATCATGGAAAGATAAGGTAAATAATACATAACTGTACAGGGGAATGCCAAAGATCTCCGAGGTGATAAAACAAAGAAGATTACAACTAGCAAATCACTGCATAAGGCACACCGACGAACTAGCACATAACTTAATTTTATAGAAGCCAAAGAACGGCATACGAAATAGAGGGATACAACCCAATACATTAATATACATCTTAAAGAACGACTGCGATTGTGAAGAAAACGAATTAAGAACACTGATGATTGACAGAGAAAAATGGAAAGAAATTGCAAGATCTGGTCGAGTGAGAACTCGACTAAAGTAAGTAACTAAGTTTCATACTCTTTTATCTGA
Organism: Osedax fenrisi; assembly: GCA_964019155.1. Taxonomy (NCBI): domain Eukaryota; kingdom Metazoa; phylum Annelida; class Polychaeta; order Sabellida; family Siboglinidae; genus Osedax; species Osedax fenrisi. The sequence goes on from OZ025242.1 coordinate 35,455,555, forward strand.
GAATCAGATATATGTGAGGTGGTCTATGGTGATCAATATTAGCATGTGCTCCAACACCTTCATATACGTGTTTCCACCATATATTAGAGTAATTTCGAAATTTTTGTAAAATTCACTTCTAAAATGATTCATATTTAATTAATTTTTTTATATTATTTTTATTTAATAAGAATTAATAATATATAAGAAAATAGAATGTTTAAGAAAAATACAGTTAAGAAAAAATTTTTTTAAATAAATAGTAACACACAAAATGTTCTCAAATAATTCATGGGCTCCCCCAAAATGTTGGACCCCTGACAATAGCCCGATGTCCACCCCAACCGCTTAAGCCGGCTCTCATATACCTCTATAGATGTATATACTTCTGTTAATAATTTACATTTATTTACCTGTTTAATTTTGTTTAACTGAATTAAGAAGTTGAACCTACGCTAGTTGTTGATTTAAATGTTAAACTATCAACAAGCGAACATCGTGTGTTAACTACTTCTATGACTACTCTCGATATTACATGATGTGATGCGTACCTTTATAGGGATACTTTTTCAACGATTGCTTTTTAGATATATGTTTTTATTTAATTATTAACTATACATTTCCATAATACAATAGTATAACCAATCATTCACCCGTGAACTAAATATGATCATAAATAAATATACTTATTATTAAATGTCCTTTCTCTTATTAGGGGACATGACATAACGTCCCTTAAATCTTGAATCATGAGGGGATAATGACATATCATGTTTGATATTTAATAACATATAAATCCAAGTAATTTATTGATTTAAAATTTTAAATAATATTAGTGATAGTTTTAACATTTATATATTTGTGTGATGAGGTTTATCATTTTGTAGTTTTTGGTTCAAAAGAATACTACTTTCATAACAATTGTTCATAGATTTGGGTATTTTGACTAATAGTTCCTAAAATATCCTATAGATATCGATTTATGGTGAATCGTAAATTATATTATTTATCAAATTGATTAATATATGTTGTAGTGTAACCACATCTAATAAAAATAATTATAAATATATGTATAAATATATAATTAAATTATAAAACTATAATTTGTATAAATATATTTAACCAAAAGATGCATATAAGACTGTCTCAATGCTGGTTGTTCATCGACAACTCCCTATCTGTCAATATTCTAATACTGACATATCTATTTTAAAATGTTTATAACACTACTTTAAGATGATATATATAATAATAAAATATCACAATTTATAAGTAATATGTGTAGAAATGTGAACAATTATTCAATCCTAAATATCATTATTTTATAATTTGAAGTTTAAAAATAAAAAGTTTGCTATTTTTCCATAATGAGCTACTTTGTAGATATTCTAATATTTTATATAATATGTTCTAAAAATATATAATATACTTATTTATGACATTCTTTATATGAAAAATTGTTTTCTGAAATTGTACATTACAGATATTCATATCGGCCAAAAATCCTCAATCCCGTGTCTTTTGTATCAGAACTATTATTAGAAGTAATTAATTAAACCAAAGTTCGAATTTTAAATGTATTATGTTGAGAAGAAAAAACAAACAATTTATAATAATATATATATTAATAATTAATATATATATTAATAGTTTTAATTTAATACATATGTATATTATAAATGTATAACATAATTACACTGAATAAGTACGAATGATACATTTGTAAATTCCTGTTCTATTTATATGAAGACATAGTTTAATTTGAATATAATTAACAAATAAATATTTTTCTGTAATTTATAATACAAACACATTATTTTTTTAGATTATATTAAACTTTTTATAAGATATGAAAAATTATTAAACTATATGTAGGTAATTTTTATTAACCTTTTATTAACCTATGTATTAACCTATTGTTATTAGGTTTATGGTAATTAGGATTATAATTTGTGATATTTTAATATTAAATAATAAAATTATTTTAATCATTTATTAGTTGAATCAATTCGTTGGACAGTAGTTAGAACTACACGTTATATGTATGAATAAGTATATATGACTAATATATAATGTAATACAATACAGTAGTAGGTCACTGTGCTAAAGTACAATAGCAATATCGTATACGAATTGAGACTTCAAAACTGTAGTTTCTAAATTTAAATCAAATACACGGTAGGATTTATACATATAATACCTATACATATTTAAAGTAAATTCGCGAACCAAATAAAATAATAAACACATACACAATACACAAATAATACATAGACAATAGGATACAGCGGGGCAACTTAAGTTACCCGGGTATGGCTGCTGCTGGTGTACGCGTGTTCGAGCGAATAGTAGTCACATGGGTCTTGGAATACTAAACACACGCGTAGTGGTACTGTCAATCACACACACACACGCACGCATACATGTGATCACATGTACATATCGAAGAGGAACTCGTCTGTGTTTACGGACAGTTTATCCTTATCAGCTTCCTCCTTCTTCTCCATCTTCTTCTGCTGGTCAGTACGGTGGTCATCTTGGTCAGTTGAGGTGGACGCTACGGTCTGGGTGGACACGTGATTAACGGAGCTGACATTCTGGATAGTGTATAACATCTCTATACACCGTTGTATCATCATCTGTTTGGTGTTGGCTTTATTCTGGCTGACCACTTCCGCCTGGCACGATTTGTTCACTACGCTGGCTCGGCGCATGTATTTAAAATCCGCTTCAGTGAATCTTGCCGATCTGATGTTGGCAATGCGCTGTTTGAAAGTCATAGACTCGATATATTCCGAATCTGTCGAGGAACAAGAGATTGACTTGTTGACTCCGCTACCTCGACTCTTTGATGCATACGCTACGCTGACTCGACTACTAGATTTATTGACAGCCTTACTTGGTTTGAGGATCAGAGATTCTGATATCTCGGATAGCGGTAAGGAGGAATGTTGCACTTCGCTAGCTCGACTCTTACTCTGCTCGACCACTTCGCTAGCTCGACTATTACTCTGCTCGACCACTCCGCTAGCTCGACTCTTACTCTGCTCGACCACTCCGCTAGCTCGACTATTACACTGCTCGACCACTCTGCTAGCTCGACTCTTACACTGCTCGACCTCTCCGCTAGCTCGACTCTTACACTGCTCGAACACTTCGCTAGCTCGACTCTTACACTGCTCGACCACTCCGCTAGCTCGACTTCTCGATACCTCGATCCCCTCACTCGGTCTCAATATCAGAGATTCTGATAACTCGGAGACTGGCAGCGACACCGATGAGGATGATGACGAGATGGTGCTGAGATGGGTGTCTACTTCCGGTACTACTTCCGGTACCACGACGGCAACAGTCGGGGGCATAGTACAGGTGGTCTCGTTATTGTCGACCTTGACCTGGTCTCGGACGAAGGGGTGTTTACGACTACGGACAGACGGCACGCACCTCACAAGATTGTCACGAGCTCGTGCTAAAGCCACTTCCATTTCTAATCGCTCGATCTGTAGACATTGTCGACGATGGCTCACCTGTGTATGGTCGACAAGTGTTAGTCAACTATCGCTCATAGGGAAGCTTGGTCAGGGTGGGCAGGGTTTATATATTGTTATATTACTCATCATTTTTAATTTATGCTACATTTATATTTATTTATTATTGATAAACTTAAATTTATATATATATATATATATATATATATATATATATATATATATATATATATATATATATACAGTAAAACCTCTCTATAATAAACCTCTATAAGAAAAACCTCTTTATAAGAACATTTTTCACACATTTGGTTGGAATTCAACCTTTTCTACATTAAAAAACCTCTTTATAAGAAAATATTATAAGAAAAATATAAGAAAAACCTCTTTATAAGAAACTTATTGTATAAAAAATATAAAAAATAATTATATATATAAATAGAAGTATTGTATATTGATAAAAATTATAGAAATTAATTATTATATAAGATCTATTTTTCTTACAAATATTTTATATTACATAAATGGCTTGAAATGAATTAAAAATAATTAATAATTGTTATTGTATATCCATAGATTTATTAAAATTAATTAATAAATGTTATTTTAAAATAAATCATATTTCTAAACTATTCTTTTGATTAAACTAAATAAATAAAAATAAATAAATATACTATATATATAACATATAGGTTATATATAACCCTATGCACTATATATAGTGCATTTTCAATTATAGGTCCTAAATGAATTCTTAAAATCATTGGAAAAGTAAAAACCTCTTTATAAGAAAACCTCTATAAGAAAAAAAGTACTGTAAAAAAATAGTTTCTTATAGAGAGGTTTTACTGTATATATATACTCTATATAGTGTGCATAAATAATCCTATACTTCGGGTATTCTTTTTAATATGTTAAATAATTAAATTTTATTATTTTACTATGAACACAACCAAAACCTTATATATATATATATATATATATATATATATATATATATATATATATATATATATATATATATATATATACATAACTATAACAATACTTATTCCATTATTAATAGATATTTATAATTCAATATTAACAATACGTTTATAAATATAAATTCTGATGTAAACGCACGAGATAACAAGCGAATTAGCGAGATTATATATATATATATATATATATATATATATATATATATATATATATATACGATATGTGTTAACCTGCAGATCTTCCACCTTCTTTGACATACTCTGGAAGAGTGAAAATAACATCCACGTCTTAGAAGTTTCCTGTTTGGTGATGTATTATGTAATGCGTGTGTGAATACTTTATGTGATTTGGGTCATTATTTATTTATTATTTAAAATTCATTTTTAATTTTATCTTATTGATATTAATAAATTGTAGTTTATTATTTAATTTATCATAAAAGGTATAATATAAATATTTAAATATAATATATTGTATTACATCTATAGATATTAGGTATATCCTACATTGTTATATTGTAAATATAATACTGTAGTATATCTATTAGTATAACATTTGAAGCGATCTCCAATGTTTGTAACTGCTTGTCAGTATAATATCCATCTGGTATACGAACCTAATATATATATATGTATGTATTAGATATAATCTATAAATAACCTATATATATATATACATATATATATATATATATATATATATATATATATATATATATATATTATATATATCATATATATCAACATTATATATATTCCTTCTATGAATTTCATTATCCCTTAAATAATCAACAGCCTGTCATGAGATGTTACAAAATAAGTTGACATATTTGTTCGTTTAATCATAGTCGACTATAGTTGACATAATATCATAGATTTAGAGTACCGGAGTACTTGATAGTAACATGGTAATATAACTATATTCATAATATACCCATCTATACGTATTGCACATGTGTAACCTTTGAAAGGCCGCTCGTGGTGTAACCAGTTACTTTCCTTGCAATGTCCCCCGTGCCTTGATTTCCGATAGGTTGTGTCACCGCGTTCAACTAGTGACAATAATTAGTTTATTACCTATAGGTATACACACATATATTTATGATATATTCACGTATTTTATTCACATATATACATAGGAATTGTATATGAATTTGTTTGTATATATATATATATATATGTGTGCGTGTGAGTATTAGCAATTGAATTGTATAAATAACCTGTTTTATGTTGTCTCCCTTGGATAACATATACTGAGATTTTATATCTTTTTTGGCTTTTAACTTTTCATTTTTCTTGTTAAGCTTAAATTGTATATCATACAGAATTAGTGAATTCTATATATACATATACATATATATATATATATATATATATATATATATATATATATATATATATATATATATTAGCATATATTTAATTATTTTAATTAATTTAATTATTTAATTATTTATATATTTATTTAATTATATATATTTGAATATGATTATAATTGATATATTTAAATATGATATTGTAATGATATCCTACCTTTGATGTGTCTATATGTTGAGCTTTTAATACGCTGCTAATGACGGACTTTGAATTTTCATTCTTCTTGGAATTCTTACCCCTTCGAAACGCCTACACATAAATATAATATTAATCTATTGTATTTTATTAGCAGTGTTTGGTTAATAGTTATATAATGTGTTATATAGTATCATTCTAATAGTATTATACTATATAACACATTATATAACTATTAACCAAACACTGCTAATAAAATACAAAGTATATTATAATATTTGTTATTAATTAGTGAATAATAGTTATATAAAATGTTATGCTGTATATTATAATATTTGTTATTTTATTATTATTTCGATAATATTGAATAATCAAAATATATTATTAACGTAACATATATAATCATTAATAATAACCTTTACATTTATTCTGCTAATGCCTCTTAAAAATTCCATTCTAAATTTAATTTAATACACTTCACGACAAAATTAACAAAACAATGATGACGCTAATAAATATGTAAACTGTCACTATTTATTTATATATATATCCGGATAGAGAAAATAAGAATTTAAATAATATTTGTATAGAAAATTAAAAATTGTTTACTTCTATTTAGTAAATAGTATTTACCATGGTAATAAATAATTATAAATATATAATACAAAGATTATAGAGGATCTATTTTAAATATTTTAAAATATTCATAATAGTTAAACTCGATTATAATATATTATATGATAGGGTATATTATACATAGTATATAGGGTAATATATATTAATTAAAATATAGTGTGTGTAGGGGAAAGTAGGTAAGTAGGTAAACCTAACCGAATACGGACAGTGTCTGAATACGGACACTCTCGGTATCTCAGAAACCATAAATCCTACAAAAAATTGTTTGATGAATACAATATTTATAATTATATAAGTAGTCTAAATAAGTATTTTTTATTTTTTTATTATTCAAAATGGTGCTGATATATCCAATAAACTGATATTTTATTAAGTTTTTAAATTTATGAAAAAAATATCAACCCAAAACCTTTTCAAGAATTTACAAATATATCTAGGTTATACCTATATAAAACATAACAATATATTATTAAAAACTAAAGCATTTAAACATTATATACATAATTGCTATATTTGTTATCAAATATTAATTAAGTTATAAGCATATATCTAGAGGTCATATGAATCCCTAATACGGACACTATATATGTCTTAATATAGACACCCTATAACCATGGTTGCAATCAGCACGCAGCGTGTAAACTATTCTGATTTTCATAAAAATCGCGTGCGTTATAATATTAATACCACCAATGAAGCTAAATCTAAAAATGTTTTTATTTAGATACTTAATGTAGATACTTGTATTATTAATTAATAAAATATTAAAAATTAATAAATTAATTACTAATTAAATTATATTAAATTATTCATAAAATTAATTATAAATAATGTAGGTATTGTAATTTATATATGTATGTATCCTAATTGTAATTTATCTGATTGGTTCATCAATAATATATAGTTTATCTAGTGGTATATAGGGTGTCCGTATTATAACACAGGGTATCCGTATTCGGATATGGGTACCGAATACGGACACCTCCGTTATCTATTGAATAAACAGATTAAATACAATTTTAAAATCACAATAATATCTATAATCATATAATAGTAATATATTGTAATTTTTGAATAAAAATATTGAGTCATAAAATGTTAACACCATTTATTGTAATTGTACCATTTATTGTGTCCGTATTAGGTGTCCACTTTTCCTTATACGTATAAGTATATTAATAATATCAGCTATTATTCTCATTTATTAAATAATTAGTAATTAAAAATAATGTTATAGTTAATATCACGCTTAATACACGGTACTATACGGTATTATATGTGTTGAACATATTCTATATTTAGATAATTAACAGTGCATCAACGCTAGTTTGCGAGCTGCCACTTAGAGAGTCTTGGTAATCCTACAACTGTCTATACGTGTTAGTATAGTTAGTACATGTACTATATGTGCACACTATACCCGAGGATATTAGCTAAGGATAGGTTACTTAGGTTACCTATAGTCATTTCTATACATAAGTAGTGTGTTTATTGTAATAAGGTAAGTAAGGGTATAGTATACACACCCTCTTTACCTACCCTCGTTACCGTCGTGGTTATTTAATAATTTGTATTCTAATCTATAATTACAACTTTTATTATATTATAAATATTATATTCATATTTATTTTTCAGTTTGTTGATTTTGTGTTAGCTTTACCTTATTAACAATTGTTATCTATTTTTATTCTCATTTCGTTTTTATATTGTATTAATCTTTAACAGTGTGCATACATAGTTAATAACATACTAAATATTGCTAACACTATGGAAAAAGTATTATATTCAAAACTATTTCTTCATTAAAATAACATATATTTATTAGTAGGTAGGTTTACTACCCAAAGACGTTATATATTTATATGGCTTCGTCCCTTAATTAGATGTCTATGGTACTACCTATATTAATATTTCAGGATAGCCAATCACACTCTGCCCAAGTATGTCAAGTTCCGCGGTGTCACCCCTGCTACACTACCCATGTTCCACTCTCTAATTAAAATATAAATAAATTATATTACTTTTTATTATTCAAATAAACACGAGAAATATATATAGGTATAATATAAATAATATAAATATATACCTATAATGATTTATTAATTTATAATGAATACCGTGCATTACTTTACAATTATATATACACATCATACATGTCGATGATATCATTTCAAAAGCATAGCGTATGACTACATCATAATTTCGTTATTTTCTCCTACTCTGGTTAATTTTTACTCTCCATAATTCTTATTTATCAATATTTTCCTCATCTCCCAGCATTCTTACTATAGTATACTAGAGTATACTCTCCAATCGTAATCTGTACTTTCACCCCCGTTCTAAATCCGGTTCCCAATAGTTAACACGTGACTCATCTCGTACCGATACGACACCTACACTTTCTCCCAACGCAATCTATAACTGTACGAAGTCTTCCTCTATCAAGAACATTCCTAAACTACTTGCAATTAAGACATATCTTCCTATGTATAAGACATCTTCATTATCTACATACCTCTTATATCCACTCGTCTAATAAACTTTTTCCGGTCCATAACAAAAAGTGAAACTACATCCCATATACCCCTCTCATCCACCCCACCATACTTCTGATATACTACCTATTCGTAGCCTTATTGATGATTCATCTTCTCCGGTCGGTGTGCATATATCCATATCTATACGGAATTCCGACTGAATCTTCTATGTGATAGTTTATGGCACCGACTGTGCCTATTTGTTAAGAGTAACATGTTACTCTTTCTATCTATAACACTATAGCGATATCCCTCCTACGCTCGACTAGATAGGAAAACTCTATTTATAGATGTAATCTCCACTCTCGGCTTTGCATTTGTAAACCTGCCTTTATATTTATTATTATATATATATATACATATATATTAGTAAAATGATAATATACAACATAATATAGAGTTATATTTTTATAGAAAAACTATTGACCAAATCAACATTATACCTAGAATAATAATTGTATTTTACTTATTTGTAATGGCTTTATAGATCACTGAATATTATAGCATGTTGTTTTTATTTCTTATAAGTAGATGAACTCTGTAGAGTAATGATATCATATCTTTTTTTTGATAATGTCATATATATAAGGGGGGTAGGTTTCTATTCCAGCCTTGGATAGCAGTCTTGTACGAATCAAGCGTCTCTTTTGGTTATAGCCTAGACAGCCTTATATGCATCAAGCATCTATTTTGGTTATAGCCTAGCATCATACGCATCAAGCGTCTCTTTTGGATATAGCCTAGCCAGCCTTATACGCAACATGCATCACTTTTGGGGTATAATTGTCGATATGAATCGAATATAGACAAATATATTATATTGAATGCGGCGTAGAGTATTCATCGAGTTATAGATATATGTTATATAACGATGGAGATAAGAGTTACAATGAACAGCGACTACAGTACACGACCCTGAATCAGTGAACACGATGACTGACACCGACTTCCTAGAAATCGAACCCGAATCCCGTGTAACTTGATTTCCTCTATTAATTACTTCCGTATACTAATTAGAATTCATGCGTAATTGTATAGTCAAGCCCCTAAAGATATCGTGAGCGTGGCGAGATCGGTTGTGTTCTAGGCTTTTACCAGTCGACGTCGAATCGAACGCGTCGAGGAATTATCTTACGTAGTTGTAGAATATAACTTGAATAAAGATATCTGGAACTTGTATGGTCTCGTATATATTATTTACGTAGTAGTAGAGCATAACATAACATATATATATTGTTATTGTTATTTTTATTTAGTGGAGTCCTTTCATCCCATCCAGGAACTTAGATGAAGTTTTCACTTATAACCATATATATGGCTCTAATTTCCCTTCGAAGCCGCTCTCATGTTAAGGCATCCATGGTTTTAACGAGAGCCGATCATTTATTTATACACAATTATATAAGATCACTTCTAAATAATATTTTAAGACCCATTTTATAAAATTAATTAATGGTCCGGTCGATATATATACATATATATTTGTATACAAGCATATAATCTTTATTTACAAATAGATACACTCGATTAACACCCGTCTCACTCTTTGGAAATATTTCTAATACTATTACGACCAAACTATTTCACTAAACTTTTATGGAAACAATATATTTTTTGTATGCAACAACTTGAATTTGAACAAGTATTTTAATAAACACCAATATATGTGATATCTAATTATTCATCTTTAATATATATATATATATATATATATATATATATATATATATATATATATATATATATATATATACACATAATATATAAGTTACATATATATAATATATATATATTCTAGAAATGTGTTTTTTATATTGTACAGAATAATTCTGTTTATTTTAAATTATAAATAAATGCATATATTTATAATGTAAATAATTATTATTATTATTTTACTGTAAATGGTCAAATACTAATAATTATAAATATATAAAATTTATACGCAATTTCACAATATTTTTACGAGCGTTGACTCAATTGACTCAAGCTATTCTATTTTAATAAATATTCTTCTATAAATTTGAATATCTTAGTAATAATTATTCTAATTTCTAGAATTATCAGATGTATAGCCACATAAAAAAGTTAAAAAGAGAATGCCGTGAGTCAAATACGCGCCATATAAAACAAAATAGGCGCTCCTAAAAAGATCGCGAAATTGCGTATACATTTTATATAATATATTCATAATAATTAATTACACAACAGCATGTTATTTTATTCGAAAATAAATAAAAAATAATATAATTTTTTGAATTTTGTGAAAGTGGTTTTCTGTAATGGAGCCAGTTCAAATTGTTACGCTTTTGAGATATCGAATCACATTCTACCTCACTCTAATGTCTATGGATAATGTATATGATCACACATATACATATATATATATATATATATATATATATATATATATACATATTTATATATATTAAATAAACAATGTATCAACAACTATCAATACTATTATTGTAGTTTATATAATATATAATAAAACAGAAAATTATACAAATATATGAATTATTATAGTTGATTTATCAAATTCTATTGCATTCAGTAGTATATTTAAAAAGTTATCCATATACACATATATACACATTCCTATATGCATATACATATGTGTTAAAATCTAAATGACAATTCAGATATAAACTTATAGTATTTATTAGTTATTTTTGATATTCTACCACATTTTACTGTACAGAACCAAAAATCACCATGTTATATTGTCCTGATATTATTATTTATCATTTTTTGCAAAGTGAATATGAATTATTAGTGTTATAATTGTAGAAAACAAACTATTTATCATTCAATAAATCTCTTATTTTTTAAATGTATATATTAATAGAAACAAATGAACAGATTATACATATTCATTAGATTTGTGAACATTTCATTAGATACATTCAAGATATATTTAATACAAACTTTTATTTTGAGTTAGAAGATAACAAATATATTTACACGATTTGTGAATCTGAGTTGTTGAAATAAATATGTAAATATCGTATATCGCACTTTATCATGTTCATGAATAAAAGTTATATTTATCAAATAATCATATTCCACATTATAATATATACACTATACACTAAATATTAAATAACAATATCATCATGATGTAAACTTTTCATAGTATAAATGAGATAGAATATAGACTACAATCTATTCTAATATGAGCACTATTTAATGCTTCGAGTTATACACATAAATGTTATTGCCAACGTTAGGAGAACGCAATAATGAATCGGATACTATTTAGTGATAATTATTTATTGAATTCATTAAGTAGATAACGTCGTATGATAAGAAGAAGAAGAAGAAGATACACAGACACTAAGGCCCCGTGTAGTAAATAACGATAACGTAACGCAACACAAAGACTATAGAGTGTTTCCTCGTAATCAATACACGTGTTAGTGCGGTAACGCACACACACACACGCACACACACACACGCACACACATGCGCGGCGCTCTAGTATATAAATATAAGGCGTCACGCGTAGAATTATATTTGATTGCACGGGTACCGGTCTGTGGCGACGGAATGAAGGGGGGGGTGTCGCCGTATACACCCCTTCGTCGACTAGATGCTTGATTGACAGGCGTGACGCCATCGCCACCTATTGTAGGTCGACGTAGACGAGGTCAAAGTCGGCTTGAAACTTCTTCTGAATGACTGGCCGTTTCATCTTGCTGGTGGGCGTTAACATGTCGTTTTCGACGGTGAAGGGCGTGTCTAGGAGGATGATGTCTCGCACTTGTTCGAACGATATCAGACCGGAGTCGTTGCCGTGCGCTATCATTCCTTGTAATACGACGTTCTTCACTCTCTGCGGGTGGTGAGGGAGGGGGATTAATGTAGCTAGGAGTTGTTGGGGGGGTTAATGTAGCAAGGGGTTGTGGGGGGGTTAATGTAGCTAGGGGTTGAGGGGGGGTTAATGTAGCTAGGAGTTGTGGGGGGGAGTTAATGTAGCTAGGGGTTGTGGGGGGGGTTAATGTAGCTAGGGGTTGTGGGGGGGTTAATGTAGCTAGGGAATATGGGTAAGTTTCTAGGTTTCAAGGTCGTGCAATTATTGTGAACGCTTTACTCTTGATCAAATAAAGAGCATTTTAATTATTATTTTATATCATATATTATTCAGAGATATGAGTGTCAATAGCTTATATCTTATCACTGATGGATATTGAAATCATCAAAAGAATAAGAATCTTAATATTAATTCTTAAGATGAAGTTTAGAGAATATATTTTTCAGAAAAATAAAATCAACAAAAATTTATATTAAGAAAATCTTTATATTAAGAAATTTATCTAAAAATAAATATGGTAAAACATAATTAAAGGGACAAACCAGCCACTTGTAACGCATGTAAGATAGAGATGGCAAGTTTAACACGGAGAGAATCAAATAAAATGTTGTATACCTATTATACTTTATTGTTATACGATTCATTTTTATTTCTATTAATGTATATGATTTATACATTAATAATTGAAAAACTTATTTTTTTGAATCCTAAAAAAATGTATATTAATAAATAATGAAAATATAATAACTAACTATATTAATTTTTTGATAATTTATTCAAACAAATATTTTTTTCTGAATCATAAAATCATAAATCTAATATTTTTTTTATCTAATTTTAATGAAAACTAATATTTTTGTATATTATTTTATCTATAAATAGTAATTTTTTTAAATCTAATAATTAATTATAATTTTAAAGTTATTAAAGGGACTAGCCATTAGTTTTATCATCACAAAATATTTATTCTATCTTTTTTTATTCTTAAATATGTTTAATAGATCTACATGTAAAAATCATGATTTGTAGACCCTTTTTCAAAATATAATTTAAAATATCTAAAATTATTAGAAAATAGTACTCAATAAAATTGTGAATACTTTATCGATCTAAACAATTTAAAATCTAGCAGTATGCTGTTTATTCACACCATGAACTAATGTATTAATCCTATATAACTAATGTATTAAGATAAACATAGGAATTGCTACAAAGCACATAACAACCAATGAATATTCATGAAAATATACAAACACTTCTTTATGTAATTGTCATCTAAAATTTGACATATTTTTATATTGTATATGATTTACTACTGACCTACATTATTCACAACACTATATATACTATGTCGAAGAAAAAGAACAAATATAAAATATAGTCGCATATAGATGTATGTGTATATACATTTATTTTCAGTTTCATTTTATATATGATATTTTTTATATATGCATATACATATTATGTAATAAGTTTGTATATATATGTATAATTATAATAAATATATTCTTGTATATATGCTTTCTTTTTTATAACTATATTATAATTTATATGCATATTATAAAGTATTTGTCTTGTATTATAACTTATAATTTATAAGTGAAAATAAAACTATTTACTTTGAACTCTATTTACTCAGAACTTATGTATAATATGTTAAAACAATTATACTTTAATAGATAAATGAATTCAAAAATAAATTAAAATAATGTAAACATACAAATCTGATGCGCCCTATTTATTTATTGAAATATTATTTTAATTAAACAAATACGTAGCAATGAATATTCAAGTGATTAAATAGTATAAATCAAGTTTAACGTTATCAATATTGATAGTTATCTATAGTTGTTTATTCATACATCATGATCTACAGCAACTATAGCACAGAACACATCAGCATCAGTACTACATACAACATGGAGTGAGGTAACAGGCTGCGCTTGCTGTGGTAATTAGCACTAGTTAATACTGTACACTGGACAATGGTACCTATGGGTAATATACAACGACTTTAGACATGCCCCATTGTACTTTACCTTCTCATGTGTGTGTAAGTTAAGTTTATATAGTCTTTATTGGCGGTTATAAGTGATGATTTTATTACTCAAATATACAAAATATATTTTATTATGTAATTTAAAAATCAATCGTGCATGACTGTATTGAAAAGTTACACATATATTATATTGAAATGATGTCATATCACAGAATGTTATTTATATATTTGCCTAATAAACTATCATTTATTACAATATATTCAAATGTATTAAAATTAACAATATTTCATTTATTTATTTTACAAATATAACGAAAATAATTATACTGATAGAAAATTAGTTAATAATTTAATATTGTTATTATTATCATTGTAATTTTGGTGGAGTCCTTTCATCCCATCCAGGAACTTAGATGAAGTTTTCACTTATAACCATATGGCTCTAATGTCCCTTTGAATCTGCTCTCATGTTAAGGCATCCATGTTTTAACACAATTATATATGATCACTTCTAAATATTTGTCAAGACCTATTTATGACAGGTCTTGAGGCCACGCTCTACTTCTGCTACCCATATGATGCTTTAGCCAACACAGGCAGTATTTCATAATATTAATTACACTACAAATACACTACAAGTACACCTCAAGTACACTACAAGTACCCTTAAGTACACTACAAGTACCCTTAAGTACACTACAAGTACCCTTAAGTACACTACAAGTACCCTTAAGTACACTACAAGTACCCTTAAGTACACTACAAGTACCCTTAAGTACACTACAAGTACCCTTAAGTACACTACAAGTCAGTCAGTACTTACTTTATCCGAACAAATCTGCGAGATCGAGTAATCAGTATAGTCGACTGAGGTGAGGTGTTCAATGAGGAACGGCCGAATGACTTCCACATCGAGGATGACGAGGGCGATCAGAGACGCCTGGTGAGTGAAAGAGGCATTAATCAGCGTATAGGGTGCTAAACACATGCATGGTGGTGACTCGCAAGTTTGCTATTTCAGTGACAATATATTTAAGATATGCAATAATGTATAATATGTTGGGTATTATAAATGAATATTAAATGTGTGGGGCTATGTTAAAGTCTATGAAAGCAATGTGGTTTATTAACTGGTTTGTTTTAAAAATTAACATTTTAGTGAAACAAACAAGATTCTAAATTAACTGATTTATTGCATTTTACTTCAATGGGGATGTCAAGGTCATGTTAAGGTCAGTGTTTTAATATGACAAAATCAATAAAACAATAGAACAAATATTACTTAAAACATTTTATAATATTACTTTATTACTTATTAATATGTATCTGCTAAAATATTATCAATGGAATCTATCTAGAAACATAAAAAAGTATATTGTATTACACACCATTAAAAAATTAAAATTGATAAAATAAATTATTTAATATGTAATCTAATATCCTAACTGGTATATATATATTTATTTATAATGTTTTATAACTTATATATTAGATTGTAAACAATTTAAAATACATATGTATTTACATATATGTTTTATATAGTCATAAAAAGTTACTTTTATGACACACCATAATAAAATGAATATGAATTATATATAATGTACCCAGCCACACTACCATATACACATTATTATAGTGAACATAGTATATTTATCTTACAATACTGTAATGTTATTTATGTTAAACATATGTATACATAACATTATTATCTAATAACAAGAACAGAACATCGGATCGCTATCTCTGCAATGGTTACTTTTTATACACATGACTATATACTATTCAGTTGTATATTTAATTATATGTTAATGATTTAAATCTGTGAATCAAAGATATCAAGGATATTTATTTGACGAATAAAATGCATTCATATTTTAAAATTGTATTTCTATATAAATATTTTATTAAAATTACGAATTTATTTATAAATTCTGTTTGAATTGAACGTTGTTTTTGTAAATTATTTATGCCGACATTCCAATGTGTATTAAATTATATTACGATTTTAATATAATCATATTGAAATATTTTATTTAAAAACGAGTTTTTGCATTGATTTGTATATCAAATTATAATTTGTGCTCGTTGACTATGAATCATAGTCCATGATGTAAAATGATAAAATCACTCATGCACAAAATATGAGTAAGCAGACGTCCTATATAAAACTATAATTAGAAATAATTGATAAAATAGTAATTGTATTTTTACAATTACTATAGAAATATCTGTAAAAAATAAATGTCAATATTCATTTCTATTTTTATATATGAAATATACTAATATTATTAAAATATAGTGTAGATTTATAGTGACATATTATATGACTCATATATATATATATATATATATATATATATATATATATATATATATATATATATTTTCTTTATATAATACAAAACAAATTAGTTCAATTCATTGAAAAATGTTTTCTAACATCAATGTTGAATGGAAGTATATATTTGTGATCTATTAACATCTATTAACATGTAAATGCATGGAGATTACACTGCACTGGTATCTAATGAGTAGGGGTGCAGGAACATGGGGGTCGTGGGTGTCCGGATCCCCCCAGTTATAAGTAAGGGGGGCCGTATATCTTTGGAGTTTTAATGTTTGTTAATATAGATTATTATTAAAAAAAATATAGATTATTATTTTTAAATTTTTTGTTTAATACAACTTTACGTATAGATTCTATACGCCCTAATGGATCAACCCAATGAAGGATATTGCATGACCTGTTGTAAGCAGTTCAAGGGTACTCGTGGACTTGCTATTCATCGTCGACGTATGCATGCACATGCATACCATATTGAGTACACAGATACAATAGTAAACAACATAACGTCCCAGTCGAGACAGCGTTGGTCTGAAGGCGTCTCGAGAAAGCTTGCGTTAATCGAAATTGATATACTGTCCAAAAAAAGTGACTCGAAGAGGTTTCCAATCAATAAGGAGATAGCGGAGAAGTTTACTGAGAGGTCTCTACAGGCTATCACAACTCATCGGTCATCTGCGAAGTACAAATCTCTGGTTCGATCACTCCAGACATACGTTAATATAACTCATATTGTACAGCCTGTTTTGCACATAGACAATCTACTAACTAACAATCCCAATAACGATACTGAAGATACATACGATACTGATAACATTACTGATACTAACAGTACTAACTATGACCCTAACGACACTTTGCCCATACATTTAGATACACCACATTTATCAAATTACATTAACAATATACAAACTAACATTTTACATAATAACAACATTCATATAAACACTATTAATGACACGCAACCATGCGAAACGATTAATTCTAATGTCTCGAATAGCTATTGTTATGATTTATCTACAGGTCCTAGATCACAAAACAATATTGATTTAACTAATGAAACAAATATTTTACAATATATCTTAGATTTACACCCTAGCAAATACATATTACCTAGTTTACAATTACATATACAGAATTTTAATTTCGACAATATTCAAAATCTAATAGACCTAGATTATGAACAATTAATTAATTCATCTATAGTTCAATCTAAAAAAAAACCAAAAATATTACGTAACAATATTATTTCTAACAATACACAATGTAATGATAATATAGGCGTGCAATCAAATAGAAATGTTAAGCGTAAACAAAGGTGTTTATTATTTGCTAAAACGCAACAAATGTATTCTAAAAATAGATCCAGGCTTGCTAAATCTATTTTCGACGGCGAAGATATTACAAAAGAAATTAAAGAAATGCCAATCGATTTACAATTTAAATATTGGAGTGAGTTAATAAGTAAGCCATCTATTCCATTCAACCACTTATTTGTTAATAATAGTAATGCATATATACATCCAATTACGATAAACGAAGTAAAGTCATGTTACGGCACATTACACGACGGCGCCCCGGGAATAGATGGTCTTACAAAATGCGATTTAACTAAAATTGGTCTAAATAATATAACAGCTCGCTTTAATATTTATCTCATATCATCGACTGCACCTTCCGCATTTAAACTAGGCCTAACTACTTTAATCCCTAAAACTAAGCACAGTACTGAGCCGTCCCATTATCGTCCAATAACTATGTCATCGATATTCTGTAGACTTTTCCATAAAATGTTGGCACGCAGAATTGAAAACACAATTAGTCTTAATCCACGGCAAAAAGCTTTTGTTCGACGTGATGGTATTGCTGAGAATATCTTTTTACTTAAATCTATTATATATCAACATAAAAATGCATTACGCCCATTAAAGATGTGTTTGTTGGATGTTTCTAAAGCTTTTGATACGGTATCTCACAACTCAATTGTTGCATTAGCCGAAAGAGTAGGGACTCCTAAAATGTATACAAGTTATACCATGCATACTTATTCTGATTGTACAACTCAATTAAAATATAAAAATGGAGTATCACCTAGTATACCAGTCAATCGTGGAGTAAAACAAGGTGACCCAATGTCTCCCGCTCTTTTTAACTCCATTATAGATTATGTAACTGATAATATGCCAGGTAGTATTAATTTACAAGGAAATAGTACAATAAGCCATATGGCATTTGCAGATGATCTGGTTTTATTTGCGAAAGATGATGTAATGATGCAATATCAAGTTGATCATGTTTTATTTAGACTAGCTCAATGTGGGTTAAACGTTAACAAATCAAAATGCGCTACATTGAATATAATTATTAACCCAAATAAAAAACAATGGATATGTAACCCATATAGTTTTATATCTATTGATAATTCTACAATTAAAGCGCTAAATATAGAAGAAACTTATAGATATCTTGGCATCAACATAGGCGCTTTGGATAATAAAAATAATTCAATTAATGATGACCTCACATCGAAACTCTTGGCAATATCTAAATCTACTCTAAAACCCCAACAAAAATTGTTTATGCTCAAAAATCATCTAATTCCAAGTATGCTTCATACCTTGACTTTCTCCGTCTATTTAAATTCATTAAAAACGATGGATAGAAGTATTCGGGTGTTCGTCAGACGTTGGCTTCGACTACCTTCAGATACTTCACTCGGTGTATTCTACGCACCTAGTAGTGTCGGTGGGATAGCTATCACTCGTCTTTTTCTGGCAATACCGGTGCTGCGGCTAAAAAGGATTTCATCCATTAGAAGGAATGATGACACTATTATTCAAACTCTTCCCGATAGTGTTATTCTAAAATGGTCTACACCTCGAGTATACGATGAATACACGTTTATTGATAACACCTCCATAAATAAATATCATTCAATATATTTATTTAATTCTGTCGATGGCAAGGGTTTACAATTAGGCACGCATAGTCCTTTTATTAATAATTGGATAACTTCTCCTATAAAGATGTTTTCTGGTCGCGATTTTGTAGATATGGTAAAGCTAAAGCACGGTCTACTATATACACATTACAAATGTAAACGTATGTTTCCAAGTTTAAATACAAACTGTTTAAGGCGAGGGTGTAATTATAAATATGACTGCCTAAATCATATTATGCAGACCTGTAGATTTAATTATAATAACATTATTCACAGGCATAATTATGTTAACGCTCTTTTAATCACTCTACTTAATAAGTACAAATTTACAACTATACTGGAACCACACATACGAACACAACTTGGTTTACGCAAACCTGACTTACTGGCTTACCGAAATGACATTGTTTATATTATAGATACGCAAATCTCAACTGATACAATAGATACCGATACTAATTACCGACACAAAACTGACTACTATAACAAACCTGAAATACTCTCCTACGCAAAACAACTTACTGGTGCAAAGCAGGCTAAACTAAGTGCCTCTTGTTGGAACTGGCGTGGTATACCCTCATCCCTAACGTCTAAAGACCTATATTCGTTAGGCCTGAGGAAGCATGATATTACGCTACTCAGTATTCGTGTCATGACAGGCAGTCTAAATATTTATCGCAAATACTGCTGCAATGGATTATTGTAATATCCTTAATTACCTGGCCTCTCCCTTGCCTACTTCGTCATATTTTTATTAATATGTTTTCGCTAATAAATGGGATAATTGGCTCTGGTTATTAACTAACCATTGTCCGAAAAAAAAAAAAAAAAAAATATATATATATATATATATATATATATATATATATTTTCTTTATATAATACAAAACAAATTAGTTCAATTCATTGAAAAATGTTTTCTAACATCAATGTTGAATGGAAGTATATATTTGTGATCTATTAACATCTATTAACATGTAAATGCATGGAGATTACACTGCACTGGTATCTAATGAGTAGGGGTGCAGGAACATGGGGGTCGTGGGTGTCCGGATCCCCCCAGTTATAAGTAAGGGGGGGCCGTATATCTTTGGAGTTTTAATGTTTGTTAATATAGATTATTATTAAAATACATATTATAATCTTTGATTTTTAGTCACAATATTATCAATATCCATAGATATAGATATAAGCTCCAGATGTAAGATGTATTATAAAATTTATTTATAGTCGTAATAGCAAATATCCAGGGTTGGCAAAAACCCCAAAAATCTAAGAAATATGTAAGAGGTTTTTGGGTTATTGGGTTTTTGGTGGGTTTTTCAGAGGTTTTTGGGGTTTTTCTTTATCTTAAATTTTAATATAAAAAAATCAAGAAAAAATATTTTAATAATATATATATATTATATAAATTATATAATATAATAGTGTTGTAATATATATTAATATAATACTATAAAGGTTAATGACATTTTAAATTGTAAAATGGCAAGTATTCTAATAAATTATTTATATTATTATAATAAATATAAATAATTAATATATATTTGAAATATAATTATATTTATACACTTAATAATAATATTTATTTATTAAATCACATATAATAATAGCAGATATAAATAGACTCCTCAATATATATAAATATATATATATATATATATATATATATATATTGATTGAAAGTTTATTTAAACACTTAAATAAATCATAAATAATTTCTAAAAATTGTATATATAGAATAAAAATAATAGATTAGGTAAAACAATAAATACCATTAATAATAATAAAATAAAATATAATAAACTGTATGTAAATTAATAAATAAAATAATAATGACAACAAATATTAGTATTACATGTTGCTACCTGATATAAATTGTATATATTTCATGAATATTTTATGCGATTTTATGGATCTAATATAGGGTGGGAGTGAATTCCATAGTTTTGGACCAATATAACTCAGTGCCCAAGTATTCATTTTTGAGGGATGGAGAATAGGGGTAGATAGAATATGAGATTCATGGTTTCTAAGAGATGGAAGGGAAGATCTTTGTACTAGAGAAGCAGAAATATAGGAGGGGCAATTCGAAGAGTATATTGAGGAATGAACAATAGATAGTATGCGATAAGCAGAGCGTTTGTTAAATATGCACAAGGGAGGTAAGTGTTGGTATGAAGAAGTAGAGGTATGATCTCGAATACGTAGGTTATATGTTGTACGGATTGATGAATGAATAACTCGATTTGGGGGAGAGAGAGAGTATAATAGAAGATTGATAAGGATCAAGGTACAGTGATCTATACGTGAGAGGACAATGGAATTAACTAGAGTTTTAGTAAGAGATAAAGTAATTGATTTTCGTATTTTTCTAATTCTAAATAGATGATAATTTTCAGATTTAGTGATGGCAGTAATATGAGGAATGAGGAAAAGAGTAGAATCAAAAAGTACATATATATATATATAATTATTAACTTACTTGTAATTTAGTTGAAATGTGATGATTAAATAATAATAATTAATTATATACTAAAACCCCAAAAATAATAATGAAAACAAAAATGAAAAACCCCCAAAAAACCCAAAAACCCCTAAAATTATCAAAAGGTTTAAACCCAAAAACCCAATAACCCAAAAACCCCTACTTCTGCCAACCCTGCAAATATCAAACTTTATCATTCTAAAAAAATTGTCACAACAAATTGTAATAGATGCATTGGTGTAGTGGAGGTAGTTGTGTTGGTACTATTGTAATTAATGGTTACCAAATTGGAAGAAGGCATTGCAATGATTTACTAGACATGGCAAATCTAATAGTCATCGTATTTCAATGGAAATGGAGAATAACAACAGTAATAAAGATGTAATGATTATGCATGATAAAAAAAATATAAAAAATAATCTTGTTCTGAGAGCTATATTTACTTCTATTAGATACCTAGCTCAAGAAAAGATAGCTTTTATTGGCACATTTTATAGGTAAATTCCTTACAATATTAAATTTAAAAAAAATAAATTCCTCAATTAGAACATGGTTAAATATGGTAAATGTTAATACTAAGAAAATACATCTATTATCATTGCAACTTTAAAATTAGATTCTTGAATTATTTGCACACGCACTGCATGTCATGCAGTCTTAAGAACTCGAACATTAAGAACTCGAACTTAAGAACATTATTAACCAAATATATGGCTGCTGGAGTATAATGTTTGACGGCACACAGGACATTTCAGGTAGTATCATGATTGTAATTATTATATATTAATAATTAATTATATTACAAAACTTTTCAGGAAATGAACAATATTCGATATGTATTCATTATGTAATAACAAATCTTGAAGTTACATAAATATGCATAGGTCTATACGAAATAGCAAGTAAATATAAAGGCAGTAACTATAGAAAATATGCTAAAATATGCATTTATTTTGTTTCCTGCTAGAGAATTTACGAGGTTATTCATATGATAGAGAAAGTAATATATCTAGCAGATACAATGGTGTAAAGACAAGTTTAATATACCAGGAACAACAGCTGACATATTATACCCATTGAAATCATGCTCATCAAGTTAATCTAGTTACTAAATATGTTAACGAAACGGAGTCTATATTAACTATAGTTATACCATTAGTGATATATCATTAATGCAATAGGATAATTGTACTATAATTATATACAATTTAGAAATAAATAAACATCTTGTAAATTGAAGACATTATGTCTAACCTGCTAAACAACAAGAATAGGCGCTGAAATAAACTGAAATATTACATATAAATACATTTGTATTTAGAAGAAATGATACATATACATGATATTACCTCTTATCTATCTGATAAATGCATATCAATTATGAATTAACTTGAAAGCGGCAATATATATTTAGGAAAATATAAAGAAAATATATTCTTATATATAACTTAAAAATATTGATAAAATTAATCATTGTAAGACCAATATGTTCAGTTTACAGTGAAATAATTGTAGTAATATGCACTTTGTAAAGAACTGTCTAATAAATTCTATGGGACAAAAGAGACTGAATAGTTTAATGAAATGTAATATTCACTGTGAAACTATAGATGAATTTATCTCATCATTTGTAAATAAAACAGAATGGAGAGATAATATGTTTTCATCTCATTAGATCTACCATTTATTAATATTACCTAATAAAATCTAAATATGTACTTTAATATAGAGTTATTTATTTAAATAATATCTAATAATTGTTAATTAGTCATACACACTCAAATATATTTATATTAAATTATATATTATAAATAATTGGACCCCCCTTATGAAATATACCTTCCTGTGCCCCTACTAGTAAGTAAATATTGCCAGGTTAATACATGATATATTCATGTAACAATTACATTAGAAAAAGTAGTTTGCAGGAATTGAATTATCTGATAAATAGCTAGTAAATAAGTAATAATATTATGATGTGACCTTGACATGAAAGTATTTGTTAGTCATGTGACTTATTCAAATTAGAATACTAACATTTGTATACATATAGTAAAGGTAACCTTATAAGGCAAACAATAATATAGTTGTAGTTCAATTAATGTAATATATACATACATTTTACATATCCTTATAGCTTTATAATTAATGTTCATGTTTTTGTTAAATTTTAAATAAAGAGGCATATAGATTTTTTAAATTAAAATAATTATATAACAATTGTAAAAACAGATTGTTTATTTTTAGATTTTATTAAATAATATTATAATATATCATTAAGTCTATATTATATGAAATATTATATACTATTTCTTACATTTTTTTAGCATAATTCAAATAATTAAGTATTCAATTTAATTATTAACATTTTTTCAAACTCTTATTTTAAACAATAGTACATTTTATTAAAGGATCAATTAACACTAAATAATGTATTAATAGAGTAAAAGTAGTTATATTATAATTTTTAATTATAAATGATAATATTTAAAGATTTTCAGTGAAAAGAGTGATAAGAGATACATTAACATTACGAGTGTATGATGAAGGTGACATGAAGGTGACATGAAGGTGACATGAAGGTGATATGATAATAACCTTGAGACTATTTCCGTATATCATGATTTGATCAATGACCTGATATGTCCTGTAGATGTTTTCAATCTTTTCAGGAGAGATGTATTCACCCTGTTGTTATTGCATCATCATTATTACACATACAACTAATGGAATATATCACATGCATTCCCAATGTTATCACTCTGTTACCTATGTGTGTCATCAATGGTAGTAACCTGGGCTAACTTAAAGATGTCTTTCTTTCTATCGATGATCTTCATTGTTCCATTCTAATTGAATAAATAATACTTAATTATCTTATACATTTGATTACATCATAGTATTAATCACTTGATTACATAATAGTATTAGGCATAGGTCATCTATGTTTTTTAATTTATTTATCAAAATAATCGAATGTCCATGAATTCATTTTAATGTTATTAATATTACATTTAGTAGCTGGACTTGTTTACTTCTTATTAAAGTTATATGTTTAGTTCTTAGAAAATACTTTCTCATATAAAATTATATCTATATAGGTTTATTTATAAATTAAAATGTCCTGGTATATGAGTTATGTGAGGTTAACCCAAAATATTACAGTGGCATAATGTAAGCTAATGGTTATAAACTATTAGATAACACTATTATATAAACATAACTATATTTAATTTTAATATTTGTAAATAATGATCTATCTAAATATGAAACCAATATTACATATAAACACTCCTCTTCTGTTACCAATGTTAACTAATAACTCATTAAAGTTAAATCAATACAGATTGTATATTACATATTAATTTTATTATATATAATTATGTTTACTGTTATATAATGTCGTGAAATATATAAATTAAATGCGATTAATTCTCTGATTAAACTGAGATTCGTTTATGTATTTCAATCCCTTACACCCATGGATAACTAGTGAGAGATACAGCCACTAGGGGGATGTACGTTACTACTACTGGTTGCCATAGTAACTTTATTCCACTCCCCAATATCGCCTGTGTGTAGCCATCCATCCTTATCGAGGACTTCGGCTGTTTTCTCCGGATTGTTCAAGTAGCCGAGGAAAACATTCTTGCCTTTCACGCAAATCTATTATAGCGCAATCATGTAATATATAGGTCAAGGTTCGCTATTACATCAGGTTTGGTTTGAGAGAGATCAGTAGCTGATCACTCATGGATGACAATATTAATGGGCGGCAGTTAGATTAATAGTGGTGTGGGGGGTGTGTGTGTATGGTGGCAATAGTATATCGGTTAGTGGTGGTGATCATAATACTGTAGGTGGTAGTGATGGTGATAGTAGTAGTGGTAGTGATGGTGGTGATTATAGTGGTGGTGGTGGTGGTAGTGATAGTGGTGGTGGTGGTGGTGGTGGTGGTAGCAATGGCAGCGGTGGTGGTGATGGAAATAGTGATGATGGTGGTGGTGGTAGTGGTGGTTGTAATAATATATCAGTTAGTATTAGTGGTAGTGATCATAATAGTACCAATGGTAGTAGTGGTGTGGGGGGGTTTGTGTGGTGGCAATAGTATTTAGGTTAGTACTAGTGGTGGTGATCATAATAGTAGTAATGGTAGTGGTAGTGGTAGCGATGGTAGTAGCAATGGTAGTGGTAGTGGTGGCAATGGTAGCGGCGGTGGTAGTGGTGGCAATGGTAGCGGTGGTGGTGGCGGTGGTAGTGGCGGTGGTGGCGGCGGTGGTAGCGGTGTCAGCACTAACCTCTCCCTTGCCCTTGTCTGCGAAGTATTGCATCTCAGGCACATTGACTAGTTTCATACAGTTACTGGCGAAGGGAGGCCCCACATTACCAGTGGACGGGTCTCCTGGTATCTGACACGCTAGCACTGCTGTTCCTTCTGTTTGACCGTAACCTAGTGGGGGTTGGGGGAGGGGCTAACTCGGGGGTAATGATGAGAGGGAGGCTGCTATAACATACATACAGGAGGATACAACTGTAACAGTCCTGTAGCCTGCAAGCTGGTGGTATATCATTAACTTCATGACCTAGCAGCTGGGTTCAAGGTGGGTGTGTAGGATGTGGATGAGGATGAGAAGGAGTTATCGAACATCTGACCTTCGATAACGGTAACTCCGAGAGCTGCCCTCACAAACTTGAGAACTTTATCGGAGAGAGGGGCGCTACCGGATATAACCACTCGAATGTTGCCCCCGAGATTAGCCTGAACTTTGTGGAACACTAACTTGTCCCAGATACTGTCTCTTCTCACGATACCTCTGTGTGGGGGTGTGTGTGAATACGTGTGTGTATGTGTGTGTGTGTGTGTGTGTGGGCGTGTGTGTGTATGGGTATGTGTGTATGGGCGCATGTGTGTGTGTGTGTATGTGTGTATGGGAGTGTGTGTGTGTGTGTGTGTGTGAATACGTGTGTGTGTGTATGCGTATGTGTGTGTGCATGGGCGCGCGTGTGTGTTTGTGTATGGGTGTGTGTGTGTGCATGGGCGCGTGTGTGTTAATGCAAATGGATAAGTATTGCTTACATGTATGCTGCATGATATAACCAGGATATATATAAACATGTGATTTATATATGTATGCATTTGTATGCCCATATTAAATTATAAAATAGCACTCAGAGTATGATTTATAGCAGCTGCAGACATGGTATAATGAGATGATACGATCATTTCCTATACTTTTATCATATATTTAATTTGAATGTATTATTCTGCTTCAGTCAGTTAATCATGTAAATATTTGGTCAACATTTGACCTTGACCAATACAAGTAATAAAATCATATATATATATAATTAGAATTAATATAATAATATATCTTAAATGAATCCCAAAAGCGAGATTAACGTCACCTATAATTCACACATGAACAACAACACATAGTACTGAATGCATTAGAGTAATAACATTAACTAGAAAGTGTAAAGGTCACTAACCTTTCAACTTCAACAAGTTTTTGACTAAGAGCAAAATCAAATATGATTCCTGTGACAACATTCGAATGTGCCGTAGCCATCACCTGTCATATTGTTATGTAACTGTTATGTAACTGTTATGTAACTGTTATGTAACTGTTATGTAATTGTTATGTTGTATATTATTAAACATAGACTATGCGCGTATTATACTTAACAGTATACAAATATCATATCTATTAGAAATATTCAATAGTTAATATTTGCCTTAAGTGAGACGCTCATTTTAATCTAACATTACAAATAGATATAATGTGAATTTGTATTTTAGATAATAAATAAGAGAATATATATCAACAGATGTGTATGGAAAGTATTATTTACTTCAAAATACATTATATAACGAATATATTAAAATAATATTTACATAAATTAAAAATGATTGTGTGATTATCTATATTTAACTATGACTCATGATACCAGTGATATCAGTGCATGTTAACTCAATGGTTATCTGTGTCACTAACTCGGTGGTGATAATACAATAGGCCTAGTTTTACTAAAAATAGACAATAGTATCGTTTAATTAAAAAGTTTATTTCTAAGAAATATTTTAAATTCTATAAATAATTATTATAATATATATTTAGCTTTGTTAAATTAAACTTATATATGTTTAGAAAAATATGTGAAAGATTAAATTCATTATGGATAGTATTATTATAATGTTATTCAATAAAAAAGAAGGTATAATAAAAATTAAGAAAAAGCTATTAAGAAAATTTTAAAACAATTATAAAATTAGTAATTTTAAATTACTAATTTATAAACCTGTTATCGAGTGTATAAAATAGGTCATTTAATAATTAATTAATAATTAAATTAGGTAAAATATTAAAGTTCATGATACTGATATTTAACTAATATAGGTACAAGATAATATATAATTGTATAAAAAAATGGCAAAAATAAAAATGAATTATTAAATATTTGATAATACTTGCCCAAACAAGATTTATAAGTTTTGCAATGATCTGATATAACATTATAGTGAACTAGAATACAGTGAGATAATCTGTTAGTCGTGAAGATTACATTCCCTTAGTAACCCAATATACATAATCTCTACATTCCACGGTATCCTTCAATATCTTCACAAAACATATGATAAAAGGTCATCAGACTACTGACACCCTTATGGTGACGGGTTGAGGGGTTACGACCTTGTCGTACATTCTGTTGAGAAGACGTGGTACGGTAGACAATATGCTAGGCTGTAGCACCATGATGTCGTCCATTAGCCCCTTGAGGTCTCCTCGGAAGAATCCTATCTGACTTCCCCGCGAGTAGATGTAAGCCTGTGGACAATGGGTTACGCGAGGTTACAATGGGTTACGTGAGGTTACTCGACTGGGATCGTTGATGTACGACAGGCTACTACAACTACTACAACTACTATGCTAACCTGGTTGACTTTCTCGTAGATGTGCGCAAGGGGAAGGTACGATATGTATATGTCTTTAGGTCCGATGTCGAATACTTGCTATCAGTATCATTAGGTTATTATACCGGTTAGACATTTAGATACTATTAATTAAATTCTACAATATATCAGATTAGTGAAGGGAGGAAATAAATTATAAAGTATTTAATTTTGTAATAATAGTAGCAGTAGCAGTAGCAATAGCAGTAGCAGTAGCAGTAGCAGTAGAAGTAGCAGTAGCAGTAGCAGTAGCAGTAGTAGTAGCAGTAGCAGTAGCAGTAGAAGTAGCAGTAGCAGTAGCAGTAGCAGTAGCAGTAGCAGTAGCAGTAGCAGTAGCAGTAGCAGTAGCAGTAGCAGTAGCAGTAGCAGTAGCAGTAGCAGTAGCAGTAGCAGTAGCAGTAGCAGTAGCAGTAGCAGTAGCAGTAGCAGTAGCAGTAGCAGTAGCAGTAGCAGTAGCAGTAGCAGTAGCAGTAGCAGTAGCAGTAGTAGTAGTAGTAGCAGTAGCAGTAGCAGTAGCAGTAGCAGTAGCAGTAGCAGTAGCAGTAGCAGTAGCAGTAGTAGTAGTAGTATCAGTAGCAGTAGTAGTCAGGTAGTAGTAGTAGTAGTAGTAGTAATAGTAATAGTAGTAGTAGTAGTAGTAGTAGTAGTAGTAGTAGTAGTAGTAGTAGTAGTAGTAGTAGTAGTAGTAGTAGTAGTAGTAGTAGTAGTAGTAGTAGTAGTAGTAGTAGTAGTAGTAGTAGTAGTAGTAGTAGTAGTAGTAGTAGTAGTAGTAGTAGTAGTAGTAGTAGTAGTAGTAGTAGTAGTAGTAGTAGTAGTAGTAGTAGTAGTAGTAGTAGTAGTAGTAGTAGTAGTAGTAGTAGTAGTAGTAGTAGTAGTAGTAGTAGTAGTAGTAGTAGTAGTAGTAGTAGTAGTAGTAGTAGTAGTAGTAGTAGTAGTAGTAGTAGTAGTAGTAGTAGTAGTAGTAGTAGTAGTAGTAGATACAAACCAAGTGTATAGCTATGGCAGCTATGACAGCTATGATATTTTCATGTGAGATCATCACACCTTTAGGAGTGCCAGTGGTACCGCTCGTGTAACATACGGTAGCCATGTCTTTCTTCATGGGTAACTAGAGTAACATAGGTGGAGGGGGGTGTATGGTTACAGTAGGGGAGCGGTAGGGTGGTGGTGATAGTAACCCTTGGATTTAGCCTTTTCATGAAGCCTCTAGTCTGCAGAATGTATTCATTATTAATATATATATTTATACATGATTATTAATTATAATAGCAAAATTATATTATATTACACATTATATTCATAAACAAAAAAATTAAATAATAATTCTGTATTTATTAAATTAAATTAAAATCGAATTCAATAATAAAATCAGATGTATTATAACCATACAATTAAATCATCGTGAACCTATTACATCTGTAAGTTAACGAGACCGATACTAGGGCTAAGGGTTAGACTAGGGTTAGACTAGGGTTAGGGTAAGGCTACAACTAACCACTAGGTCGTTGTAGGAATGCAACTCTATATTAGCTCTTGCGGCTTTATCGGATAGAGCGGGCGAGAATTGCTCCACACACACCAGATACTTAAGATCTTTGGTCAGAGATCTATGTTCGATAAGTCTCTCGATGTGGTCGATGGTATCACAGAAGGCTATCGTTATGTTCGCTGAAAATCATTGAATAGTAATCACGGGAAACAAGTATTTAAACTTTATTATAAATCAATACATTAAGCGCGTTCGTGATACTTGACCTATTAAATATAAACTGGTTTTAGTTACTTAAAGACTAATAATAGATACTATTTGTTATAGATTCATAAAGAACAAGAATGTATTCGAATATCACTCGATAGCCTACGGGTAGCGTATGACCTCTAACATGTGACCTCTAGCGTATGACCTCTAGCATATGACCTGAATATTGACCAGAGCGTGTGGCGACTCTCACGAGATTAGGCAAACAAATCATACTATGGTGATGGTCGAGTAGTATTGATTATATTGAATACACTCTGTACTACTACTACTATTACTACTACTACTATAGGCTATAGTCTATAGGCTGGTGGTGGCGGTACAAACAATCGTTTATAATGAAGGTGCATGCATCTGGGCCTAGCGTATCGTATAGGGGCACCAGAACCATGGAGTAGGTCGAACATGCCAGGTCCACAATCACATACTGCGGGAGTGATAGTGGGGGTGATAGTGGGGGTGATAGGGGTATCAGGGATAGAGGAAGTGATAGTGGTGATGATGATGATGATGCCGGTGGTGGTGATGATGCTTATAGAGATGAAGGTATTAAACTAAATATAGATGTTGAAGATAAAGATAGTGGAGGGCATAATAGGAGATACTAATGAGGCTGAAATGAAAAAGGGAGATTGGGAGCGGATGGAATGATGTAAATGAGCCTGAATGCATGGAGGAAGATGGAATGATGGAAAGGAAACATGGGATAGAGATGGAGGGAGGCTGTATTGAGAGATGGGAGGAAGAGAAAGCATCACTAACCTCGGGGCAATTCTTCGAGTAGATTCCGACGAACGTCTTATTCCCAGAGCTGATGTTCATTCCGATCATAGCGCTTCCTATACACTCGGCACGATCTATCACCTGATGAGGTGAAGGTCATGAGGAGGGGAGGGGAGGGCTAAAGGGCGGGGCTAACCTCGTTGTAAGTTAACCATCTGTAATGATTGCCGTCTCTGTAGCCTAGACAGCGGCCATTTTCTGTTTATCAGGGGTGGGTGGAAATTAGGGAATCATGATAGTGGTAGGTATGATGATGATGATGTTAATGAAGATACTGATGATGATGAAGATGATGGTGATGATGATAGTGGTGAGTATGATGATGATGTTAATGAAGAAGATGATGATGATGTTGTTAATGAAGATATTGATGATGATGAAGATGTTAATGAAGATACTGATGATGATGAAGATGTTAATGAAGATACTGATGATGATGAAGATGATGATGGCAGTGAGTGTTAGCAATTAGCACATCGATGGATAATGAATAGCATCACTAAATGTTATATACAATACAACACGAATATGTTATAGGCAAATAAAGCCAATATTTTCTGATAAATCAATACTTCTATTCTATAATGCAATCATTTATTTACACATTTATAGGATAGAGGTTTCTAATTAATAAAAACTTATGCACCACTTAATTTTAAAATATATTAAAACATAATGTATCAGATATGGTTATTGAATGAAGCTATAGTATTCATATCAGAAGCATCACTATACACTTTAGATGCTGCTGTCACTCAACATACGGGAGGGGGCGTGTACTAACTGGAGACTTTAGCACCACGATGAAACGCTTCATAGAACGTTCGCATCTCCTCCAGGAGGTACTGAATAGGCTTACCAGTGGTGCAGTGCTGGATTATCTTAGCATTCGCCTCCACCTTATTATAGGTAAGGGGTTATTAATTGGTGAGGGGTTATTATCGGTGAGGGGTTACTATTGGTGAGGGGTTATTATCGGTGAGGGGTTACTATCTGTAAGAGGTTACTATCTATGAGGGGTTACTATCTATGAGGTGTAGGTTACAACAGGTTATTATAATGCGGGGAGTTTACGGAAGTCGGTGATATCATAGAACTGAATCTAGAGGAGATCTACACATAGCGATATAGCTAAGAAGATGAGAGAAACTGATGAGATGAAAGAGAATATGATGCGTACGAACCGAGAGTCGAGACTGGTTATTGAGGTCAAGGTCAGGCTGGAAAGGAACTGGCCTATTGGCCATGTAGAGCACGGTACCTGCAGCTACAACTCCCGAAGCAAGCATCGCCATACCAGCTCCGAGGGAGGTGCTTTTCACGGCGTTTCTGTGTTATAGCGAGCAAAGAAGTTAGAAGTGACCAACGATGATAAGAGTAGCATATGCAATACTATTATTGTTATCATCATACATCGACGAGATAATTACTAATTACTAATTATCGCCAAGTATAATGAACACTCGTTGTTACAAAGACACTAATCTAAATGCAAAGATGCTATATGCAAAGATACTAACACTATTTCCTCTGGTTTCATGGTGGTTGACATTCTGTAATACGGTGACATGCATTACTATGGTGCTGTAACTAATTAGATAAGTGTATAGGAACCCGCTAGTAATGGGCGTGAACTATAGGGTGATCTCTAGTGTTCGTATACACAGTACTATTAGTTATAAGTGTTGTGGTAGTAGGGGTAATATTATTATATATAATTATTAACTTATACATCAGAAATAATAGTTATATATATTGAAAATTAGACTATATTGAAAATAGAGGCCCTAGTATATATTTTCAGCAAAAAGGCAGCTTTTAAATAATAATTATTTGTTATCAATATTTGTTGACATATTTAATTAATTATTCTAAAATATAAAAGAAAACTGAGAACTATTCAAGTTTTCTCTTTAGATTTATAGGCACCACTAGGCTGATATTTGCATAAATGTATTAATCAATAAATGTATATTGTTAACTTACTATATTATTAAATTTGTTGAAATTATTCTGATATAAAACAAATAATAAGTATTATAATTTTTATAATACTTAAAATAAATAAAAAAATATATCTATTGAATGACTTTATGCGAGGGATTGTTATTAATGTTATTATAAACTAATATTGTTATCTATAAGAGTAGTAAACAAAATAACATCATTTATGTATTAATGGGATACCCTTATCATATCAGAAAATCTCATGTGAACTTATATTCCCCCGATATCAAAGCCTTAGTCTATTTTTTAGCTAAATATGGCGTCGATTTGTCGATTTGTCGAGTCGCATATGTGTGTGTATATATATATGTCTATATATGTGTGTATGTGTATATGTGTATATGTAAAATAATGTTGTTATCATATTCACAATAGATCTTTGTAATAAAATCAATATTGATTTTAATTGATTAGCAATACAAAAACACTGCTACCACTATCACCACCATCACTGCTACCACTACCACCACCAGTACTACTACTACCACCACCACTACTACTACTACCACCACCACTACTACTACTACTACTACTACTACTACTACTACTACTACTACTACCACTACTACTACTACCACCACCACTACTACCACTACTACCACTACCACCACCACTACTACCACCACCACTACTACCACTACTATCACCATCACTATCACTGCTACCACCACCACCACTACTACTACCACTACCACCATCACCACCAGTACTACCACTACCACCACCAGTAATACCACTACCACCACCATCACCACCAGTACTACCACTATCACCACCAGTAATACCATTACCACTACTACCACTACTATCACCACTACCACCACCAGTACCACCACTACCACCACCAGTACCACCACCAGTACCACCACCATACTGTTACCACTACCACCACCAGTACTACCACTACCACTACCATACTGTTACCACTACCACTACCATACTGTTACCACTACCACCACCAGTAATACCACTACCACCACCATCAGTACCACTACTACAATGATACAGTGCAGGAATATAGTTAAATGCAATACAATAGTTAGTGTAGAAATGTCACTATGTGGTTCATAAGTAAGGGAACATACACACATACACACATACACACATACACACACACATGTATGTTACATAATGCTATGTAACTTGTTCACACACTCTTAGCTCAAGGCTAGAAGTGGGGTTAGGTATGTGTGTGTGTGTGTATGTATATGTGTGTATGTGTGTGTGTATGTGTGTGTTTATGTATGTATGTGTGTGTAGGTAGCATTATCTAACCAGTACTGTAATTGATACACACACACAAACACATCAGACAGTCTGTCCTAACTAGCACTGTCTACCTAGCACTGTCTACTACAGACTACTACTGTCTACCTAAATGTCACATAAAAACATACTGCCTACATTCATCAATATTTATATATATATATATATATATATATATATATATATATATATATATATATATATATGTGTGTATGTTTGTATATGTTTGTTTGTATATAAATATATATGTAATTGTAACACATAATTTTAGTTTATATAATAATTTATAAATACATCTAAAAATTCAATACAAATATGTACAATGCAAAGATAGTGCCTAGATAAGAAGATGGCCATAATTAGGCCATGGTGCAGATTCTTTATTACTCTCAGAGTTCAAAGTTCATATGCACCCCTAGGTATATAAATAATACCCCCACCACCATACACAGACACACACACACACACACACACACACACACACACACATTACTATCCATCATGCCTACATGATCATGCTGTATGATTCATGCATGTAATACTATTAGCTGTTTAAAAAACTGATCAAACCTATATTAAATAATTGTTATATATATATAATATTTCTTGTTTTCATTATTATAGAAATTTGTCATTCAAAGGTGAATAAACTATTATTAGAATTTCTATAATTAAATCTGTAAAACATAAATATTAAGTAAATACTATTAAAAAGTTTTACTAAAAAATTGTGAAGAGCTGTTTATATTAAAAATATTCCTGATAATGTTAACTTGGTATATAAGATATAAAATATGTTAATATATATGAAAACTGATTTATCAAATATATGTAATACATGTATACATGTAATATATATATATATATATATATATATATATATATCATAAAATACATAAAATAAAAATTACAGCACACAAAATAAATAAATATTTCAAACAAGGATTATATACAAAATAATTGTAATAATCTTAATATATATATATAATATCATGAATATACTAACATATGTGTAATATGCAATAATACATATTATGTTTATTTTTTAAATATAGACCTAATCATAATAAGTTGTGTGTAACTAATTATTATTAATCATTATTACTAAATTATTAATCAAGTCAATATTCATTCATAGAAATCTTTGTACTATAGTTCAATACTTGGAACTCTATTTAACAAATTAATTTCCAACATTATTTGTTATGATTATTATGAATTTATAAACACACACACATACACACACACATACACATGCACACACACACATACACACACACTTTAATCTCACCTAATTTTAAGTGACAACTACCACATAAATATATACATAAGTATCAAAGTGAACTTAGATTAGATTGTTATCTTTATCAGTTAGATAAGCAGATAAGCAGATACTCAGATAATCAGATTAGCAGACAAGGTTATAGTAAGATTGCAATAGTGTCCACTAAAAGTTATACAGAATAGCTAACATGATCTATTGCATTGAGTGCATGTAACGTAATTCTAGCAAATTGTACTTAAGATTAGTCTATCTATAATAATCTATCAGTGTGCATACATCTATCTATTGGTGTATATATCAATTGGTGTATATATATATATACACATAAGAAGTAGGACGCTAGTACAAGACTTGTCCGGACAATTAAATATGTCTAAAAATAATATTTAGAAGTGATCTTATATAATTGTGTTATATAAATGACCGGCTCTCGTTAAAACCATGGATGTCTTAACATGAGAGCGTCTTCGAAGGGATATTAGAGCCATATGGTTAAAGTGGAAACTTCATCTAAGTTTCTGGATGGGATGAAAGGACTCCATAAATAAAAATAACAATAAGAATAATAATATATATATATATAATTGATAAGGATTCATCTTCACCTGCATCGATATTTAATTTAGACTTAAAAACAAAAGCACGAACGCGTACAACAATATCTGTAAACTACACTATCAACATTATCAATATCTTTGCCTCCATATATCTAGTTGAACGTGGCTACTTTTAATGTGGTCGCAAACAAACTGTGGTTAAATAACACATTATATATCGTACATTGGCCCACTTATACCATTATTTATAGATATTTATATTTCTATATTATTATAATATACTAATTATTAATATTAATAATATATAAATTATTAATATAATAATTATATTTGAATTATAAGATTGTTAAGAAACTTATATTATTAAAATATGTATAACTTATACTATGGCTATTGATATCATATATTATCAATTAACAAATACCCTCATAAAATAGCATACATGTAATATACATTATTAATCTAATGAAATAGTGAATAATATAATACTTATTATAAATACTTATGATATTTCTAATAATAATAATAATACTATATCATATTATAACTATCATTATTAACTTATATTTAGATAATATTAATTTTAACAAATCGTTAATAATTGTATTATATAATTACACTATATATTCAATATAATTATAATATTATAATAATATTATATATTAAATATAGAAATAGTAATAGCATAAAAAGGGTGTGTTATAATTATGTAATGACACTATAATTATTATTGATATGGCACAATATTTATAACAATTATATACTACAATTATATAAATACTTGCAATTATGATTTATGTTGATAGATGATGAAATAAGTTGATCGGACTACATAATCATTATGTACTCGTATGATAATCATAATGTACCTAATAAGTACAATAACAAAGTGGGAATGATCCTCGTATGGCAAACGAATGATTTAAACTAACTATATAATTAACCATATATTATTATTATTAATACTTAATATTTAAGTTAATACTATACATTATATATTATAATGACATTAGTATATTAATTGAGTTAAATAATATTGGTTACTTATTAACAAATATGAAATTTAATATATGTTTATTTATAATAATGTATTATAAGCATATTGATCGATACTATTAATAATAGATATATAGATATATAGATATATTATATTATATATTTAATAAGTAACTACAAGTTAATATTGATAATAAAATATGTATTTTTACATATAAATATGTTCAACATAATGTTGTTCATAATTATTAAATTATTAATTTTTACTGCTTATAGTTTTAATATAATGTTAAACATTAAATATTATACTTACTTTGAGAGTATTCTTTAATATTTTTTTTAGTAATTCTCTATTTTTATACAGACGCTAAACTATCTGTATTGAAAGGAAATTTTTATTATTTATTATGATAAAGTTTTAAATTTTAAATAAATGTACATATTTTTCAAGAATTAAATAATCCAAGAAATGTAGATTTCATGGAATATCTAATAACAAGTATTATTGTGAAATTATGTATATATTACGAATAAAATTATACTAATAATATAGACTTACATTATTATTATTAAAATTATATAAATATTTATACATATATATACAATTATAGATTTAAAAATACTATATACAAATAAAATGTTAAAATTAATGTTAAAATGTAAATACACTTAATGAATTCGGCTATAGGCTGATATAAATAGAATAAATTAGGATTTTAAAATTGTATTTTATTAGTATTCTTCCTTTTAGGAGTACATTTTTATATGGTCATTTTTTCATACTTTTATATATTATGTAATAGCAGGGACCAAGTCACTGGTAATAGATTATAATTGACTTATATATTAATTAATTATTATTAAAAAAATCATAGACAATATAGATTATCATTTGTACCAACATTATTATTGACATTTATATATGTATATGTTTTACATATATATATATATATATATATATATATATATATATATATATATATATATATATATATATATATATATATATATATATATATATATATATATATATATATATATATTTATATATATATATATATATAGATACAATCTATATATTGTTTATATGGTAGTAGATAATTATATTATGAAACAGTAGAAGTTGTATATTTTATATACTTAATATATACCTACATATATATATATATATATATATATATATATATATATATATATATATATAAATTAGTTGTGTTAACCATTATTAGGGTGACTAATTTGTCTACCCTTATTAAGATAATTTCTATAATTTTGTATTTCACATTAATATAATTTATTATATATCTCATTTTCAAGCACTATACTTAGATCTATAATGTTTTATGCATAATATAACACTATAAGGCTTAATCCAGATAATATTAAATTAAAATCATATTCCTAATTAAATAAAATTATATTGATATTATAAAAGAAATTAGAAGAGAAATTTATATCATAACATTAGTATTGATTAATAAAATAATAGATGTATTCTAATAAGTGAATTATATGATCTCTATATTAATTAAATATAAACGTCCTCAAATAATTCATTATAATCTTTTGAAATATTCTAAATCTAATCTACTACTTAGTGTACTCTATAGGGAATGTGAGAGAAAACAGTGCATATCTATAATCACTTGTATTCTTTATCTCAAATCTAATTAGTTATTGTTGAACAGCTACTTCAGTATTTAATATGAACATATACCAACAGTCTTAATAAGTATGCCGTCGTTATAATTTCTTATTAGTTGACATCATTTTAATTTCAAACCTCCTGAATACATTATAAATGGCTATTATGCATCATTATTAGTTATAAGCAGTTTACGTTGATGTTTCTACGAAATAAAGAATATATCTCTAAACTCTTTTATACCAGTACGTTTATAATTCCAACAGAGGGATAAATCAACAG
Organism: Osedax fenrisi; assembly: GCA_964019155.1. Taxonomy (NCBI): domain Eukaryota; kingdom Metazoa; phylum Annelida; class Polychaeta; order Sabellida; family Siboglinidae; genus Osedax; species Osedax fenrisi. The sequence goes on from OZ025242.1 coordinate 35,495,805, forward strand.
ATCAACAGACCATAAAGCCACGTTCCATTATATATATATATAGAGCTAACGTGTAGCTGAGCATACATTAAAGTTGACTGACATGTTCAACTATTAGGTGATACACCGTCTACAAGTATTCCTCAGAGAGCAGTTGGGTACTAGATCTATAAACCCTATGCTATATTTGCCAAGATCACATTTAATGATCGTGATCGAAGATCGAGCAATGACGACGATTTTAAATAACAAATTATTTATTAAATAATAAAGGTTAAATCTACTAGTTCAACAAAATTATAAAAAGAACAAGAATTCTATTAAAATATAATACCATTGCTATTATATCGAAATCACAATCGAAATAGTTGTGACGGTGACGATATGAATAATAATAATAATAATAGTAGTACATTTCAATGGTAGATAATAGTAATTAGAGTTTGCTATAGTACATGCTGATGATTATTTACAAGCCGATAAATATAAGTCTTTAAGTTGTCAACGAATTAAAGCGGCGGGGGTATCGCCGGAGGGGTGGGGGGGGCTTCGAGGTGACGCGTTGATTTCGGCGACGTAGTGAAATATACGAGGACGTAATATAATAAAAATTATGATGATAAAGATGATGATAAAGATGATACTATAAAGATGCAATAATGATGCAGTAGTGGTAATACGGATAGGAGGTAGTGATAGGTAGAGAGAGAGATATAGCTAGATGAAGCAGTAGTGGTAATACAGGTAAGAGGTAATGATAGGTAGAGAGAGAGAGATAGAGCGAGATGAAGTTATAGTTGGATTCTAGATGAGAGGTTCGACAGCGATGAGATGAAGAAGGTGGAGAATGAGGAGGATGAGGAGGAGGAGAATGTTCCGCCTCAATCTATCTGACAGACATGTGCTGATATGGCTGCTGAACCCTTGACCTCCTGGCTGGCAGAGAAGATGAACCTAGCGGGGCGAACAGAGAGTTAGTGGTATACTATTACTACGATGGCATCATGATTTAGCATTAATAGTAGTGGATATATGTAGACTTACATTTTACATAATAAATTATCATATTAATAATACTTTCAATTATTGAATATCTTCATACATATATCTATTCGTAAACGGTAACAAATACGTGAACTGCTCAATGAAAACAATGAAAACGATTGGAAAAAGAAAATGTTTATAAATTAATAAAATAATAGATATCCTCAATCAGAAAGGTTTTAATATTATACACATATGTGTATTTTTGAGGAGATTTAATATATGTAATTTAAATTTAAAGATACTTATTGATCTTACTTATGTTATTGATTGATCATTTATTTAAGCAAATACATAGCCGAAAATATAATCGAAAGTATAAAGTATAAATATTTGCTAAAGATAGCATACGTTATAGAAATAAACAAAGAATAATACGAAATTAAAAAATTAAAGAAATTAAAACGTTTTACAGTTACCGTAAAATTGATACATTAATTTAATTATAATAACAGTAATGGGCTCACTGATTTTTCATTTAAATGTAAATACAAATATTTGTTCCTAAAGAATCAAATACAAGCATATTTATATAATTTTTTATTAAAATACAAAATACTACAAATGTAATTTGATTACCTATCATTATTATATAATACATCATCATTATTATTATTATTATTATTATTATTATTATTATTAATATATCATAAGATATTCCCTATATATAATATGAATTTTAAAAAAACTATTTATTTTTAACATTCATTAATGTATAAACTATTTAAATTCTATATAAAATATTTGTTCTATTTAATTAATAATTATGTTTGACAAATACAAAAATCAAATACATTTCTAATTATGATTACTTTGTTTTCAGAAAAATTACATTGTTATTATCAGATATATTCATTAAACTAATACATTTACAATTTCATATTTGTAATTGAGGTATAATTAATTGTGTAATGATAAAATATAAAGTATTTTTTAAATCAAGAATCAAATATTAAAATTTATAATTTATATTTTTTTATGAACAATATAAAAAAGTAATTTTTTTAATATGAAAATAAATGTTATTATTTATGTAGTATTATAGTATACAAAGATATAAATTATGAAAGATAATATGGATATTCTATAGAATCTATATTATATTAATGGATAAATAATTAATATCCATGTTAAATAATTGTAAATAAGTTTATGTGAATATATTAGACTAGGAATTAAATAAGCAAAGAAATAAAACCCCAATTTGAAGATACTTGGATTATATTTTCAAAATGTTCCGTGAAATCCAAGTCGTTATTATTATGAGGATTTATTCCATTTCCTGTTACGTTAAGATCTCCTCCAGATGGACCTACGAATACATTTGTTATCTCATATCTCATATTGAATGAATATGTATATTATTCATTGAAAGCAAGATTAAATGCTTTATAAGAAGTAAAATGATATCCTAATAAATTTAAAATACCAAAATAGAAAAATAATATAATGTTATATAACTAATTTCAGAGGTATTATATAGAGTATAATAATATTTATTAATACCATTTAATGAATTTATTTTATTTAAATAATTTTCTGTTTCAATAAGTTTTCTTTATTATAATTACATAATGCACGTTACATAATACTTATTTTTAGAATGAAAGTCATTGTAATATTTTTTAATAATTTATAAATAAGTTAATTTTACTAAAATAATAAGTGTTATAATTATCATTATCATTATTATTATTATCATCATCATTATTATTATCATCATAATTATTATTATTATCATTATTATCATCATTATCATTATTATCATTCTTATTATTATCATCATCATTATCATCATTATTATTATCATTATTATCATTATTATCATTATTATCATTATTATCATTATTATCATTATCATCATTACCATCATTATCATTATTATTATTATCATCATTATCATCATTATCATTATTATTATTATCATTAAATTTTAAATATCAGTAGAATATTTAGTGTTGATAAACTGAGTTTCAGTGATATGATTAGGTACCACAAATCACACTCAATATTAGACTACAACTACTTCTAACTAATATCCACCTATTCAAATGGTTATAATGAAATGAGATTACAAAGTTAACAAGTATTCTATTTAATTAAAGTTGAGAATAACTTTTGCGACTATTTCGATGTCCTTAATGAAGACACCTCATTGTTTAAACAATGTATTCTATTTATGATTATTTTAGTTTATTTTTCTTTAATTGTAAATCTTTTTACATTCTTTATTTTGTAATTCACATTATTATTATTAATTATTGACTACGATACAACACACGATATCATTAGTGAATAGCGTTAGTTAACCTGCGTTAGGATTCATCGGCATGGAGCCGAACTTGAAGGAACTCTGATACCCCATCGGGGTAGAGCTACGTCTGCCCGACAGCATGTCTGTCTGTGTGAGGCACGATGTACTGATTATGATTATGAGGAGGAGAACAAGGAGGAGGAAGAGAGGAGTAGGAGGAGGAGGAGGAGGAGGAGGAGGAGGAGGAGGAGGAGGAGGAAGAGGAGGAGTCTATTATCATTGATGGCACCGGTGGTGGTACATTGAATTTACAGTTTTCCGTTAGCTAACTACGAACTGTGCTTATAAAGCAATCAGCCGTCCATGCTAGGCTAGTAGTTACAATGGCTTAATGACGAGTATCCGACAGTGTTTCCCTGTACAACACACACACACACAGACTCGTGTAGACTAACCCTGTACAACATGTGAGTGGTGTTAGGCCTCTGTTCAACTGTAGGCCCCCCACCGCCGCCACCGCCTGCTACAGCTGTGGTCTTATCTCGAGCTAAGGACGTCGCGTCCTTCACGTGGTAGTAGGCGGCGCTACTTACTCGGGCGTTGTTCAGTCGTTGTCGCTGTAGGAGGGGGTCATGGGTTATGGAGAGAGGGGGGAGAGAGGGAGGGGAGAGAAAGGAGAGGGAAGAGGGGGGTGAGTGTATGATACTCGTGTGTATTTAATGGTGTTGGTGGAGGAATTAGATTAATAAACGATACTTATTTATATAGGTGATAAAATGTAATAACGAAGGAAGATAGCTGGTGGTAATGGCTTCTATATTAGGTAGGTATTGCTAGGTATTCTAGTGGATGTATTCACTTTCACTACGATGGCGTTCGGTTATTCGTAAATGTAAATTTATTTGTAAACAATGAAATATCGAATAAGATATTTGAAATAGTCGTCCAGGAAATATTGATATTAATATTCAAATTAAATGAATACAATAGCTAACTAATCTGTTTACAATAACACAAGTAAGAGGTGATACATGTAACTGACTATTCATTTATAAATATGTCAATATAGATATTCACAAATACATTACAATATATATATATACTTTAACGGTAACTTTAGAAAGGGAATAACAGCTTTGCGTTAGTGTATATTAATATCTGCATACGCATAGTTGTGTTGAACGCGTGTTGAACACAAACCGAGTGAGCTAAGGAGGTGGCGACGACATCCGAGGCGTGGTGAGCCCCGGTTGGACCAGCACTAGCCCCACCGGTAGTAGTAGTAGTACCGGTACCAGCACCAGTATTACCCCCAGTTGGGGCGGCTGCATTGGTAGCGGCGGTGTTGTGTTGCTGCTGCGATGCGAAGTTAGCCGATGCCGCAGCGGCCGCAGCCTCCAGAGGGGGTAACGTTCCGTTGCGGAGGTTAGGGGTCGGCGAAGGGTCAGAGGTCATCAGACGGTGACCTCTGAGTACCTCGTTCTGAAGTTGAAGCCTTTTCTCTTCTTCCTGGTAGATCGCGAGGTTCTCTCGTTAGATGACAATTATTATAGTGGCAGAATATTAACTTGTAAAGTAAGTGATATTTTAATATATAGGTGAACTTAACATAGTTTTTATATTTATATATATATATATATATATATATATTTTATAAATGTATATATATTAAATGATGAATTTAATATTAAACTAATATTAACTAATATTAAAACTTTCAAAAAATCATACTCTTTATAACCTCCCCTTTTAATATTATTCAATGATATTTAATCTTAATCTTGTTTTTATTTTCTACATTATCTACATTCATGTGTACTACGAACAATGTTTTCACTACAGTATTTACAGTAGTTACACTAGTATGCCAGCTACAAGTATTAGTATTATACCCGCTGGTTTATATCATTTAAAGTGCATATGATTCAAGATTATTTAATGAAGACATAGTCGTGATATGGTGATTAAATCTATCATTCTAGTTGTATAAATAATACATGTCACTGAACCTGAGAGATGGAGATGGTATTAGGTGTTCTAGACCTACAGTCTGTACCGACGGAGCCTATGAGAGCCACGACTCCGGAGCTGTTCAACAGACTGGGAGGGGCTAGAGCGCAGTTAGACGGACTCACAAACTGGGCGTGGCTTACAATCGGAGCACTGCTGAAACCCACCAATCCGCCGGGACCTATGTGGAGGTAGTGGTAGTAGTGGTAGTGGTGGTGGAGGTGGTCGTGGTGGTAGTAGTGATCGTGGTGGACCTATATATACACTAGTGGTTCACATATGACAAGTCACTGGATGAGTATTACCAACACATCGTGGAAAATCTAAAAAAAAATTAACAAACAAAATAACTAATCTGATTTATTCTTTCTTTGTTTTTAATAATTTTAATAATGTTTTTAAATAGTGTTATGTTATAATGTTGCTCTTTTTGATCAGTTTAGATTAATACTATATTATATTTTAATATTATATTTTATTTATACTCTTTATATTAATTCTATTGTAAAATATAAAATAAATTTATTCATCAGTAATCATATTTATTAAACTTAATTAAAATAATTGAAAAATTTATTTGAAGTGATTTATATTTATTTGTTAATATATATATAATAGATATCCTAATACATAATCTAAAACAATATATAGATATATAAATATATATATATAATATATATAATATAGTATTTTTACTCCTATTAATATTTATATTAGTACTGAACCTATGTATAAGTTGAATGAATACATACAAAACAAAATGAAAACAATATTTATAACTATAAATTGAATTATGCGACATTTGCGAGTCTACTTGTAATAGATAGGGGAAAAAGAAATGGCTATTTCTAAAGGATGATAACTTTTAAATTTTTATAAATTTTTTATATATCAATAATACTTTGTTATATTCTATTTATTATCGTGTATTTAATAGTGTATATTTGTATAAAATATTCATACATCTTTTTAAGTATTTTTAATGAAAAACATAGTGATTTCTGCTATATGTTTAATTTAAATAATTATGTATATATATTTATAAATACAAATTGAAATTATTTACTATACATATGGTTTTTAAATTTAAAGTAAAAATATGTATTATTGAAAAAGTTTATCGTATCATACCTAGTTATGTGTTCGTGATGGATGAACAACTATCATTCTGAGAAATTGAATCTAAAATTAATGCTATTAATAATATAATTGAATTTCGATTTATTATTCTAATTTCTTATGTTTAATTTACTTTATATATGTATTATTTTTAATGTGTTAGATTATTTTATTTATATATATATATATATACGTATAAATAAATACAAAGTTACAAATAATATATGTGCTAAATTATACTAATATAATTTATTTCCTTATTGGTATTTTAGAATGAGTTAATTTTTAATATATTATATTTCTCATAGAATCACGATTAAAGGATTATTTTTCGGTAAATTTTAGTTACAATAAAAATTGTGAAAAAAATTTATATGGAAATAACATTAAAAGTTGCATGCGAGATAGAAATCTAATTATTTGTTAGTTTCGATAACCAACATCGACCAATGTGGGAGACGTATCGGAGTGACATACGTATCTAGCCAGTACAAGAGGTAAGATAACGAACATCGACCAATGTGGGAAATGTATCGGAGTGACATCTAGCCAGTGGTAAGAGATAACCAACCTACGATGGGAGCTAGTAGACGACGCCCGGCTCCGGTTTTAGCTCTCATCTGACGAAATCTATCATCGGTGGTGGCACTGCTCAGTAGAGGTCGTACGCTTAGAGGTCGCTGGGAGGCGGTTCCGTTTCCGCCAGCACCGCCTCCTCCACCTCCTACGGGTCCGCCTACTTTCACGATACTCGATACCGGACGGCCAACCAACGAACTCGACAGGTCTACGGACTCGCTGTATGATGAAGTGTTTGACGTTAGTGTGATAGGGGAGACGGGGAGAGGGCATTAGCTTAATGTATTCGTAAGTTAATATTTCTATAGGTGACCAATTGTAAAATATATATAAATTTCTATTCATAAATAAAACTTACAATATCAATATTTTTCTAATATTGTTTTTAGAATAAAATGTACATTAATATATATTACACACACATATATTTCTTTATTAATTAAGAGAACTTTAAAATAGAGAAAACAAATGGTGTTTACAATTTTTGTTATTAACATATTAAATCTCATCTTTAAAATGATATGCAAATCATTTTTTTACATAAAATTTAACTATTTAATAAACTCTTTTTAAAGTATATAAATTAAATAAATTATAATAATAATTTCAAACAAATTAATTAAATTTAATAAGCGTCATAATTTAATGAATATAAGATCTTTTTAGAATTTAAAAGCTAAAATAAATAATATTATATATACATTTAAATAATAAATATTCATAAGTGACTATTTATTTATAATAACATAATGTGATGTTATCATTTGTATATATATTTCATACATTTATCATAAATATATTTTAAATCTTTATAATTATTATTTGTACCAATTTCACTCATTCAACATCATTAATTTAACTCATTCAATAATACTTTAAATTAATTAAAATTTTCAGATAATTTATAATATATATAAATACACAATATTTGTATTTTTTGTAATATAATAATTAGTAAAATTTTAAATATTCATATTTTTATTATTTATTTACAAAAATTAATAATCATTTATAAGTTAAAGATTATGTATACATGTACTAGTAGTGATACACCAGCTGGTTGATTAGGTTATGGCCGATACTAACTGTAGATTAGATTTGTCACGTTTCAGTAACGTCTTAGTGGATATGGTCAGCAGGTCGGAGAGTTTATTAGGAGACTGTTGCTGTAAGGGATGATTAAGCAGTGTTAGAGGAGTGTTAGAGGAGGATAAGGCATGTCTAGTTCATCTCAACAATGCTATAGCTTTATTAATGTCATGTACCCAACTCTAACTTCATATAAGGTATAATATGCGGAAACAAAGCCGGCGATATATTTCAATATTTTGATTAACAAATTTGCGCACATCTTACGAATAGTAGTATTTATGTTTTTTTATAGATTCGTATAAATTTCAAAATTTAAAAAGTATTTAAAGATGTTGCCTAATACGCCCTACTGACACACACAGACACACGCACACACAGACACACGCACACACACTACCCTAACATACCACAGCCTTACCACAGCCTTACCACAGCCTTACCACAGCCTTACCACAGCCTTACCACAGCCTTACCACAGCCTTACATCCACTTCTACACGTACAGATATATACCCCGATATACCGTTCGTCATTCTTTCTAGGAAATAATCTATACCATATTATTCAATCGTTTTAACCACGTGCATTCACAGTACTACTTACATCATTAGATCACGTACACCCCCTAGTTATGCGTGTGTACACATATAATAGATATAATAAAGCAGACACATCACTACAGCCCTACCGTAGCCCTACCTTGTCGTTATTGCCTCTGTACGTCAACAGTGACACCTCTCGCATGGAGTCGTGAATCACCGAGTTCTCCACCAGATCATCCTCTGATACCATTACTTCTGATATTCCATGTTCTGCGTAGTAATAGGGAACATCACGTTATATAGGCAAGAACGGCAATAGGGCTGACTGTATGACCTCAACAAGGGGGATCTGGTTAAGTATCGAGAATGTGCTTGAATAGGAGAGACTAGGTGATACATTATACAAATATATAATATTATTGAGTGTGCCTGTGTCAAATTCTACGTTTGTTGACACTGGTTATGCTATTGCGGTACCTACATTAGGGAATGCTTTACCAGTTCATATAAGATGTATTAACTTATCAGATTTAAACGCTTCATCTTCAACTATTATCTTGAACTTTAATGACATAGTTTTCATTTATTCGTTTTGTTTTTATTTAATTTTGTTTCATTTATATGACACATACGAAATAGGTACATATTGTTGAGTCGTTAAACAATATTAATAATAATAATAATAAACCGTTCAGCTGTTGGGAGTACTGAGTGATGATGGGTCTAAGCCAGGACACGACTTCAGCCCAAATAAGGTCGTAAGTGGCGCTCATCACGTTGTCCTTGATGCAGGCACGAGGCGTAATAGGAGGCATACCGCGCAGTTGAAGGGGCAGGCGAACGTTTGTCTCTTCCTCCCTATACAGTGATAATAGCGATCATGTAAGGTAGGCCATAGGCTCAACAGCTGCAGCAACAATACAAGCGTTTTGTTATATTAATTTATTTCATTAAATGTTAGTGTATAAAATGTAATATTATTAACTATTATATATATATATATGTAGTAGACCAAGTATAGGTTGATTCTACATATATGATACTAGTATTGCAACGCATAGGACTTTGCATGTTATAAATAGAGTATTTTGCCGAGGGTGTTCACTTTAAGATATCTGATTAGTTAATTAGTGCTTCCGATAGCATAAATAAGTTCTAAATCATTCGACTGACTAGTATCGGATAAAGAAGCGTCATTTCACGGCCTAATATGATGAATATATAAGAAATATGTCCGCATTTCAAACTGATGTATTATCATTTGACTAGCTACATATATTTCATCTATATATTCATTGTACAAATTGTATAGCTTTACAATACATTTTTTCATTACAGTAACGATAACATTTAAACTTATAATATTTATAATGATATTAATTTTATAATGAAATAATATATTTTATATATTTACAATTAGTAGATTACTCAAAACATATTTTAATTTATTTATGCATTTTCCTAGAAACCTATTTCGTAAATATTTGAATAATTGTTTTAAAAATAAATTTGAATTAAAAAAGAAAAGAAAATAAATTTGACAAATTTGTTTCATTAAAATAATAATTACGATTTATTTCGTATAAATATTTTAAGCTAGATATAAATTATTAACCAAGTTGATTTTTTATATTTTAATATCGTATATACAAATAAACAAACGGATAATAAACTACCGTCTGAATATATAATGAAGGCATTGAACTATATAATCTAGTGAATGGGTACTCTATAGATGGAGGGGCGTGGTTTACTTACGTTGACAGGTAGTGAACGGAGATCACATCCTCAACGTTACCATCGCAGGCGAATATCTCCTCCTCGAGAAAAGAGAACCGCGAGTCTTGTTGACTGGCCGTTAGCACCTCCAACCGTGTTCCGTGGATAGTTAAACTGCAGAGTGAAGAAAGTGATGCGATGTTTCAGAGAATAACTACTGATTATTGAACGTATTCGAACGTGTAACTTTATTGAATTTAAAATCATGTTAATTATTATAATTTAAAGTTTTTAAAGATGGAGAAAGAGATAGAGAGAGTGATGGAGAAAGAGAATAAGAGAGAAATAAGCAAAGAAAAAGAGAGATACGCAGAGAAAGAGAGAAGGAGAGAGAGATAGGAAAGTAAACCTTTCACTAGTCGGACCAGTGAGATCTAGGTCGGTAACGTCAGTGAGAAGGGTGCGGTCCTCATCCAAAGATCTCGCTATCATCTGAAAGCCACAATCGGTTGGGGGCAGCATTTGTTTACCGAGAACACTAGATTGATGTGTCAGCGTTATTATACGCACGCAATGGAAAAGTACACCGAATGTTATTAATATAGTATAGTTCTTTCATAGGTGCACTGGGGAAAAAGTACACTATAGTTCTATTGTCGAGATAAGTAGACTATAGTTCGATTGTTGATATAAGTAGACTATAGTTCTATTGTTGAGATAAGTAGACTATAGTTCTATTGTTGAGATAAGTAGACTATAGTTCTATTGTCGAGATAAGTAGACTATAGTTCTATTGTTGAGATAAGTAGACTATAGAGGATGCTACCGAAGATGATGGAACGTTGACTTCCACTGTTTACACTCTCCGTACAGTGGTTCCGGACCCGTACTGTTCTCGTACAGCATTCCGTCTATTTCGCAGAACAGCTCGGCTACCTTCCTCGATGTCTCCTTATCAAACTCCTGCCGTAGCATGGTTAAGGTTTAAAGTGTTGAGGAGAGAATCAATGATGCGAGAATATTATTTTATATGTTGCGATTTATAATATGTGAATATATAATGATATATGTAAATATAAGTTTTCAATGAAGTATATAAGGTAACTGATAGATGACATTGAATGCCCATTCGGAGAGCTACCAAACGCGCGTTGAATGTCAGGGAATAATGTAGAAGAGCTGTCATGAATAACTCTGTGAGGTAATGGTATTGAAGTACTAAATAGTAAGATTAATAAGCCGTCAGAGTTATTCATATTCATCATTGAATCAGACTTTTGAAAATTAATAAATACAGAACGAATACCAATGATTTCATGAATAAATAATCTATTAAAACTTTATGACTATAATACCAATCAAATACTATATGACTATTTATACAAATATATATATATATTTATATATATATATATATATATATGTGTGTTTTAATATAGATAACTAACATCTTCCCCTAGTGAGTAAATACTGCTGCGTTCAGTGAGATTGCCTGTTGTCCAACCATTGGAGGGCACCATGCAGAGGTCATCTACAAATAGGAGAGGTCAATGTAGTGGTCAATGTAGTGGTCAGTTAAGCAGTCAGTGTAGTGGTCAGTTAAGCAGTCAGTGTAATGGTCAGTTACAATAGTAATAGTTAGGTAGTGGTAAGATGCTCGAATTTAACACGATGATTCATGCTATTAGAGAGACCAGTATCATCCACTACACAATCGAGAGATAACATTATTACATTATAATATAATAGTATACTACTGACTAGAAATGCTGAAAAATTGACTGAAGAAACACTGTGTTTGTGATACATACACACGCATACAGTAATGTCAATAACGTTCGCACAGGCTTCTATTAACCCCTAATGGCGTCGTCAGATTCATGGTGATGGATGGCATTACCATCATCCCTCTTATCATAGGCTGCAGCAGTGGTGGCTGCGTCAGGTCGCGGGGTCAATTCTCCATCGGATAGTGTACGGTTGGTAGGCGTAAGGGTGGAACCGTCACTAGAGGATGTATGCATTGCATGATTAGATGCGTGAAAAGAGATCGTATTAGTGAGAAAGAGAGGACGACGACTTAGAATGATATTAATCGCAATTAACAATGATTGTTTGTGTGCGGAATGTGTCTCACTACGGTAGACAGTCTAGGTACGGGTGTACTTACCTGAGGTCCGTGTAATCCTCATTGTTGTCTTGACGATCTTGGTATCTTTTAGTCAAAGCGCGACTGTTGGTTTAGAGGTTGTATTACTGATTTAAAACTATAACAATACTCGATGATTCTCATACAATATATGTGTATGTACTCGCAGAAATATTAAATAAATAAATTTATATACAAAAGTAAATTCGTATATGTTTATATATATATATGTGTGTGTTACCCGAAAACTTAATAAAGTTATACCGTACAACAGTTTTATACTCTACAAAGTGTATTTAAACAATGGCACTTTACAATAACCTCACTCCAGGTAATACTAAATAATATAATTTCTAGGATGCATTCATCAATATCATGTGATCTTATCCTTCTTGATCTATTGTTTGATTTTAATTTACTGAGCCAATATATTTTAATTTCAAGACTTGAAAGTATTTGTTACGTTCCCACGTGGTTTATTTCTTACAACATGTGTTCATTAGTAATATATTGTAATTCCTTTTTCAAGCCTTGTCATCTACATAATGAATCTTTTCTTAGAATCTTAATGATATTATTACTTGATTCCCTGACATTTATTCTGATTACATACAATATATTCATTCCTTTCCTCTATACTTCTAATATCCCACCTGATAACTCTCAACTATGTTTTTATGCTATTCAAATCTCGATTATTTCTAATAACATCTTAACTCTTTTAAATCATTTGGTAGGTGTAGTAGTAGTAGTAGTAGTAGTAGTAGTAGTAGTAGTAGTAGTAGTAGTAGTAGTAGTAGTAGTAGTAGTAGTAGTAGTAGTAGTAGTAGTAGTAGTAGTAGTAGTAGTAGTAGTAGTAGTAGTAGTAGTAGTAGTAGTAGTAGTAGTAGTAGTAGTAGTAGTAGTAGTAGTAGTAGTAGTAGTAGTAGTAGTAGTAGTAGTAGTAGTAGTAGTAGTAGTAGTAGTAGTAGTAGTAGTAGTAGTAGTAGTATACAAGAGTAGTAGCATCACTACCTGTATTAATTAATGCAGTGAATAATGCATGCCCACACATGAGATCCTCCTCAAGTATCATCAAGATGTGCTGATGATGATGATGAGAATAATCAGAATATATTAAAGATAGGGTATCCATACCGAACTCTGCCGCTAGGTGTTGCTACTAGATATATATAGTAATACACATACAGGATACACATGTTCATAATAGTAATAAAACCAGTGTTATTATGCAATAGTTACATAGAATTAATTTATGTTTTATTCTTTATATACAGTACTAGTATAACGCATACAATAATTTATATGTTCCAATAATATAACTTATAGTCTTATATAGTATACTACATTATAATATATAGTATATCAAATAAATATAAGTTATATAATATATATATATATATATATATATATATATATATATATATATATATATATATGTATATAACATATGTGGGAATAAGGTTGGCTTTACATCTTAGCTCTACCTGTAAAGCGATTACGTAATCATATCGTCATCTAAATCATAACGTGCATATAAGTGTAGATATAATATATATAAAGATATATGTATATTTCTATATACTATCAGCACACATTGCTAACTCGGTGAGAATTGCTCACACATACGAACACTATGCGTAGGACATAGGTATAGGACGTGAGATACGTAAGAATATTATGTTAGGTTTAGGTACCTAGGGGTTGTAGAGGTTGTAGAGGTTAGTGAATGTGCAGACAATCAGTAAGAAGAGGATGTCAGACGTGAGAGGTCACGGCTCACTTCACATGTGTGTGGTGCGGTGTGGTGCGGTTTGAACGAGCCAGAGTGAAACAATCGATTGCATAACAATGGACGTTATGTAAACATCTCGATGGTTACCCAATAGACGACGACGACGTCGGGTTGTGTACCGGCGCGATAACGGGTCGGGTTATGTACGGGCGAGGTTACGGGTCGGGTTGTGTACGGGCGCGATTACGGGTCGGTTCGGTGCGTCTCGTTGTGAGTGTTTATGATGATTTAACGGTCGGGGGGGGGGGGGCTTAATCAATACATCGCGTTATCGTAAACATGTCCTCTACCCGTATGTACGTGTGTATGTGTGTGTGTATGTGCACACATGTGTATATTGTATAGGTAATACCCATGGTACACGTCGTAGGATATTAATAATGATGAACGCGATTACTTATTAATATCATCCCCCCCCGTGGGATCAATCAGCGAACGTTCACAGGTAGTACGCACTGCAGGTGTACGGCGGGCTTCAGCGTGTACAATATATCGATTGTTGTCCTAGACATTTAATGATTGCGTAACTAATGTATTGTAGTATTATGTAAACTATTACCAATATAACACAAGTGCTATGTTAACTTGCTGCCTGTACGGGGTAGTTAACGTGTCCTATAGGAGAGTATTGTGTCTATAGACACAACTGTCACACCTGGGGGCGCTGGAACCATGGTGTGTATGTAGGGGGGACCAACAAATCAAAATAAATGTTGTGGTAAAAGTGGGGGTGGAACCAATACATAGGATGTCCCCCTAGATGTTATAGTGGGGGGGGCATATCCCCCGTCCCCCTTGTTGCAGCGCCCCTAGTCACACCTTATAAGGCTATGGCTTAATACATTCATTGTAAATACGCTCATATATTGTTCAGTATAGTATATTTAACTATATGTATATGAAAAACCCTTTATATATAAAGGTTTTACATATAATTACAATTAAATATCCTACAATGTGAAAAGGGTTAATTTAACAATATATTACAGCTCTAGCATGATGTGAACATTTAAGGTTGCCTTCATGGTATTATTATCATAATCATCATCATCATCACTATCATCATCATCATCATCATAATTATCATCATCATCATCATCATCAACATCATCAGCATCATCATAATTATCATCACATTTAAGGTAACACCATTCATGAAAATAAGAACCCATTCTCAATAATAATTAACAGATAGAAAATGTACAAATAGGGGCAAGACTAAATACAAACATTTACAATTGAGAGCATCAATAAATAAGCATAATATCGTAAGTTAGTTAACCTGAAGCGTTAGCTGTCATGACATCCTACACATTACAGAGTAATATAGGTTTTATTGTAACATGCATTATCTGAATATTATAAATAAAATGGAATTAAAAACCTCATAAAATAACTATATAGTTATATATATTACTAATAAAATAGTCCGAAATTTAACTTAATCTATATATATATATATTACAATTATATAGATATATAATAATGGATATAGGATATACTCAAGTAGGGGGTACCCTAATAGGGGGGATACCCTAGTATGGGATACCCTAGAAGGGGGGATACCCTACTTATTAGCTCACCGATAGTATGTTGGTGAAGAGATGTATATTCAATTCTAAAGGATTCCTAAGTCTTAATGTTATAGTTGCATAGAAATCAAATGAATACACCATGCCTATATTATGAACACATGTCGTATATAGTATTGTATACCTATAGGTATGTCAACTAATGCTAAATATGCTATACTCTGTTTAATTAGTCAGATACATAATTATTGTACAAAAACAATCAGTAGTGGTATTCTGGAATATTCTGGAATATTCTGGAATAATACAAATATAAGGTAGGGATATAAATTATAAGGTATAAATATAAGGTATGACTATATAAGGAGACGTTAGTTATATGATAACCTAATCTTAGTCATATTTGTGAATCTAATTCCTTCAGTTAACCATTATGTTTACTAATACGTACAGTGTTAAATAGACTAACGAATAATAAATTAAATTATATATATTATTTAATAATTATTATTTATAGGATAAAATGTTTACTTCAGTTATGTTGTAGATATATGATGATGACGATGATGATAATGATGATGATGCTGATGATGATGATGATAATGATGATGATGCTGATGATGATAATGATTATGATGATGATGCTGATGATGATGATGATAATGATGCTGATGATGATGCTGATGATAATGATGATGATGATGATGCTGATGATGATGATAATGATGATGATGATGCTGATGATTATAATGATAATGATGCTGATGATGATAATAATTATGATGCTGATGATGATGATAATAATGATAATGATGCTGATGATGATAATAATGATGTTTCTGATGATGCTGATAATAATGATGATTATAATAATAATAATATATGAAAATTACAATAATGGTAATGATATATATAATAGTAAATATACAAATAAATATACCTAAAGATAATGTATTCGTATAATAGATAGCTTATCCTCATAGATACTCAGTAAATATAGGTATATTAATACAGATCTTCAGATATATGTATCTATCTAACTCAGAATATAAATATGCATATATTTCAAGGTCATGTATAGTATATATATATGTGTGTGTGTGTGTATGTGTATGTGTGTGTGTGTATGTGTGTGTGTGCACATAAAGGTAAGCTATAAGCGCGGATGTAACCTATGCAATATCTTGGGACCAACTCTCATGTAACCGTACAATGGATACAGCTTCGTTGTTCTAGTGTCGGTAGGGGGCAGTCTGTGCTCGAGTCCACTACTAGTGGCGCCACCGCCTCGCCACCGTCGAGTACTAGTGGCGAGACTAGCGGTGCGCGCTCGACTTATATCCGTGAGGAGGAGGAGGGGGGCGACTTCGGCTGGGGGTACAGCACGCATACGGCGAAGGGGGTTAACCTTCGAGAAGGTGTGAAAGGGAGAAGGAGACGGAGGCCGTTATGAGGCCGTTATGGGGCTAGATAACACGTCCCACACTGCATGATCACAATTTCTATCGTAATATCCACATCCTAGTAGTTATTCTCATCCGTATTGTAGTGCAATCCGGTAAACCGATATGAATATGTCTATACCCCAATAGGGAAACGTGTGAATGGTGGTACCACCGTAACAAAGGGTGTTAAGGGTGTTAAGGGTGATGGAGCCTGGATACGAGTGTGCCCTATTGTGCGATAACGAGAGAACAATAGAAACAATAGTCATCAGCAACAATGGCGATCAACTCGTGCTTTATTGACACACGCCATATCACGTGACTATGCTATTGTTCGCTGGTAATGCATTGTGTATGCAGAGAAAACCACTGAGTTGGTTAAGGCATTCCATCATAGTATTAACAGGGATTACAACCTATTGTTAGGTGTATTGTTATTACCTACAGTATATTACTAATATTATTATATTATTATTATTTTTACTAATCTTATTGTATATTTATAGGAATATATATATATACGTGTGCATATGTATTTTGCGTTGTTTAACCATCGATATCACAGAGCTAGAAAGAAATCTCTCTAGCTCTATGATCGATATAAAGAAAGTTTCTTTATATCGATGTGTTTAACATTAAATATAGGTATTATAAAGGTAATATAAATATACATTTAAAAATAACATGTAGGTATATATATATTACTTGATATCTCTACGGTTACTAGATAATATGAATATTATCTAAAAGCATATATGCCCACTTGTAATCACCCTGTGATGCCCCTAAACATTACATAA
Source organism: Osedax fenrisi (assembly GCA_964019155.1). NCBI lineage: Eukaryota > Metazoa > Annelida > Polychaeta > Sabellida > Siboglinidae > Osedax > Osedax fenrisi. Next base: position 35,513,863 of record OZ025242.1, read on the forward strand.
ATCTAATCTGTTATCGCATCATTCAATATTGTTGGTTGTGTGATATTATTGCGAACTAAGTAGATAGTCATACTATCAGTTGAACCAGTATGTTATTTGTTAACACAACATATATAGTGTTGGTGCATTACCTATTCTTATTGACTCTGTAAACATGTAACACTGTAAACAGGGTGATTCTGGTGAAATACCCGCTGATTAAATACTCGAACAATAATCATTAGGTATAATTAATAAGTATATATACTCATAGGTATGGTATATCATGGTATACCCATATATAATCATATACGGTCATTTCTATTTATATAATTTATTGGAAATGGTAATTTACCTAATAACGTATGCAATATAAGTCATTTAATAATATGCTAACTAACGTATACGTTTATGTTTAATATATATATATATATATATATATATATATATATATAATGTCTAAATATCGTGTGCGAAATAGAATATACATTAAAAAGATACACTAGAAGTATTCGATATATCGTCTATAGACAATGCGGGTAGAATGCGGGTAGAATGTGAATGTCCAGTAAAGTTGTAACTTTGTGTCAGTAGGGGGCGTCACCAGCCACCTGTCACGTGGTGGCTATTGTTACGTAATGACGTGATGTACTATTGCGTAAGACCGAGTGAGAGCGATGCCATGCATTATTGATTAGATTAATACATATTTGATTGTGACGTAATAGCGAATAGTACACCCATAGGTTGTGAAGTATGCGATACTTCATTATTTAATGATAACTAGGTGCATATAACTATAGGTATAGCCACCTAGTAGTATGAATACCTACTATAGTACATACTATGCTATACACTGTTAGTAAGGGTTCGTTGGACGAGCATTTTAGTCCAAATAACACATAGACATAGCATTAGGTTCTCCCAATTCTAAGTCTATGAAATGAACCCTATGATATTAGAATGGGGTTCTTTGGAATCATAAAATCAAGAGAACCAAAAATACGAAATAAATATATGATAAATGGGTTCTTTTCAATGATCTTTTCAATGATAAATGTAAAGAACCCTATTATTTTTATATAAGGTTCTTTGGACTAGTAAACTAAAAAGAACCCTTTGATATTACTAATGGTGATACTAATATTATGTTAATATGTAATGTGTAATATAGTTACACATATTATTAGAATGCAAATGTTATATTAATATATTCATATACATTTTTGTAAACTAGTTATTTAAATAATATTTTATAAAAATCAAGTAATATATAATTTAATTCAGAACGGTTTCTTTAGGTTATTTGTGTCCAAAGAACCCCACAAAGGGTACGCGTACAGAGTTATCCAATGAACCCTTTATTTTATTCTAAAGAACCTTTATTCATAACAGTGTATTCACTATATATATATAGTATACTCAAAGATTTTCCGAAGGAAAGATATAACACTTACGCGAAATCGTGTAATTCGAATTTGTATACAAAATACCCTGGTGCCACCTATAGCGGGTTACTTTTAGGAACTATGCGTTTTTTATAATGTAAATTCGTATTTAACTATACACTTTTAAAATGTTAAATAATATGCTTTAAATTAATATTTATATGATGAAAACTAAGTGTTCATTACTAATATATAACAAACAAATATGATATTTATGTTTTAAATGCTATAAGTATATATTTAGTAAGTAAAAGTTAATTTATATTGCATGTAATTTAATAGAGCAATGAAAACATTGTTGTATGCAAACAGAGCCGAACCTAAACCTATTTCAGTGATTTCGATACTGCTGCTAGCAGCGGCTGGGGATATTACTAAATTACGTTGCATGCATAGGGAGTGTTATATGCTTCGCAAAATCTTTGGTATACTTATATGTATACAGATTTGTACAGATTAGTTTGGCATATATATATATATATATATATATATATATATATGTATATACTACACTAAATGTGACATTCGCATTACCTATATAGAACGTAGCATAGCTCTATTATCTATAGGGCATACTAATAATGTCTACTTAATCACACTCGTGTTGTAATGAATCATACTGTTGTTAACAAAGTGTACTATAGTGTACTATAGTGTAGTACAGTGTACTATAGTAGTTGATCATATGTGATGGATCGCTGCTTTCCGTGATAACACATACAGGTTGCGGATACAAGTTTGGGGGTGTATACAGCCTATTAACCTATATGTTAACACGGCGAAACACTGAGAGTATACTACTGTAGTACCTCTATAAAGTGGCATACCTGATGGTGTGCGGTGTACAATTGGTGGTCCTATACTACATTCTAGGCTAGGTCCTACGCGCATACATAGAGCTAGAGAGAAAGCTTTCTCTCTAGCTCTATGGGCTACACATATAGAATGTTCTACATTACTAATAGGATGTGATTATGAATGTTTAAACGACAACTTATATCATGAAATCCCTATTGTCCAGCTGGGCCAGATATTTTCCCTAAATAATATATATGTTATATGTATAAGATGATCATATTAAAGCACACTCTATGTTATAAGTTATGAATCATAACCTACATATACCCCTATAAACTTCGACATTTTACTATAGGGGTATATGAATCATAATTTATGAAATAGAATGTGGTTTAATATGACCATAGATATATAGGTTATAGGTTTATAGGTTATTTAATTATATATTAAAAAGTAGGTTATTATTTAAATACACTGAACAAAGATGCTTCTTCTTGTGTATTAACAGTATTAGGCTAACCTACTAATAACCTTACTAACCTACATATATATATAGTATTAACCTATATATATATATATATATATATATATACTATTATAGGTATAGGTAGTACACACACACATAATATAAATAAATTAATTTGATTAATCTACAACTGAAATATATTCTCTTTGGAAACTTTCTGTTTCCGAAGATGAGTGAATACTAGTCAATTCGCTACACACGTCGTGAGTGCACTAATACACACACACTGTGCGCGCGCGTGTGTGTGTGTGTAAAATAAACACTCCACTGGGTGGCGTTACGAACCTGCGGGTAAACATAGTCTTGCTGTGTGTATAGGTACGATGAGATGATAATGCTAGGACGGTAGAGAATATCGATATTCAATTCAGATTCGGATTAAACTACATTATTGATATCTTAGCGGTGTGCGTGTGCGAGTGCGTGTGCGAGTGTGTGGTAGTACTAGTGTGTGTGTGTGTGTGTGTGTGTGTGTGCGTGTACGTTTATATTGGTTTAGGTGCGTGCGACGTACTGTGCGTGCGTGCGTATGCTTGTAGGTATATGGGCAAATTACTTATAGGCTATAAATATGGGTTTATGTATGGGTTAATGTATGGGTTTATGTATGGGTATATGTATGGGGTGCATGTTGTATCCATGTGTGGGTGAAGGTTTATAAGCAACAGTATAGTAGTATATAATGTTGTAATAATACGTAGTACTATGTTATCAAGATGTGCGAATAGTATTCACTGAATACAGTCCGCTAATACCTGTACTATAACCGCACACTATGTAAGGGAGTAACACACAGTAATTAACAGCTATAGGCTACTGGCAATCGTTCAAGTTAGCGCACCACACACACACGCGCACGTAAAAGTGCGCAATATCGCCAATACGCACTAATATACAGTGTACGCCGCACACTGTGCGCGCACACAACTCTAAAGTTTGCTGGCACCACCTCGGTTGCCCCCACCCCACCCCCAGGGGGGGGAGCTAATCAGCGATAGGTATCCTAGAAAAAGGGTAGGCAAATAACAATGCCTGAATACTACTTTTATTATTATTAGCGATATATACACTATAATGTAAACAAATAAAACATACACCGCCGTAACGACGATCTATATGCTTCTATGCTTCTATGCTTCTATGCTTCTATGCTTCTATGCTTCTATGCTTCTATGCTTCTATGCTTCTATGCTTCTATGCTTCTATGCTTCTATGCTTCTATGCTTCTATGCTTCTATGCTTCTATGCTTCTATGCTTCTATGCTTCTATGCTTCTATGCTTCTATGCTTCTATGCTTCTATGCTTCTATGCTTCTATGCTTCTATGCTTCTATGCTTCTATGCTTCTATGCTTCTATGCTTCTATGCTTCTATGCCTCTATGCCTATATGCCTATATGTTGTGGCTAATTACATTTTTATTGTGGCCTCCGCGTGAATAGTCACATTGTTGCGTAACACTTCACCACGTGACCAGCACTACACAGGTGTAGTAGTATACGACGTGAGGTAATTTAGGCTGAGGGCTGCCCTCACAATACCGGCTATGTGTAGGCGTGTGTGTAGGCGTGTGTGTAGGCGTAGGTGTACGTAGTTATTTATATATATTTATATTTGTATGTATTTAATATTACCCAGCTAACAGTAATAGCCTCATAATAGCAACATAATAGCATCATAATAGCACAATGTAAACATTTGAGGCTATTATATATGCTATTATGTTGCTATTATTTATTTTATTTTATTTTAAAATATTTTATTGACTACAAAATCACGTGGTGGTTATGGGTGTCATGAGAAGGAAACAAAAATAAAATAAATAAAGTACAATAAAAATAAAGGAAAAGGGAGGGTAGGTTACAATATTAATAGGTGCGTGGAGAGTTTACATTTAAATAGTGACAAGGATTTCAAACACCTAATGTCATATGGTAGAGAATTCCAGTATTTTGGAGCTACCACAGAGAAAGCAGATTCAGAGTGAGCAGAGATAGTCGAGCGTTGCACAATTTTCATCGTGTGACATTTCCTGCTAGCTCGACTAAGGGTATGCATACTGATCAAGTCAGCTAGGTACTCGGGAGATCTAAGATGTATCACCTTATGGGTGATGCATAGTAGTCTGTACCTGCAGAGATATCTAAACTTAAGCCAGCCGAGTGATCGCATTAGAGTCGATATTGATACTATTGAAGATAACTTCAGTTTATATAGGGTGCGTATAGCACGTCGTTGTATCTTCTCAAGTTTAAGCATAAGCTTTAGGGGTAGATTGCATAGAAGTGAGCAGCAGTATATGAGTCTACTGAAGACTAGCGAGTGTATTAGACTTTTAGTCATTGAAAAAGTCAATTTATTACGTGATTTTCTAATATTGTAAAGAAAATAGTTGGCATTGCGAATCATTATAGATATGTGGTCAGAGTAATCTAGGTGGGAGTTGATGGTGAAACCAAGAGTTGTTATGGATTGTGATGTAGGGAGGGCTAGTAGAAAGGGGTGGGTGATGATTAGGGGGTAGGTAGGTCTGGAGATAATTATGGTGTCAGTTTTGGTCATGTTAAGTGATAGGGAATTATGGGAGAACCAGTCAGTAAGTTCTGTGAGGCAGTTAAAAATAGACAGTTGAATTGAGTTGGAGTCACAGGAAATGGGAAAAGAAGTATAAATTTGTAGATCATCTGCAAAGAGATGGTAGTGGATGTAAGGATATTTACGAAATATGGATTGTATGGGTAAAATATAAATAATAAAAAGTAAAGGACCAAGCACGGAGCCTTATGAGGCTATTACTGTTTGCTGAGTACCAATACCGCTACAGCTACCACTACCAATACCACCACCAGAACCTATGTACACCCTTATCTAAGTACAATCTATATACCATAATTCTTTCATGTACAAAGGGTCAAATATATTTATCATATATATCTACAGAGTAAAATATATTTATTATATATATTTACAAAAAGTAAAATATATCTATTGTATATATCCAAAGATTTGTCTGAGAAAAGATATAATACACGAAGCATGTAATTCGATTTTATACACACAAAAAAAAAGGCTCACCTATATAGGTTCAATTTTGTGGAACTATGTATTGTTTATAATGTAAATTCGTATCAAACTATTCACTTTTAAAATGTAAAATAATATGTTTTCAATTATTTATATGATGAAAACTAAGTGTTCATTGCTAATATATAACAAAGCAATAGGATATTTTGGTTTTAAATACTATACATATTTATGTGGCGAGTAAAAGCTAACTTATATTGCATGTGATTTAATAGAATAATGAAAATATTGTAGCATGCAAATCGTAGCAAACCTAAATCTATTTCAGTAATTTAGATACTACTGCTAGCTGCAGAACAAATGAATATTAATCACGTTGAGTAGATAGGGTGTGTTATATCTTTACTATACAAAATCTTTGTTATGTCTACAAACAGTAACATATATTTACTATTTGAATAATCGAAATATAATATAAAAGATATATTACGAGTGAATGAATGAAATCAGAATGGACCATCATCAAGGTGGATAATTGTAAACGTATAAATAACAGTCGTTATGATAAAATCTAATATTATATAATATTACCTACATGGATAAATATTTAAAATTCTCATCTGGCGTTGTTCAGTGCTACCAAGTGTTCTACTACCCTTAACGGCTGTGGCTAGTAATAAGGGGTTTGAGGGGTATAGTTAATAATATTTACGGAGATTATTGCCAACAAAATATAATTTCGGTACAAAAGTATCCACTACTAGGGCTACTTAGTACTAGTAGTGGCTAATATATTCAATTAATATTCGGGTTCAAACCGTAAAAGCTTCTATTCGTATATTCGCTATTCATATTCATCTCTAACCACTACCACTCGCGCTAAAAGTTTATCCAATAAAGATGGTTACGACTAGTATTCCGGAAAAACTTGCTACGAGTAGGTGCGGTAAAGAATAGTAAATAAAGAGGGCGCAATATTGCCGCGACGTTACCATACAGATGGTATGAACACATCTTACACTGGTACATACCACCTTTAGTAGACATTGTACATTGAGAGTGGCTCTTTAATTGAAAATCTAAATTAATGACTTGCGATGATTTAACACAATTCTTTATATCATCGTTACTATTATCGTTACTACTATTATCGTTATTATTACTATCAATACCTAATGATGTATCGTACTCATTTCTTATACAGCATTCGCTTACAAGCTCGGCTCATTAAACAGTTATCAACGTAAATTAAGATCACCTACATAATATGTATCGTAATACAGAACACTATCCATATATTATCCGTATATTAAGCTTAAAGTGTGTGATATCGACATGATGTGATACTCGTGCGGTTATGTAATATTGAAGTCTAGTTCCTGATTTAGGCTCAGCAATATTTGCATTATTGAACAATTAGCAGTTGATGAGTGGAAATACTATGGGGGACTATATTTAAAGTATCATTATCTAAATTTACAGTATATTGTAGTGCTAGAACTATTAGCTAGATAAGAAACTGTCAGTTCTAAATAAATTGTAAAAGCATATGATTTTTGAAATAGATATATTTTTTATTAAAAATTATATTATATAAAAATTAGTAAATATAATATATTATCTTTAACATGATATAGGGTATAATGCATAAAAGTAACTATACATGTCATAAGCATTTATAAATAAAACCGCATAAAAATATACATTAAAATGATAGAAAATATGTAATTTTTTTTAAAACTGGTATTACTGTTCTTTATTTTTAAACTTAATTTTGATTCTTTGAACATCCATAACTTTTGATCGACTCAATAAATGTATATGAATCTTCCAGAACTTAATTATAATAAATATATCTTCATATATATTAAGTATGAGCTATAAGTAAAACTTAGTTACCTTAAATTCCAAGAAATTACTGGATATATTATTTTTAAAGTATTTTTAAATTAGTGTTTTTAGGTCTCATTCATATCGTCATATAATTCTATAACTTAATATATATATATATATATATATATATATATAGATTTAAATGTAATTAATAAGACTTAAACAAATTTAGTTATGCGATTATTTATTTCAGAAGTTATCTTACTTTAAAAAGTACTAGTAAAAATAAATCTCCTATCTCCACCATGTCAATATTCATATGTTTCGCCCCGACCCTTAAGTAATCTAGGTATTAGATATATAAAGTTTACACTGTATACATGTCTATAAATGTGATCCATCACACTAAACATTACGTATACTTCTGTTCATTACAATAATCATTAGTCATAGAAAAAGGGTGAGTCATTCACTATAAATAATATATAAATATAATAAAACATATAATAATAACACAATTATTATCAATATTAACAATGATAGCCCATTACAACATAACTAATAACAATGATATATCTGAGGATAACAATTAAATGTTATTCGCGTATGATAGCCTTCGAAATAGATACCTTTTTTCGTAGTGTAATATATAATATTCAACTTGAGTCAACTAAATATATGAATATATAATAAAATATAAATAATAATAATGTACGATTCGAATGATAATGCTATAACATAAACATTGATTAGTACACATAATCTTAGCAGCCTATGCGCACAACGTATGTATTTCAGTGTTAAGCAATCACTGTCATGTAAAGGACACCTCGAGATGAAAGTCAGATCATGACAACACGCCAACTTCACCGATGACGTAATCGTTGTGCTGTAAAGGGGGAGTGACTCTACCCTCATGCTGGTACTGATAAGCAAACATCACATATCTCAACCTAGCCACTAAAATAAATACAGTAAGGGCGTGTTTACCTAGTTTACCTAAGTATCCATAATGATTTATCGTCATACATTTCATCGTACATTTCGTCTTACTTCTACGACATAATGAAGAGGTGGTCGTAGATTGTCTGTGTAAACACGTCCCAAGCCTCCACTAGTGATGTAAATGATGCAGAGCTTTTGATATCGAGCCGAGACTTTTGATGCCGAGCCGAGACTATAGCCAAACGAGCCCGAACCGAGTTGAGACTTTAGGTAACTGAGACTGAGACTGCATCATGCTTTAGATTTGACTAGCATCATTTACTACATCCCTAGTCTCCACTCACTCGTACGCGAGGTGATGTGCAACTGGAACTTATGCTACGGCGACTGATTAGACCTTCTTGTTAAGAAGTAATCGTCGGTGACCGCGTCATATGACTCATTTTTTATATGTCACTGTTTATTAACCAATCAGATCTGCTTGCAATTTAAGTTCGAATTACTACGCTTCGTCTCTTACTGATCTTTCTCAGATTACCTCCTATCTCGGATATCATGAAACCATGTATTATGATTGTTCGGCTATTTCCTTCAACGACGATAATATGACGACGGGATAGACTTTTACAAAGTAGATTATTGTACTTATTTATGTGTATCGTATATTCAATTATATAATATTGTTAACGCTTTAATTAGTAATACTATATATTATAATTATAAATAAATGTTATTATAATAATTCATTTATTTAGGTTATAACATCGATAATTACAATTGATCATTTTACGCTTTTCAATTATAATCAATCACTTAAATAATTAGTCTAAATATTAATATTTATAGATACCTGATACCAAAATTTTAACTTCTTACGAAACATGTATCTATATTTTTGTTATTGTTATTTTTATTTGGTGGAGTCCTTTCATCCCATCCAGGAACTTAGATGAAGTTTTCACTTATAACCATATGGCTCTAATGTCCCTTCGAAGCCGCTCTCATGTTAAGGCATCCATGGTTTATCGAGAGCCGATCATTTATGTATACACAATTATATAAGATCACTTCTAAATAATATTTTAAGACCCATTTTATAAAATTAATTAATGGTCCGGATGAGGCTCGAACCAGTGTCCTACTGCTTGTGTGTCTGACTCCTTATCTACTGAGCCACACAGGCAGTTAAATATATATATATATAAATATGTGCGTATATATATTGTGTTATGATCTATTTAAATAACCTATCTAAGATTTATCAGTTGACAAAAACAAATAAACATGAAGTTCTTAATGAGAGGCATTATTTACAACTAATCAAAATGATGTCGATATCATATTCTATTTAGCCGAAACAATGCACTCCACTATTATTGTCCCCAGCCACTTTAGCGCATCATACCCAAAACTAAGCGCACGGTACACGCTACGAGTATACGCGACGGCGGTTTCACTAACTTGGAAGTTTGCAGCGGCACCCGTTTTCTGACATATCTCGTCGTCATAATACGCGATGGCACGTCATCGCGTCGAAGAGGTGTCTGTCTGTCTCGTCTTATCGACGATGTTGAGACGTCGACGACAACTTGAAGTGGAGGAGGAGGAGGAATGTGATGGGGTTGTGATGGGGTTGAGACGTTATAGATATTAATTAAGATCATCTATTATTCTATGTAGTCGAGAAGTTTTGTAATATACATTCAATTTTAGTAATATCAATGATATTAACTATGTGGTAAAGAAACAAATCTATTGATTAAATATTTATATTTAAAATACAATAAAATAACATATAATATAAATGTATAATTATATTTAAATTGCTTTATTCTAAATCACTATGAATATACATACATACGTAACAATAAATATATTAATAAAATGAATATATATATACCAATATATTTATGAATTGTATTTGTATAATACAATTATTATAAAACTTTTATTTATTAATATTATAATATATATTAGCATACAATATTACAATTAATAGTTTAATATATTTTATTTTTTAAATTTAAAATTTATACTATCTTATTGAACTTTCTATTAATAATTGTACTTCTGTATTTATACTGATTCTCTTTTAAACCATATTAACTAAATTAATATTCTAAATGATTAAACTTTTAATTAAATATTAATCATATTCTTTAGACTTTAAATTAAGAATTATCTGTCAATTATTAATTGATCAATAACTAATATAATATTATTAGAATGTAATTATTATTTAATAAATAGTATTATATAATATTATATTATTAAATATACACATTGTATATAGTATATTATTATCTCTGTAAATAAATATACAAACATTTAGATTATATGGCTAATATCACTAATAAATGATCACATAAAGTTGATAATAAACCCAAGTTAAACTAAACGTGACAATGAAGTGTTGATATACAACGTGTATACTAATAATATTTACGAAATAGCAATAAGATGGTATAATACATGTATAATCATTATAATAATATAATTATATATCATATATATTATTATATGCAATTATTTAATAATTAATATCAACATATTTAATAACTATTATATAATAATTATATATTTTAAAATAAATGTATTTTAATATAATATGCTATATGATATATGATATATGTGCATTATAATATTATAATAATATTATTAATATTAATATTATAATAATATTAATATAATAATTATATTTTGTAGTTTTGGTAAATATAAAATATACAATAATATATTAATATAGTATTATGTAATTTATCAAAATAGTATGTAATAACTTTCTATAAATCATAGATAATCACCTATATTTAAATTACCATAATTCTATCATAATTATTATGATAATAATAACATTATAAAATAATTTTCATGAAATAATTAAAAGTAAAACTTTTAATATTTCTGGTAGTCGTATATTCAATATAATGTTGATAATTTACTTCATTTGATATTTATAGTAAACATGTATATATATAACTAATTATATATGAAAATGTATTAATATTTTATAAATATATCAACTAATTAATCTAACTGAATACAATATTGACAAATATAATTAGATAAATAACGTATTTAATTAAAAAGTATGAAACTAATATTCGCGTCCTTAGTGATAGATTATTATTGCGTATATCAGATAGATTAATGTCTACTAAGCTATTTCAATAATATATACATATTTACATATAAATATTGTATACAAACTTTTTAATACTTTGGTATTTTGTTAAATTTATAGTATTTAATTCATGTATTCGTAGATTAAAAATAAAAAATTACTAAGAAATGGCCTCTAAAAATAAATATAAATAATCGCTAGTTGCACCATATGAAATATGGTTATTCGTTGGGAGTATATAGATTCTAATAAGGCCATTTCAATCTACGATATTCCTTCATAGCAGGCTCATATTTATAATTATAATTATAAACTATAAGTATATCTAACTATATTTAATTAAATAAATATATTAGTCTATTATTTTTACTTTTATTTTTTCAATTGAATTAATTATACTAATAAATATATGCTTTGAAACAATTATAGTATTTTTAAGATAATTTTATAATTAAGATTATTATACTATTTTGTTTCAGGTGTTACACCTATATATGGATTGTTTAATGTCTAAAATGTTATAATGTTGGTTGTAATAATATTATATTATACGTATACAGCTAATATAATACTAATCGTATAAATATAATATTAACTAACACTCTAGACAACATTTATATTAAACATACAATAGTAAAATTCATTTAATTCATTAAATATGAATATTTATATGTAACTGACCATAATATCAAGCATATACTTCTTCACATATGTAATATGATATTAAATGTAATTTATTTTTTATAATTAGATATAAAATACAATATTTTAACTACTCTTGATCCAAGTAGTTTGAAACCATACTATTAAGTTATGCTATATTATTAATAACGTTATATATAACTATAGTTTAATATAGTATTCACCTATATACTACTTATTTACTTTTACTTTTAATCCAGTAACTCGGAAATCGTAGGGGAATTAACACACTTGACCTTGAAACACATTTTATTCATCCGTTTCGATCATGTACAACATTTACCAAATATTTATTATCCATCTTAGTCCAATCTTAAATGTTATCTAGCCATTGATTGTTCGGGCGTCCTCGTTTACGTACTCCTTCAACCATTCCTTGCATTATAGTTTTGCAGAGACCGTCATGTATGGATATGTTTCCATATCATTTTAGCTTGCGTCGTTTAATCGTTTGTAGGAGAGGTTCGTAGTTGCCGATTATGGAAATAATCTTGTGCTTGACATTTTCGTTAGTCTTTCTTTCCTGATACTTTATCCCGATCAGTTTCTTGTGCAGACTTGTTTTCGAATGTTTGGATTTTATTATACATAACTGAATTGATCGCCCATGCCTCGCAACCATATGTTTGTATTGATAATACAAATGAAAGTTACAAAACATACTTTAATTTAAAGTTGATATGTTTTCTATTCCATATAGTGTATACTCATATTATAGCCGATGTTGCAAGAGCTAATCTTATCTTAATTTCTTTTCAAAAGATCCATCTTTTGAGAGGGTTGCACTTAAGTATCAGAACTTATTCACTTCCTCTAGTCTGTTTCAATGAAGAGTTATGTTTGCATGTATTGAAGTATCATTACTATTCACCATTACTTTACTTTTTCTGCACTAATCTCCATACCGTACCTAGTAGCATTATTATCCAGTAGATTCGTCAGTTCTTGAAGCTGGTCGTTTATACCTGATAACAGATCAATGTCGTCTGCAAACTTTAAATTCCATAATGACATTCCGACGATTGATATTGATGGAGAGTAGTTGTACTGTATTTCGATCATGATTTCCTCAAGAAAGATATTAACGAGTATCGGTAACAGTAGACAACTGTATCGAAATCCAACTATAGTTTTGAAAAGTTTCCCTTGAGTATTATTGATCAAGACTTCACTAGTAAAGTTTTCATATGGCGATTTGAGCATCACGATGATTTCATTCTGGATTCCAAACTTGTTCAGTGAGGACCATAGTCCATCATGATATACTCTATCAAATGCTTTCGAAAATCTATGAAGTTATGGAATACATTCTTTTGGATGTTCAAATGTTTATCAATGAGATTTCTTCAATTGAATATCTGCTCCACCGTTCTTCTTCCTTTCAGGAATCTTGTTTGCTCCTCCGACAGTATTTGCGCTACTTGAGGATTCAGTCTTTTAATAATGATCTTTAATAAGATCTTGATTGAATGACAGATTAAACTTAATGTGTGGTAGTTTTGACATTTATTAAGTCGAATTTCTTAGGAATTGGTATCACTAGTGATTGAGTCCACTATGCTGGCCATCTTTATTTCATTAATTTCAGTCCATGATTATTTGCACATAACAGTGAGAATCTTTAAAACATAATGACCTCCGTGTTTGATTAATTCACTTGATATGTTATCAATTCCAGGTTATTTACCTTATTCCAGACTATTGGTTGCATACATAACTTCAGTATCGAGTATTGATAACTAAGTATCCGACTCCTCGTTGAAAATTGCGGTATTACTCAGTACATTAGTATAAGGGTTTATAAGATGATTATATAGAGCATTACAATATTCTGTCCATCAATTTAGAAGTTTCGTTTCATCAGCGAATGGTTTTCCATTATTATCTTCAATGATTGAGGTGCTTCTTGGTGATGTCTTTGTGAGGGTTCTCAGTATTTGGTACGCTCGTTTATTATGTCTTCTACATTTCATGACATCATCGATTGATTATCACTGCATTTGGATCCAGTTATTTCTTGCCGTTTGCGTTGCGAATGGTAGCATTTATTTTCTATAAATGCTGTCTAGTTCTGGCTGTTGTTTCTTTTTGGACTTCAGTGATCTTCTCTCATCGCATAAGTCGAATATGTCATCACTGATGACTCATGACCCAAACGTTGGTTATTGGGTATTTATTTGGGTCATGACTCATGACTCATGACTCATGAGACAATTTCTATAAAATAATAGGTTTTAACCTATAATTGTTTTATTATAAGCAAATTAATGTTATGGCCGAGAAAAATTGAAGATGGGAATATATATACATTCCCGAGGTTAACAGAAAAGATTGGCGAAGAAGACTTAGCAATACCAATTTAAAATTGCGTAAAAGAGTATTTGATATATATATATATATATATATATATATATATATATATATATATTTAGGATGAATTTAAATATTACTTTCCTTCATCCATCTAAAAAAAAAATGAAACTTGACATGGTAAATGGCCAATCGGATTTCTGCAGTAATCCGAAAAACTTGCTTGGTTGATGATCTGCCGGATGATATCCAGGAAGAGTATATTGATTTTATCAACAACTCCCAAGTGCAAGATAAATTAAAGATTAATCAGGAAATTAATAGCATTAATTGACATGAGCAGTGATAATTTAATCATTTCCAAAAGTATGACATTTATATTAAAGATTTTAGTTCCATTTTAATCAACATATTTATGTAATGGTGGATTTTCTAATATTCTAGTTATCAAAATAAAATCTAGAATCAAATTGTACACTGAAAATTATATGCGTTGTGCGTTATCGAAAACCGAACCGCTGATTGAGAAGCTTGACCAAACAAAAGCAACATCAACCATATCATTGCATACATATATATTTATATATATATTAAAGTTTATATTATTTGTTAATAACTAAAGTTTAGTAATAGAAAAATAAAATAATAAAATGTTGTATTGGATCATGATATATTTTTAGATTAAGAATTATCAAAAAAAGGTCACGGTGAAAAAAGTTGGGAACCACTGATATATCCCATGGGATAAATCTCTTGCAAGAGCGATATTCATAAATATAATACAATTTAGCCTTCAATTAGATTCAATATAATATGTATATATATTTATATTCTGATTAGTAAGAATAATCAATCTTTATATTTAATTAATGTTAATCAATTTGAAAATATATGTATGCATTATTAAGAATGCATACATATATTTTCAAATTGATTAAAATTAATCAAATATAAATATTGATAAATACCATAGATTTATAGTTTACAACTATAAATTATTAGTTGTAAACTATAAATCTATGATTAATACATACACATATTCTGTTTGGTTACGGCAAATACAGCTTACTCGAGAGCGTAGACACACATATTTGTAAGTTGGGAAATGCCCTAAATTACATTTTTATTATTTATTCATATCCGATATTTATAGTTATACAATTTAAAAAATAATCTTATATATGTATCTCTTACGTATTCGTGTGTGTAATACATTTTTAATATAATGATTATAATGTTATGTATATTATATACTGTATATATGATGTCATATAATAAAGATTAATCTTTGTAATTACACACAAATTTAATTGAATCTTTATGTGTGTTATATTACAAATTATTAATAAAAATAACCAACTGAAATAGACTATTATACAAATATTGCTCTGCCTTTTGACGTAAAATAGTTTAAATATATCGATATACCTAAATATATTTCAGATCTGAAATATACAAATAGTTAAATTATTCAAGTATAAAACCCTAATTTTATTATTAAAAGCGCGCCTATATGATTTCTTAGTTTGCCTCAAAATAATATTTGCCTTTGCACTTGTATGACGGAGAAATATGTAGATATTTGCATAAGTTAAATACTATTTTGAATGTAATATTGTTACTAATCCGTATCATATTTAGCTTTATCGTTATAAATATTTCTATATCTAAATGAATTATTATTTCATTATAACATGTACCACAATTTTCCAGTGTAGTTTCACTATACTTGAACGTCTTCAATTATTAAAGCAAAAATATTTTAATTCTTGATATTGACCATTATTTTACTTTTGATCAATGATTTCATAGTCACCTGTATATTTTGATAGTATACCTTATAGTATACTATACATATATTGTAGTTCATAATTTATGTAGCTCATCAGATCATTGTAACTATAGTTATATGGTATACCATATATGGTCATTATAGTGTATATCAAGTTGTCTAGCCTTCTTTAATACATTGAGGATGCTATGCCATGATTATATAATATATATTATATGAGTATACTTACTTACATGCTGGATCGAGCGGGTTGCTCGATCATTCGTTACAATTATTTTCCAAATATCCCTGTCTTTCATTGCATTTGTCAAATCGCCTATATACAGGCCCAAATCGTCTTTCAACTGATCTAAAAAGGTTTTTTGATGGCGCCCTAACTTCGTTTTACCATAATTTGGAATCCATAGTATGACTTTGATCACAATCACTTTGTTACTTCTATATCAGTGACATGCATATCGAATTCTTCTTTCGCGTATAAGATGTGATATTGGGGGGATATTACCATATAATTCAGCATTTGTTGGGTGATCATACCAAAACTTGTTTAAAATGGATCTCAGAATTCTGGTATTTCTGGAAGTGCCGTATACTTTCTTTTCAAGCTTTTTTGTTAAGGTCTATGTTACTGATCCGTATAACAATACAGTCTCAATAGTAGTTCGAAAAGAGTTCCTTTTCAGCCATAGATTTTCCGTAGATTTCCAAATTGTAGATAATGTATTCAATACAATCCAAGATTTACCAATTCTTGATAACATATCTTTGTGGTCGATGAAATTTCACTGCCTAAGTATCTGAAGTTTTCCACCTGTTTAAGAGTGTTTCTGTTAAGATATTTTACAATACCTTTATGGTTAAGAAGCATGCGTTTAGTCTTTTTATTGTTAATACATAGTCCGATTTCTTTAGCCGCTATGTCTAGTATTAAACTAGAAGTTCTGCATCTGCACATGTATCATCAGAGCGCAAGATCATCTGCATAGTCAGCATTAGTAATTGTTACGGCAGGGTATCGTCTACTTCTAGATGTATGTAGAGTAAAGCCTTTTTCAGAATGAAGATCAATTGATGTTCGTAGAACGTATTAGACATATAGACAAATAATAAATAGTAGCGGGGCTAGCGTGTCACCTGTAATGCTCCTGAACTATTATCTAAAAGTATGTGTCTCCATCGGGGAAACGAACCATGGATAGTGTGTTATTATATAGCATCACGATTGCCTTTATTGTATCGATGGGGATGCCGTATGCTCTTAGTATTTTTGACATTTTACCTTTATCAATATAATCGAATACATTGCAAAAATCTACATACAAATAATGCAAGCCTCTAGATTTTTATCTTTGACTCCCACAATGATTCTTCTAACGGTTAAGATTTGTCCCGTGGTCGATCTACTCTGACATCTTTTATTTTCAATCCATTTTGATTTGGTCGCAATGCTGTGTCGATTTCAGGTTGTATTCTGTTTCGTAACAATGTGTTGTATGTGTTAGCTGCTATGCAGGCTAGAGTGATGCCCTGTAATCTACTTTAGATAGGTCTCCTTTTTGGGAACGGAAGTATACAACCTTTTCTCCATACATTAATAACGCTTTGATGATATACTTCGTTGCAGAATACAAATAAATGTGAGTTGAATAGACCTGTTTTATAGACTTCGGGTGGTATTTCATCTATTCCAGCAGCTTTCTTTGACTTTATGTTCTTTAACACTACTATCAATTCGTTCATTGTGAATGACCCTGTTTTGATTTGTAGATCGTCTTCTCGAATAGCTATCTTTTATTTGTTAAACATTATGTGATTGATTGGAATCTAGTAGTTTAGAAAAATAGCCTTTCCATATATGTATCCTATTCGCTTAGGTATTAGCCTTTAATTTTGCTTTCTTGACACTCTTTCTATCACTTATTTTATTTACTATATCCCATGCTATTGTAGATTGTTTGTTGTCGGAATCTGATTGCATGTTATCGATTTGGCGCAGAAGATATATTACTTGTTCTGGGTTGTATGTATTTATTAGATATTTTGTATACTTCTCTATACTATACATCTCTATAGTGTAGGTAAGTGGCCTATATGGTGATCTTCTTTTAACAAGAGACGTATGTTGAGCGAATATTCGCTTAAGGTATTGACGCTTTTCTGTAATTATATTATTCTCCCACGGAACTCTTTTATTCAGTTTAGGTTTTAGTGGGATATTTTCATTCGCGGTCTCTAAAGTTGTCTTAGAAAATACATGGTATACTGTATTGCAATCAATAATAGGTATATATACTTATCGTTCGTATAAGTGTCATATTTCTTTTAAGTCAGTGTAGAATTTTTTTATAGATCTTTGTCTGTTAATAGCAATTGCTATAAGATTAAGCTCCAGTTGTAATGTTTTGTATTTTTATTCATCTTTTTATTAGCTCATATAATACAGCGTGCATAATTAATACTTCCTATAACCCCGAGGTTATAGGAGATCTTGGCATAATCTGTTATAGGAAGATAAAAATATAGCACTGTTGACAGTAAGAATATCTTTCTCACACAAACTTTATTTTGAAGAAACATCCAACTGTATAGTTCGGATTGATTGCATTAACTCGTCATATAAAAATTGTATTATATGACTCATCATGTAAGGATTACATTATAAGACATCATATAAGGATTGAATTATATTAGTAATATTATAAATACATTGATATTATATTATCTATGCTTTACCATGTATATGATACGTGTTCGAAGACTTTCTTGAAGTCAATTCAATTATGATATAACCATTTTCATAACATTTTCCAAAAAATCTTTAATATAACTCTTTTTATTTTTGATAGTTTTTCCATAATCACTCTGTAATTCAAAATGCAAACAACTCTGCTTCTCCCATTAAGAAATCCATATTACGATTTAGTAACAATTGTTCCTCTGCATGAATTTATCCCTATTATGAATTAAATCTTTTAAGGATAATTCTGATAAATATTTTGCTTAAATCAAACTTTTATTATTATATACCTGAATTTAACATTGCCCTACATTCCTTGAATATAATAATATGTTTATTAATGCATTTCTCTATCACTGTACGTTTCCTCAACTAATGTTGGAGAATTGGTATTTTATCAAATATGTAAATTATCTATTTTTTAATAATGATTTACTGAATATTCATAGTTATATCTCAAAAAGAATATATGTGATCGAACTAAAATAGTCCACATAATGTGGAGATCCGTTTTGAATTTAATTGACTTGAAAGTTTATTTAAACACTTAAATAAATAATAAATTATATCTCAAAAGTGTATAAAGAGAAATACAAATAATAAAAGTAAGTAAAAAATAAATACCATTACAAATAATAAAATAAAATAAAATAGAATAAACTATAGAACAATATAGGTCCTAAACTGCTAATAATATAATGTGAGTATATGATACTACGTTAAACTCCCTCGTCTATAGGTTGTATAACCACACCCATATATGAGTAGTATTCTTAAACATCAAGCTATACTCTATAGGTATCCTACTCATAATCATAATAGTATGTATACTATACATACTATTATGATTATGAGTATAGAGTATACATTGTATACTATACAATGTATAGTCTATATATAACCTATTAGTATAATGGTTATATTATATACATATATATATATGTATATATATTTATATATATATTATTAATGAAAACTAATTAGTAATAACAAATAGGGGAGAGCGGGGCAGGTTGAGCCGGTTTTTATAAAAACACATGTATCTTATAATGTTATAAATATATTTTAATAAAATAAAGTGCATAAGATATATATAGTTTATGATCAATTAAAAACATTCATAAATCAGTGCTATGCTAAATAATTAATTATATAATTACATTTTAATTTTTTTTAAATTTGGCTAAACCTGCCCCGTCTACTGGGGCAGGTTGAGCCAGGTAGAAAAAATCCGAAATTAAAGATATATTTAACAAATAAACATAGTTAAAGTTATATATTTATATTTATTAGTTATTTAACAAGTATATGCACCAAGATTAATATCAAAACTAATGAAACTTTTAAGGCAAGAGGTTATATTAGGAGAGAGGAGAAAATTCTCTATGTTTTAATCCAGCATATAAACCAATTATTTAATTATTTAAAATAATTACGCAATTATATATTTAATTAGTTAGATTATTATTATTATTTAAGTAAGTCATTAATTAATTAAATAAATTAATACATAAATATGTTTAATGATAAACGAGGCAGATTTACCCTATGGTCAACCTGCCCCGTTTTACTATGGTCAACCTGCCCCATATCACTAGTATATATAAAAGTAATATAATTAATTTGTGAGTGATAATTTTTGAATTATTTATTTTATAATATATAGTATATTAAATATACTTTATTTATATACCATTAATACTGATATGTTATTACAAAATATATAATAATATCAAAGTTAAACTTACTGTCCCACTAACGAGATTTTCATAAAATATTAATAATTAAATAATATTTTAATTAGTTAAAATAAATAATTGTTGAGTTGTTATACTAATGCTAAATATAATTGTGTATACATGTATTAAAAATTGCATTAAGATATTTATTAATAGCAGAAATAATTGAGATGACTCAACCTGCCCCTATGGTCAACCTGCCCCGCTCTCCCCTACCTGTTTTTAAAAGAAGTTGAATTAACTTTGGACATATATGGATCCGCGCGGCAAGAAATATCAGCTTGACTATATCTTAATGAGAAAATAATGGAGACACAGCATCACAAATGTGAATCATACAACACCTGATTCAGATCATCTAATCGTATCATCTAAAGTAAGGTTAAGTTTGCGAGTGAATAGGAAGAAATTACCAAGAAAACTCCATTATAACTGGACTTTGTTTAAATCTGATATGTCCCTTCGAGAGAAATACGCTGTTGAAATAAATAATCTATTTATCTTTCAAGGCGATGAATATATTTCAGATACATATTACCGATTCATAGATATCAATTCTGAAGTTACAAGATAACTAGTTTAACTTATAATCAAGAAAAATAAAATGTGTCCATCCACTTATAACACTATTTCTAGAGCTAGAGAAGACACTCATATATCAACTAGAGAGTACGAATACAATGCAAATGAGACTAATCAACATAACAACACGTTATCGCGCAATAAACTATATACAGCATATATACATATTGCAGTTTATACCCTAGAAGAAAAGATTAAACAAAGTGAGAACTCTTAACTCAACAGAAAGTACCTGATAAGCTGGGAATTAATAAATGAAATCACAGATAGAAAAACAACTCAAAGAGGTATGTTCAAAGGAAATAACCAAAAATAACGTCTACAAACTTGGTACAATCACTTTCAGGATTTATTAGGCAAACAACCAAAGATTGAAGACGAAAATGATGTGCTACTATACGTTATACCACCTCTAGATATAAAGGATGGAACTTTTGAAATGTATCAATATAAGTTGGTAAAAGAGGTAATCAAAGTAGGTAAAAGCTGCGGTGTTGATGAAATACGGCCAGAAGTATTAAAACGATGCAATATAGACAACATTATCCTCTACTTATGTAACAAAGCACTATTAGTTAAAATGAAGCGCAAACAATGGCCAATTTTGAATATAATTTCAATGCCCAAGATAAGATATCTTATAATATACTACCTATACTATCACAGTCAATTAATTACATACTACACACCTTACGAAAAATAAGACCATTCATCAATTTTAATACTGCAAAACTTCTCGCTATATCCATCATTCTTCCCAACCTAGATTACTGTAATTCCTGTCTCTATGCAAATCAAATATAAAATATTCAACATAGCTAAATATTCCAGACAACATATATCCTCTTTAAGAACCAAATTACATTGGCTGCCAATAAAATCCCGTATAATTTACAAAATTGCACTCACCATACATTTAGCTACACATCATAACACACCAGACTATCTCGCCAACTTACTAATTCCCAACACAACTATTTACGAAAAAAGACACTTAAACAAATTCAAATTAAAAACTCCTGTTCTATCACATTTAACATCTGCCCAACATAAATATTTCTCCATCCATGCTCCAAAAATCTGGAATAATCTCCCTCACCATATCCGATCAATTGGCTCAACTGTAATATTTAAGTCAAAGCTCAAGACATACCTTTTTTCCCAATAATAAATTGAAAGCACGTCCGAAAACTTCAATAAAGAAGTTGATGGAAGTGCCTAAACCAATTATGTAACAGGTAACTATAGTCTAGTCTAGATAGTAATTATCGTGGTATAAGTCTTAGTTCATTATTAGCGAAAACTTATAATCGTATGCTAATGAACAGAATTAGGCCTCACCTAGATGGTCATCTAAGGAAAAATCAAAATGTTTTAAGAAGTGGAAGAACAACAACCAGTCAAATACTAGCACTCAGATGATTGATTGAGGGAGTTGAAGATAGAATCTAGAAGCAATCCTGATATGCATCGACTTCAAGAAAGCATTTGATACTAGAGGAGAATACCCGATCGTGTACCACCTAAGCTCAAACACGAATATCTTTTTTATTATTTAATTTGTGACCAATTTTTGTTGTATTATGTTAATATTATATTAATCTATCATAGAATCCAAAGATGGCCGTACAAAATATTCTTTATTAAGAAGTTATTAGGATTCATAATAAACTGCCATTATCCCAAAAGTTACCCGATCATGGACCATTTTAATAATAAGCATATTTTGAAATGTTCACTTTGTATTTCATGTATTCATAAAACAATATAATTAAAAAAGGTGAAATATCATGTATTACTAGAAAAAATATACTATATAATATTACAATAAAATGATAAAAAAATCATGATAAAATATAAATTAAAAATAGTGATAGGAATACTTAATATATTATAATAGGATTATTATAAATTTATATTAAAATATTAAGAACAATTATATGTTGTATAATTCTAAGTATTCAAAACCCGAATTCAAAACATCAGTTTGCATTTCAACATGCCTAGATGTTACCTTCTTTGTTTCATGTATTAGAGCAATCAGTTATATATATTGAAGTTAATACGATAAATCATCTACGACTCTAGACAAACAGAAACGATTGCCACAAACTACATACAATCTTCATTTTGATTTGTAACTTCTCCTTTTTTGTCACAATTCACGGATATATAAATTAATAGGCATATATAATATATAATTAATAAAATTGATAATATAATTAATATATAATTATAAATTAATAAATATCATATTTAATATGTATTAAATAGCTAATTAGTAAATAATTAACTAAATAAATAAATATAGGCATATATACTATATATGATATTATATCATTGATATATGGGAAAGTAACCGAATATGGACAGTGCCCGAATACGGACACTCTCGGTATCTCAGAAACTATAAATCCTATAAAAAAATGTTTGATTAATAAAATATTCATAATTATATAAATAGTCTAAAAAAGTATTTTTTATTTTTTAATTATTCAAAATATTGCTGATATATCCAATAAACTGATTTTTGTATTACGTTTTTAAATTTATGAAAACAAATTTCAATTTAAAACCTTCTCAAGAATATACAAATGTATCGATATAAAATATAACACTATATTATTGAAAAATTATATATATAATTTCTATATTTGTTATCAAATATTAATTAAGTTATAAGCATATATCTAGAGGTCATATAAGTCCCTAATACGGAAACTCTAGATGTCTTAATACGGACACCCTATAACCAATCAGCGCGCAGCGTATACGCATATATGAACTATTCTGATATTCATAAAAATCGCGTGCGTTATAATATTAATACCACCAATAGAGTTACATCTAAAATTTGCATTATTTAGATACTTAATACTTAAATTGTATTATTAATTAAAAAATAATAAAAATAAATAAATTATTAACTAATTAAATTAGAATAAATTGTTCATCAAATTAATTATAAATAATGTAATTGTGATTTATCTGATTGATTCATCAATAATATATATTTTATCTAGTGGTATATAGGGTATCCGTATTATAACACAGGGTGTCCGTATTAGGTTACTTTCCCCTATAGTGATATATGAATGACAGGAAATATATATATATATATATATATATATATATATATATATATATATATACCATACTATACATTAATACTGTAGGTGAAATTATGTTATTAAATCATTCAAAATTGTTGGTCCACGATCGGGTAATAATGTATGGTAATTAAATTTCAAATTAATATGTGAATATTATTTATTTTTAATTTTTATTTAATCTAATATCTAGTTTATTTATATATTATTATGTACATATAAATAATAGTAATTAATAGCATACATTATATATAAATATATTAATTAGAAAAAACTCGGAATTTTTAATAAAATTAACAAAAAAACTTGTATTTGAAATAATTATTTACTGATTAATTACAAAAATAATCAAACACTATAATAATATAATATATAAATATATTTGATTTATATATTTCAGATTTTAAAAATATAATACCTGTAAAAAGATATAGCCAATGGTCCACGATCGAGTAGGTCCACGATTGGGTATTCTCCCCTATATATAAAGGAACATTCTTATACTCGATACTTAACACTTACGGGATACCGGGGGAGTTGGTGATGGCTATTAGCATTATGTATGAATATACTACTGCCAAGGTCATCACACCAGAAGGAGAAATCGAACATTTCAATCTTTCAATTCATCTAGGACTATTCATGGAACTAGAATACGGGGAAGGCTACCGGAAAGCTACATTATAATGTATATAATGATATAGTCCTATAGGACTCTGGAATACGATACTGGTAGCACCTACCGGCGAGCGAAATGAGATTAGCTATGATGAACAGTGATGTTTGGAGAACTTTAACTGTTCGGGAAACAACAATCCATAAATAAGCAGTAAGCAGCATATATTATGCTATATATATATATATATATATATATATATATATATATATATATATATATATACTATAGTAGGTATATAGTATATACTATATAACTATAATATAATAATATATATATATATATATATATATATATATATATATATATATATATATTATTACTTATAGGTCATAATACCAATACATCCTATAAAATCGAGGTTATAGGGGAAAGTCTCCGATTACCGACCCCTAATGATTATTTGTAATAACGTATTCAATATTAAATATATTTAATTGAAATTTTGTAATTAGGGTAATATTATGGCAATGAATAATGTGGCTATTTTACATTTTTGATGTAATTATATTTACAAGAATAAACAGGAGGATCGGTAATCGGATACATGTGCCTAATACCGACCCCCTTCTCCTATTACCGATCCCCTAAGATAATCGATGTATAAATAATTGTAGTATTATAATATACAATAAAATAGTAGATAGGTATATATATATACATGTATATACATATATGTATATATATATATATATATATATATATATATATATATATATATATATATATATATATAGTATATAAGTATCTATTTAACTATAAGTACTTTTAATATAACTTATTTAATTATATCACATCCATCAAACTTCTAGGAATATTAAATTTATATATTACGTAATTTTTTATATAACTTCAATTAAATCTATCAATTACGCGCTCGTGGGCGACACACTATATATAGTGTATATATAGGAGCGTCTATAGCCATATATATAGCCCTACCTACATAACGCTTTAAAGCGGGTTTCACACTAGGTTTCACTACTGAGTATCGTTTAAGTAGGTTTACGTTTAAGTAGGTTTATATATAACAAAGGCATAGTTAACACTGTTGTATTGTATTATATTACATTGTTTGTGTAGGATTCGATACCTATACAAACAATGTAATATACTACAATAGGGTTATGTCCATATAGCCTACATATATTATTGAGTATATAGGTAAAGGACATTAAGGTCCTTGTAGCAATTGCTATAGGATAACATTCTAATAGCCTATAGGCTGATATAGTATACAATATATAATATATACATATAATATAATATATACAATATATAATATGATATAGTATACTATACCATATAGATATATCATATATCATATAGATATCCTATAGATTAAAATACAAATTACATTTATTATTTATTATATGAAAGAAGAGAAGCACGACTATGCCTATGTGCTATATATAGCCTACCGTATATACTATACTAGTATACCTAGTACTAGTATTACTAGGTATACCTATCTATCTCATACACTTCAATACACAACAATCGTACTTCGACGGTGATCAATAACTAGTTCATCATCCTATAGAATACTCCACCTATCGATATCGTGTATATATTTAGAATTAAAATCGCTATTAATCACATTATTATTGAGTTATTATTGGACGGGTTTGTTGTCGTTAGCAACGGAATAATAAACAATTACAATTACAGAGTTAAGCGTTACTTGTTATTCGAATTGTTCGCTGGTTCTATTTTAAACTACCATTCAACACAATCATAAAGGATGGCAGTTAGTCAAAAAATATCGGAAACAGGTAATAATATAGCTTATAGTATTAGAATTACACATTTGCACGCTTAAATATATAAATATAATTTACTTTTCCTAATAATAAGAACTAAATATCATCTTTAAGATGTGCAAATTATTAAAATTATTATACATTCAGCCTCGTAATAATTATATATATAGAATATTTATATATATATATATATATATTATTTATATATATATATATATATATATATATATATATATATTTATAATAAATAGGCATATATATTCCATATTATTAGATGTTATTTATAATACCCCATGTCTGTAATACAGACTCTGGGTAGCGAATATGGCCTCCGTTTATTTGTATTACGTTTTATGATGTTAACTTTTAAATACTCTTCCAGGCAGTACTGCCAACGTTGGCACACTATTATATATGTTAAACTTATATTAATAGTGAAAATGGAGTATACATTATAAGATATATATATATATATATATATATATATATATAATATATACATTAGTTATTATTATCATTTTAAATTATATAGTATGTTATGTAAAATATTTTAAATTTGACCTCGGCATTCGTAACCATAACAATTGGGGTTATGTTTGTTATTCACCCCCCATCCCAGGGGGGCCCCACCCATTGTGGATGCCTACAAATTAAATAGAATATGTATGTATGTAAATAAAATAAGATATTTATCTCGTTTCATTTAAAATATATATTGTCTATCGAAGAATATTTTATATAGTATACTTACACTAGTATTATAGAAAATTCTATAGAATAGAATCTGATTTAATAAATATATATATATATATATATATATATATATATATATATATATATATATATATATGATAGTGATACTCTAAATTACTATAATAATATAAAAAACTTATTCAGTTAACATGTGCCACTTTTACATTTCTGTGAATAGTTACTAAAGTTACACATGTTAAATTGAAACCTACATATAATTCACATGTGAACTATAGCTAAATTGTTTAATTATAAGTAGGGTAAGTTCTCAGTAGAAAGGTGCATCAGGTTTGGTATAAGTATTCCGTTTATGTTAGCTTACTCCATGGAGATTTCACAACCCAGCAAACATTAACAGCCTCATAATATCCTCATAACAGCATAACATCCTTATAATATCCTCATAATATCCTCATAACAACATAATAGCCTCATAACAGCCTTAAAATAGCATATTCTTAAATTATAGCCTCATATCTGCCTCATAATAGCATAATAAGAAAAAAACTACTGAGTACCAAACACTGAATGTTTATTTCTATAGGGGGTATCCCACTACAAGTATTTCCGGAAATAATGTCCGGAAATTTTTGCTAGAAAGCGATTTTCTAGCAAGTTGTAGTGGGATACCCGCTTTAAAAGTACTATGTTTCATGCAAGTTGCCGGAATGTAAGGGGGGTATCCCACTACAACTTTTTAGAAATTCGCTTTCTAGCAAAATTTCTGGACATTATTTCCGAAAATACTGGTAGTGCGATACCCCCTTATGTCAACAAATTATTTCAATATAAATGTATTATAGTATACACCTATATTATAGCATACCACTATATTATAGCATACCACTATATTATACCTGCCTACTATTCACAATATTAAAATTCTATACTTGTGAGTATAGTATGTATGTATAATCTATTAGATATAGTATATCAATATATTCATTTTTACTAATATTTATTTCTAAAGAGTACATAAATATATATCTATTCAAATGATTATCTACTTTTATTAAGAAATAAATCATTGTGACAAGATATGCATTCTCAACATATTCATATTGAGAATTTCACATATATACAATGTACATGTATATACAATTATATGTAATTTTCATATAGACATAAGTTGAAGAAATTACTTTTTCAATATTTCAATATTGTACAATAATACACATATACCACAATGTGGAATACTCACATTTATAATCATGTTTAGTTTCAAAATTATCCCACTAAATCTTAAACTACAGCAACATATTTGTAAGTTTTATTGAAAAATCTATATTCAATATATACCGCTCTAATATGTAAAAAAATATTCAATAAGAATTTGACCGCAGTTCAAACTAATATGTTCCGGAGGAATCAAATATTTATAAATTAATATACAAATATTTATAGTATTCTCGTACCGATTGCGTATTCTTGCGCCTACATTATCTCGAATGTGTCTATTATTTAGTTAGGTCATTAACAACGACCAACAACGACTAACGATCAGCACTTAAGTGCGGCTAATAATAGTCTTCGTAACTCCATTACTAACTTACAATAACGTAAGGCATACGAGGAGAGTTAATGAGGAGGAGGAGTGTTTCCGAACATAACATACATATCTGTTGTAATATCGTGCGCTAATTAGTATATAGATTTGTTCGTAATCAATTTACACACACATATATATATATGTATGTGGGCTATATATTTATAGGTATAGTATTTTAATTTTCATAATCAATATATCTAATGGATAAACATCACCCATGTCTATCGAATCACCTATGTCATAGTTATTAAGGATCTTAGTTTTTGTTATGATATGATGCAGTCTACTTTTGATTGACAGTTTTTTTCAGCTTTACATTTAGCATAGGTCTAAATAGTTAATATAATACATTATGATTCTTAAATTTTAATTTTAACAACATTATTTAAATTTTACTTCATTTATTTTCTATAACAACATTTAGTAAACAATTATATCAAGATATATTGCTTTAAAATATAAATATTTGATGTATTACTTTTAGAAATACATATTTTTTTTTAATTGACAATACAATTATTTTAAATTTTAAAATAAATGCACATTATGGTCCTCGTCTCAGTTATTATATTTTTACATTTTTTAAATTACATGATATTTTACTAATTGCAAGCTATACAAATATCAATTTTATTAACATATTTTATGTTTTCTAACAATTTTAAAATTAGATTAATTAAGAAGTAATTATTTATATTACAATTAAATTGTAAGTAATAACAGGGCAATTATTTATATAACATATTTCATTCAATAATTAGATCAGGTGTAAAAACTGAAAATTAATATTAATAATAATAATTATTATTATTAATCCTAGTCTATAAATAGATTAATCATGATTGAGTAAATTTCTTGGTTTAAATATCAACAATATTGTGAATACAAATACATAATAATTAATGTATGTATATATACCTTATTAATAAAATATAATATAAGAAAACATAAAATATAATCAATAATGGACCATTATTTAATATAAGCATATGAACACTTAAATAATCAATTATTACAGAATTATATAATAACAATAATATTATTAAGAGTAATTTACAGTATAGATTGTATAGATAATTAATCCTTAAGAATATAAATGTCCCACATATATGTTCACATATATTGCAATCATTTGGAAATATGAAATAAATAATTAGTTTTAGTATCTTATTTTCATATTTTCTCTATATTAAATTAATATTATTAATACAAAGAAATTAATGAAAGCAAAATGTAAATAAATTAATTAATTTTCAAATTTAATATAAATACATAATAGTAACCGAAGTAGAATTCTACTATCAACTAATCACGTATTTATTATCTCTACGAATATATATTTAATATATTGTACATAGAATATATATATATATATTATAATAATTTAAAATATGCTTGAATATATATTGAATAAATAGCGCATATCGCACACTGATCATGATGTGAACACCTTACCCCTTGACCTGTAGGATGGTTCTACCACGCGCCTCCGAAGCGAATCACAGGCCAGGATGCGGTACCCACTCCCCCCGCTTCGCAGATACCCGGTCTCAGCGACTTGCCCCCGGAACCCGCTCCCCAAGCCAGCATGCTCATAAAGGTAGCTAGCTTACTACGCAGCTAGACGTGCGCTTTCGTTGTTAATTTCTTGATATTTCCATGATATTATACGCTTGCACTGCATTCATATATGTAACATTATCGCTCAATAATGCTAGAAAATAATGAAAAAATAATGCCAAGTTCAATAGGTTATATCACTTATACATTTGCTATAATGCCGCTGTATCTGATACACTCCCACCTCCCACTATACCCTCATAGTCTCGTCTAGACGGATTAACTTAACCCCATCCTATTTTATTACCCACTATCGTATTAGTTCTAACTACCCCCATCTGTCTACATCACCCCACACGTTCATAGTCACCTAAACACTTAACCCCGCCCCCCCGCCCCCTGATGTTGTCCCCATGACTCATCTCTTAAGCCCCGCCCACCTCGAACAGGAGTTTGATTCGCCCTACGTACGTATGGCTAAGATGGGTGGAAGACCCGACCTGCTACGCATGCATACCCCTAAGGAGCGAGCCAAGGAGCCTAAGGCGTACCCCAAGGTCGACTGGTTCTACATGGAGGATATTAAGTTGGAGCGAGACGAGACGAAACCTTCCACTCCACCGTTAGTTCACACCCTCCGGCAGTTCTCCCTATTCGTTAGTTATCACCCTCCGGCAGTTCTTCCCATTCGTTAGTTCCCACACTAAATTAGTGTCTCCTTATATTATAATCCCCTAATTAGTTAGCCCCCCCCCTCTATTTACAAATATGTAGTTCCTTCATAACTGTTAGTCACCCCCTTATCAATTAGTTATCCAATTTATGTATTTTCTGTGATTACGATACCAATGTAGTATTGTTCAATAAAACAATAGTTCGACCAATGAGCAATGAGAGTATACACAGTGTGTACTACACAAATACTTTCCTCTGCAAACGCTTTCACTAATGCACCAGTCCGTCATGCCTCAGTGAACCGCACCAGTTCCTTCTGCCCGACTACATGGTACATCAGACGGCTCAGGCGCGCCGTGACGCCCTAGCTCAGCAGTACCAGGCTACCGGTAGACACGCCCACATTCCAGCACAGAAACCCGCCCCCTTCGCCGTCGAGAGTAACCTGCCGTTTCAGAATCAAGGTCACGTGATTCGGAGAGGTCGAAAGGTTATTTACAGTTATGTATCTCAGCTATATATATATATATATATATTTTGTATTTAATTCTAATCTTCTTTATTATACATTCTATAATGTTATTGAATCAAAGATAATGATGATAGATCTATACCATTAACAGATTACCCAACATTACGGTATATCACTAATTAATAAATAGATAAACCTCACCCTGACCCAACACACCACTCATTTGCTATTTTAGATATTAATAAACATCTTAGCTATACATAATCTAAGGGTATGATTGTAGCTTGAACAGTATTCCAGTCCATTTATTTATCTATGTTTATATATGTGTTTAAATTTGTAATTAAAGTCTTCATTAAAATTTTCTACCTGATTTTATAGTGGATACAGGATGTTGTTAATCTATTTTTAGATTTAACAATGCCTAATCGTGACATACAATATGGTCGTATTGATAATCAATATGGTTGTTGTTTACATTGTTCAATTTAACTAGCTTAGAATTAGCTAGACTGGCTACAATAAATGAAAGGATAGTTGGACACTCTTTGGATAGCCAGTTATCCACATTGCATAGATACAACAGTAATCTGGTCAACTGTCCATGCTACAAATATCACATCCTCACTTCCATCTTCACTTCAAACATCACTTTCACTATAACATCCAATTCAACTATCACTCGCCCTTGCCTATTATGAAACCTTGACCTTGACCTTCAGAGTAACCGTAACGACGAGAAGAAGGTCGGCTTCGGCATACAGCGAGACACCATGGACATCACGACTTCATCCCCCGCCAAGTACGTTCAGATAGCGCGTGAAGTTCCCGTCAAGCCCAAGAGTGAGCTCGACCAGGATAATAGGTACAGTAATATGTTAGTGCTATCCAGTACTAATGCTACTACTACTACTACTACTACTACTACTACTACTACTACTACTACTACTACTACTACTACTACTACTACTACTACTACTACTACTACTACTACTACTACTACTACTACTACTACTACTACTACTACTACTACTACTACTACTACTACTACTACTACTACTACTACTACTACTACTACTACTACTACTACTACTACTACTACTACTACTACTACTACTACTACTACTACTACTACTACTACTACTACTACTACTACTACTACTACTACTACTACTACTACTACTGCTGCTGCTACTACTACTACTACTACTACTGCTACTACTACTACTACTACTACTAATGCTAATGCTGCTATAAATGATGATGTTGTTAATACTACTACTACCAATACCGCTAAATTCAAATACCACATTACGAATTATTTGAAAAATCATCAACTTAACTCAATTCAACCCAATACAAATTTACTTTAAATTCAAGCCAATCCAACTTAACCCAACTCAACTCAACCCAACCCAACCCAATACCCATAGTACTCCTCTTTATCATTAAGTTATTATCTTATGTCACCTGTCAATGCAATCTCTGTTCCTCCCCTTTAGGACACCACCCGCCTGCAAGGACAATAACAAAGCGGACATGGGTAAGCTGATGACTCATGGGTACGGTCAAGAGTGGATGGACAATAGAGACAAGTGGTCAGCGAAGAAACAACACCAGACTAATGGCACCTATGGTTTCACAACACTCTCGTCAGCATGTGTATCACAC
This sequence comes from Osedax fenrisi, assembly GCA_964019155.1. Classification (NCBI taxonomy): domain Eukaryota; kingdom Metazoa; phylum Annelida; class Polychaeta; order Sabellida; family Siboglinidae; genus Osedax; species Osedax fenrisi. Next base: position 35,547,630 of record OZ025242.1, read on the forward strand.
GCTAACTTATTATCTGGGTCACCTGTGACCTCAGAGGCCTCTTGTGGTCACATATGGTACCTTGAGTTTATATACAGTACCTTTACTTGAGGTCATAGATCATTTATTATCCTACTATTATTATGAACAAATCCCCTATTTACTATGCAGGCTATCCATATAGCAACTACTACTAATACTACTACTACTACAATCATGAAAAAATCCCCTATTTACTATGCAGGCCTTATCATTAAGCTACTTCTACTACTACCATTACTGTCATTTCTCCTATTTACTATCACTATCATATCAGTATTAAGCTAGGACACTTCATCACCTCCTGATAATCATGATGACTAACATAGTCTATACACCCTATTAGATGTCCTTCCTTTGGGTGCTAAGAAGTCATCCATGAAGAAGAAGGACTCGGAAAGCTATGTGCCGTCTGATGCTAATGCTAGAACAAGGTACAATAACACACTTGCATACTACCAATTGCCTTCATTAACTATTCATTTATTATTGTCATACACGGTTTGTACATAATGTGTGCTTTCAATCAATACCTTTAGAATAATAATAAAGATTTGTATAAGGAGATATAATATGTACGCAAATTCGTTCAAATCGTTATTGTACACACATATAGGTACAATTTTTGTAACTATGTGTTGTTTTTAATGTAAATTTGTATCAAACTAGTTTGTATATATACACTTTAAAATATAAAATAATATATTTTTAATTATTATTTATATGATGAAAACTAAGTATTCATTACTAATATATAACAATGTGATATCATGTTGTTTTTAAATGATATAAATATCTATGTAGTGAGTAAAAGCTAATTTATATTGCATGTAATTTTCATAGAGCATTGAAAACATTGATATATAGAAACTGCGTCAAACCTAAATATATTTTATTGATTTTGATACTACTATTTGCAGAATATTAATCACATTTCATAGATAGGGAGTGTTATATCTTTGCTTCGCAAAATCTTTGATAATAATATGGCAAAATTTAATTATGAGAATAATATTTTGAATTATTAAAATGATAAATCATTTATGACTATTATAAAATAACTATTAATTCTATTTATAAATCAGAATAAATGATCCTAAAGATCATATTATTTAAAATATTTGTTATTACAAATATTGCATATCACTAATTAATTATCATTTAACTGATGCGATTATCCATAATTAAGTTTCGTTTAAATGTAATTATGTTAAAATTAATTAAAATAATTATATACAAGTATTTCAATTAATGTTAAATAATATATAATATATATAGCATATTTTTAATAATATTAAATTACTATTATTAATACAATTATTTATGCAGACATAACTGTTATAAAGAGGAGGAGAAAAAGGAATTATTTAAAATGACAAAGTTAGTCACATTTCTAATATATAAGTGAATTCTTAATAGAATTATAGAACTATGTAAATAAAATAAACGTATTTCTGTATCCTAATAAACCATACACAGATTCAAGAATATTCCGTCAAAGTTGGATTGCCATAGGAACGGTTCCGCTAGCAATAACCACAACAACAACAACCACAACAACAACAACGGCACAGTCGATGATATGGATAAAGAGCTACAACAATTGGGGGTGGATTCTAATCACGAATAACAATCCCCTCTCCCCTCGGCCACTATTCTCGTACCCCCTCTGAACTGTTAACCTCTGAACCTATGTGTACCGTACCTTATATGTGTTATTGTGTTAATGTATACCCCACCCTGCTCTACCCACACATCAATAATCATGTTTATTGGAATTAGGAGTTTATTTTTGTAATGAAAAATTAAATCACAGACTATCACAACCAAGGCTATGATTATGACTATTTCGTATACGACGTTTATGAACTTTTCATTTATTTATCATTTACTATCAATTTATTATTATTATCAAATATTATCAATTTTATTTTATTATATAAATTTTATAATATTATTTTTATGATATCATTTATTATGATAGATAGAGACTGACACCACAACCACCACATCAACCCAGGATATCGTAGTAGTCGACTACTACACGTGGTGGTGGTGGGGCGCTCGACACCTCTACTTTATCACCGATTATAACATGATAATAAACGTGTAACATTAAACAAAGTCTCCCTGTATATTCCTCGAGGTAATCAGGGTATCTCCCACTCCTCCTCCTTCTTCTCTATTACCCCCTAGGGCTGCACCTGTAGCTGCGATCAAACTCTCTCTGGGGTTGTCATCTTTAGGCTCTCGTTCTTCTGTGGAGAGATGTCATAGTTATTATTCATGTAGTAAATTGATTTTAATATCTTTAATAGTATTAAAATAGGAAATATAAATTTGTGAATTAATCGTTTATTGTAAAAAGTCTACTATTATATTAATATACATATGTTATAGATAAGTTTATTACGTATAATTGGGTCCTAGGAATATTGATGTTGTTATGTCAAGATTAGGTTACATGCATGAATCACATGGGTAGAGATGCGAGATTAGATTTGCAGCATTCAGGTACCGTATATCAATCTGATGGCATCTTCGTTATTGTTACATATTCGTATGTGATTCATCTCGCACTTCATTATAGATGACAGGATGTGAGCCTATATAATATCAATGTATATTAGTGTTATACGGAATCATTCATATGTGTACAATATCTATTATTTAGAGAAACTGTATAACATTATATTCATAGCATTACAATGTGAAGACTTCGTTAGGTATAATACATTAATTAACATAGTTCATACAGAGTAGTTTATAGTAAACTGTTTATTAAAACATTATTTAAACAAAAGTATTTATTTTTAAACAGAATTTTATAATAAATTATATTCCCTCATACTTAAGCCAAAAACTACTGAATTAATATGTATAACTATTAAAAATAAATGCCTTCGATAACTAATATAACTACTTATAAACAATATTTTATATGCTTGTTTTTACTTATTTTATCTTTCATTTACAACTATATTACTACTAACTTGTACATTGGTTATCACGAAAAGAGTATCCCTGGCATTGAAATCTTCCGAAAGACATTTCAAACCCTGACAGAATAACGAGGAGTATAAGAATAATAACATAACCCTTGACCTCCACATTATTAACCTGCAGAGAACTTATGTCCACATGAGAGACATGCTTCATGTCAAGTATTGCAGACTTAGCCTGATTATCTGTACATGGGTGCAGTATTATAGATTGACACTTGTGATATATCATATTTAATTTTAATTCAGAATAAATAAAATAATATTTCTAATGATGAGTAATTAAAATAATTAGATTATTAAACTAATTTTTCTATAATTTAAATATAATTAGTTAAAATGAACAAATTATAAAAATGAATTATTAAATAAAAAGTATAAAAAAGCTATTTTGGGTATATTTATTTTTAAATAATTCAGTAAATTAAATAATATACCGTCTAATTCAAAGGAATATTATTTTGTTGAAGTAAATAAATTCCTTTATTCATAAATTAGTGAACTTTAAACAAAAAGATGATTATTAGATAGTTATTAAAAATCCTTTTCATAAACATATACAAATATTGTATCATCAAAGCGTAAGTTTAAAGTTCATCAATACAAATTCAAACATGAATTGATTTATTTAAACTAAAGATACTATTCATATTCTACACGAAATAAGTGATTATTTACCATTCAGTGCTTCTTTATTGATTTTGTCGCTGACGTGATCGATGGCAGGGAAAAGTAGACCGTTGTTCAATTCCATGATGACCACTCTATTCTGTATGACCTTGAGGGGGAAGGTGGCGAAGAGTAAGTAATCACTCACGAGAGAACATGTACAGTGTACATCGTACACCGACCAGGAAATAACACTTAACAAACGAAACATTCGCGTGAATAGAAATGTTTACGTTCAGGAAATGAGAACTGTAACCTAATACCCGGTAGCTCGGTACTGGTTTCAGTAACACAAGACGCGTGACATATCGCTCGTCTAATGTCGTCTACACATATGTGTATCGTGGCTGACGTGCAAGCCTAGTGCCGTGAACACGTACACAACGTAACTAAACGATACGGTACAGCGAGCAGCAGCGTCAAGTAGTGTTGCCCGTGTTACCATGGTAACGTGGTCACTACGCTGTTGCTACTGCTACACAGCGACACTTAACATGACGAACACTAGGGACAACGAGGTCATCTATCTAGCCATCCGATTGGCTCGTGAGTAGGTACGATACATGATACACACCTAGGTCAGGCTGTACACAACGAGTGGGGCCGTACAGTGCGAGAAACACACACATACGTCATACAAACTATGGTCGGCGACGGAAAGGTCTTAGATTTAACCTCTTCTCCGTTATTAAGCTAAAAGTAAGTGGTGATTAACGGTGGGATGGAAGTGAGACCTTCATGTGGTGTTGGTTGTATCGGTAGAGCTATGGTGGTGCTGGTGGTGGGGCTAGTGGGGCAAATAGTGCTAATTTCGGCGTGGCTTGTAGTAATCATAATATCCATGGTATATATATTACACATTTGAGCCATACTTGAAACCAATTATTGTTGTGCAAATATTTCTTGTGCCAAAATTATTAAATAAAATCTATTCATATTTATTAAATATAATAATATGCCTTATTAGAAATATATTATGAATTATAAAATAAAATCAACATATATTACATATCAGATTTATTAGATGGTAATGAACGTAAAGAATAAGTTATAAATCTATATATTAATAATGTTATTGAGATGGTAACTAAACTCCATACTGAACTAGGAATGATGCAAGGAGTGATGCAAGGAGAGATGCAAGAAGGATTCAAGGATGGATGCAAAGGGGTGATGCAAGGAGTGATGCATGTAGAATGTTATAGATTAGTTCTGTTCTAAATATAATGTAGACACACAAAGGGTTAGGATTCTCTATTTCAATAGTATAGTGTCTAGAATATATAGGAGATATTCGAGTTTTAATGAGTAGAATAACAATTATATATATACATTAATTTAACTAATAAATCATTAATAACAATATAAATTATATAACATGATTATATACTAAAATAATAAGGTATTCTAGAATTAAAGTTTGTATATTAATAATATAACTTTGAAATATTATATATCTAGTATTAGTATTATTAAAGTTAATGATAGTTACACAAAATATACTTATATTTATATTTGTATAAATATATATATATATATAAATAGTAGATATTTTACATTAATTTAATTCACAAATTTACATTTCCTATTATATTACTCTCAAAGTTATTATAATTAATGTTCCTTATTATCTATGTACTTTTAGATTCGACATCTAATATCTGTGCATTACATAGTGACTTTGTAAAGACATGCAACCACTATCTATGAGGCGGATGATGATGTATAACCTTGATGTTAGGTCTGGAAGCTGGGTATAACAACAACAACAAAGACACGAACACACCAAAGATGATACCGTACTGTAAACGTGCATGTGTTAATGGTGTTTGTGGTGCTATATTATACTTTATAGTTATAAGTATAATAATCTAGAATGGAATTATAATTTAATTCTATAGATAAAGTATTTTGAATATTTAAATACCATTGACTTTAGATGTATTGATATATCCTCATATCTGTATGTTAAATTTAACTAACTAACTATTATAGTAGATATAGAGTGCTACTGGACGGATGATTGACAGTAACGCGTTACTAACCTCTATGCCCATAACGAAGGAGAACACAAACGTCACGGTCCATGGTATCAGGTCTATCTCTGTAACGAGGAGGGGGATGTAGGGGTGGAGGAAGGGAGGGATGGAGAGTTGGAGGGAGGGAGGAGGGTTACATCAGTGGTCAGTTAGCTAGTGTATGGGTCAGTACTGTTGTATCGTGTGTGTGTGTGTGTGTGTGTGTGTGTGTGTGTGTGTGTAACATGTGATATCTAAACCTGATATTATCACTTAGGTGTTCATATTATTATCTAAATGGAAAGTACTATACTATTTGTATATATTAATAGACTAAAATAGGACGATCTATAGCATTATGAAATGTATTATTTTTTTTGATTGACCTCTATATAAATAAATGTTTATTAATTTTTTTTAAATACATTTTTTTATTAAATACATTAAAATAAATGTTGGTAATTATTTTGTTGATAAATATTTCTGCATTTCTAATTAAAATCTAAAACCAGTTAAGAAGGATAAACTATTTAATAACTACATTCATAATAATAATAATATAATATTTTAATTATAAATAAAATTAATTTAAAATGTTTAAACTTATTTATTCAGTATCGACTGAACTTTGTTAATTATAATAATTTCTCTCTATGTAGAGAACACTATTGTTAATATATATTAAATTTAAACGGTGTCTAAATAAATAATAATAATAATAATAATAATAATAATAATAATAATAATAATAATAATAATAATAATAATAATAATAATAATAATAATAATAATAATAATAATAATAATAATAATAATAATAATAATAATAATAATAATTTATATATATATAATCCAATTTCTTGAATTAATATATTATAATATATGTATTAATATAATAGCCTTATGGCTTGTTATTAATAAGTATACTTATTTATTAGTAATTTATAGGTATTATGACATGCTATATATGTACAAATATTTCTCAAGAAAAATTATTAAGTTGTTCATGTGGTAATCATATACACATTAAATGTTTACATAAGGCTAAAATATTATCAAACCATTGGTCTAATGGTAATCCACCTAAGTATGTGCTGGAAATTTTCGACTCTCCTAATTTTAATTTTAATTGTCTTTCTTGTGATAAAACTAATGCATCGAATTTAAGTAAATCTGATAATAATCATTCACTTAACCTATCTGACATTAATAATAATATAATGATAAATACTAAATTAATTAATGTAATTAATTCTAAAGTTAGTGAAATGATATCTAATCAACCTACAAAATCATATGCTAGTGTTTTGAATGATAATTTTATAAATATCAATAAGTCTATTAATTCTATTAATTCTGATATGCATGCTATCAAAATTAACGATGAAAATACAGTTATTTTTGAAAATCTGCCTACAATTAATAATATGTCATTTGATAATAACTATTTAAATTATTTTAATAACATTATTTCCACAACTTTTGATATTCCAAATTATAAATTTAACTCTAGCTTTAATTACAGTCTTAAATCTATTATTCTAAAGCTTGATTCACCTATTTCGAAAAATAATATTATCAATAACTCTAAAATTAAATTAAATACAATTCATGATTTTACAAATATTTTTACTAGAACATCTCTTCCAAATTCTGAAATTATTCGTAAAAAAATCCTATATCATGCTATAAAATCAAATATGTTGGACTCTAATATTAAATTGGTTTTCAACAAATTTACAATGAAATACGAGCTTCATAAATTAGTTGATAATAAGATTGACTGGCATTCAAAAATTCCCGAAGTTGATTATGAGAAGTGGTCCACATCGTTTATAATAACGTCTGGGGTCGATGGCTCAGTGGGACAACCAAAAGCTAGTAAGCCAGAGGTCCCGAGTTCGACTCCAGGCAGTTCTTGATTTTCTCTTGTGTTTATAAAGAACTTAATAAACGATAAATCAAAACACAAGAAAAAAAATGATACTATTTGTATTGTATTGTCCGGGGCCTCTCACAGTTATTTATAACATGTACAAGTCTATGACTTCTTGAGGGGTCCATTTGTATCCGCTATTTTTATTGTATTCAATATATATAAGAGATTTCAATAAATAAATATTATTATTATTATATTATTATAACCTATCAAAAATCTTTTTCTTCTAATGACAATTCAACCTGACTATCAAATTCATCTAATTTAAAAGTAATGTTTTCAAATTGTCGCAGTGTTAGAAACAAACTACCTTATTTAGAGTTAATTCTTAGTTCTAACATGTATGATATTGTTTGTCTTGTTGAAACATTTCTAACAAATGTTGATACTGATGCTTTACTCCTTTTTGGTAATACTAACTATAAAATATATCGTAATGATAAGAAATCTCATTCAGGTGGTGTAGCGATAATCTGCAAATCTAATTTAAATCCAATTCAATTATATTTCAATAATTTTAATAATATTGAGCATATTACTCTTGTACTACATTCTACTAAAAATATAAGATTATCTTGTATTTATCGTCCACCTTCAACTGATTTTAACACTCATAAATCGATTTGTAAATTTTTATTTGCACTATGTGATACAATTTCACCTACTATTATTGTAGGAGATTTCAACTTACCTCTTTGTAATTGGAATGATAATACATTTCCTAATTACCCATCAACATATTGCGAATTTGAAAATAGTCTATGTCAAAACTCACTCATTCAATTAATTACTTTTCCAACTCGTAATAATAATTTGCTGGATTTATTACTAACCAATAATACTATGATTATTTCGAAAATTAATGAATGTCCCCATTTTGGATTTGGTAAATATATTAGTGACCATATATCATTTTCATTTTCTCTACCTTTCCAAGCTAATTTAAAAATAAATCAAAAAGTTGGGCTAAATTTTAGAAAGTCTAATTTATATAGTATACATCAATCCCTTTCTTCTATTGATTGGAATTTATTATTATCTAATTCAACAGATATTAATAATATGTTTAATATTTTTTATAATACTTTATATAATATTATTAATGATAATGTTCCAGCTTATAAACATATCAAAAATAAAAAAACGTATCCAAAATATATTCTACGTTTAAAAGTAAAATGTATAAAATATTATAAAACTAGATTAGATTCACATAATAATTTTATAAATTGGAAAAATATTAAAAAATTATTAGATTATAACATTAAAAAATTAACTATCGATAGAGAAAAATTAATTTTATCATCTAATGACAAATCACGATTTTATAATTATATTAATTCAAGATGTTCCTCTTTTTCCACTATAGGTCCCATTAAATCTGACGATAATACATATATTTTTTCAGATACAGTTAAATCTAATATACTCAATAATCAATTTTCTTCTGTATTTATTAATGATAATGATAATATTCCTCATTTATCTCCACCTAAACATAATTCAACTATAAATAACTTTTTATTCTATAGGCATAACATAAGAAAGCATCTAATAAATCTCTCACTATCATGTACATTGCCACCAGATAATATCCCTTCAATATTTTATAAACAATTCTCATATGAACTATCTATTCCACTTACGATATTATTTAATAAAACTTTATCAGCTGGTGTATGTCCTGACATGTGGAAAGTAAGTTATATAGTTCCGATATTCAAAAAAGGTGACCCTTCAAATAGAGAAAACTATAGGCCGATTTCAATTACCTCAATTATGTCTAGAGTATTCGAGCGTATATTAGTTGAGGAAATTAATTTTTATCTAGAACGTAACTCATTAATTTCTGATTCTCAATTTGGATTCCGTCATAAAAAATCTGTTGAACTGCAACTATTAAATTGTTATACTAAATGGATTACTGCAATTGATAAAGGCAGTTTTATTGATATCATATATCTTGACTATGCTAAAGCTTTTGATAAGGTCTCTCATAGTAAATTACTTGTCAAATTAACTAATTTAGGTATATGTGGTAACATACATTCTTGGATAAGTAGTTTTCTATCTGGTAGATCTCAAAGAGTAAGAGTTAACAATCAAATGTCTGATACAGTTAAAATAATATCTGGTGTTCCACAAGGATCTGTAATAGGGCCTTTACTCTTTCTAATATATATCAATGATTTAGTCGAAGTGATTGATAAAGATATATCCATTAATCTTTTCGCGGATGACACTAAATTGAGTTTTATATCTAATGACATAGATCATAGATATAAATTACAACATAATATTGATAAATTTTATGAATGGTCTAATTCTTGGCAATTAGAAAACGCTGCAAAAAAATCAGCTGCTCTTACATTAGGTAATACTAATAAACCATTGTATATTATAAATAATATTTCAATAGTAAACTGTAGATCGTATCGTGATCTTGGTATCAAATTTGATCCATCATTACATTTCTCTGAACATATTGGTGTGTGCTGTACAAGTGCATATTGTGTTATCAATCGTATATTTCGCTGTTTCATTACTAATAATATGCCAGCTATTAGAAAAGCATATATATCATATGCTAGACCCCACCTTGAATATGCGTCGACAGTCTGGAATCCGGGATTAGATGCCAGGATATTCAAAGGACTGAAGATAAAACTAGAGAAGGTCCAAAAATTTTTTACGAGAAGATTAATCGAGAGATGCGGTTTACCTTATAAACCTTATAATGAAAGATTAATATACCTAAATCTAGATTCTCTAGAAATCAGAAGAACTAGATTTGATCTTGTTATGGTATATAAGCTATTTAACGGATTGGTATCTATGAATACATCATCTATTATTAATATCAAAAAGACCAACTACAATACCAGAGGCCATTCTCTGCAAATTAGTATGAATACATGTAAACTAAATGTAACAAAAAATCTACTAAATAATCGAATAGCTAAAATTTGGAATGGTCTTGATGAACATATTGTATTAGCAAATAGTTTATATACCTTTAAAAATCATATTAAAAAAATTATAACTTAATATTTATTTATACATATATATATATATATATGTATATATATATAATTTTATAAATTATTAATTTTAATTATTAATTGTTTTTATCACCGGCACATGTGATACGTTTCTAATTTACTATTGTTATTTTTATATGTGTACTATCTACGTTTTGTTGTCGTTTTGTGAATTTATCACTACATATTGTTAATTATTACTAAATCGAACTTGAAAAATTCATAATAAATATTCATTCAATTCAATTCAATTCAATAATAATAATAATAATAATAATAATAATAATAATAATAATAATAATAATAATAATAATAATAAATAAAAAATGATTACACGAATTATACTAATATACTAATACTAGAAATGTATCCCAATGATATAATGAATATAATGCATTATGATAAAGTGTACAACTTTATGATAAAACTCTGCAATATCACTCATAAGCAAATATATTTAATAGTAATGTAAATTGTATATGATAAATTATATATGGCTAAATTAAAATTAAAATAATTATCAATTCTATTTTATAATATATATTGTATTACTTCTACTTTTATTATTCAATAGTATTAATATATAATAATTCATTAATTTAATTTCACTAATACACTAACTTTCAATTAATTTCTAACTAGTTTCAATTGTTTAAAATTAGCTAATTTTATTAAAATATTTGAAAATAAATTTCACAAAATAAATATATGTACGATTTATAAAAAATAAATTATCATAATACACAATTTAAAAAAAAAGTTATAAATTTCCGGACTAAAGAAAATCAATTAAACGATAATGCAGCAAGTGTATAAATGAACTAAAAGTAGATGCGTTAACATAAGAAATTAATGCGCGAGAGGGGTACACTAGACTGAACTAGAATGCCAAACTGTTAACGGTCCACAGCTTCTTCACCAGGGAGAAGTTCGTCATGTCCATTACTGCAGCGATGATCACTACTGATAGACAAGAGCTCGGAATGTAGGGCAGAAAAGGGGTGAACGCTAACAGCGCCACTATTATCAGACATCCTGTACGAGGGAGGAGGGCGAGGAGGAGGAGGAGGTAAAGATACACTGATCTAATGTAATAAGTGTATATAGTTGAAATATAGCGTATAATTTAATGTATGAATGACGATTAATAAACAGTTATATAATGTATGCATATTTAATAATTAATAATCGATATATAGTAATCAGTCGCTATATTTAACTATTAATTATATACAAATAATCAAGATCAATATAGCTATGCGACTGAATGAGATGCAGTGTAGGGGAATCTATACAAATAACAACAATAACCAATGTAATATAGGTTATAGTTCATATAGGCTTACAGTGCATAATGATCGAAGTTAATCGCTATCTCTCAGCCTAACTTAAACATAGGTGAGTTATATTCAATTAAAGATGATGAACATTTCACTGGTGAGGCATTAAACAGGCTGTATGGAAGATTATCATACGCCATTGGTCAGTGTAGACTGGGAGTCTATGCGCATTAGGGCAAACTATACATTTGTAGAAGCATCACTGATTAGTTAATAGCCTACTTCTAACTAAATATGTGTTTTAGACTGGTTTACCAGCAATGATAGTATTCTCGTGGTTATTATATACATTATTTATGTTTAGAATAGTCAAATATTATTAGTTTTTGTTTTCTCCACGCCAATATGGATAACAATATCATTATTGCAGAGTAATTAGAGTTCATTGTAATATAATAATATTCTGTGATTAGTGTAAATTTCATTGTAAAACCTGTAAAAATTCCTCCTGCGGGAGTTTGAACTCCACTTTGAGAATTAATCGCTGTTCTAAAGAATGAAGGGATCTAATTAATGAAAAAGTATATTATGTATCAATATTATTATCAGATTTAAGCAATGCCAGGGTAATTATAGAAGCAGTGTTGCTTATCGAGACAATTACCCCTAATTATGTATAAATATTAACCAAGCAAAATAACAAAATGTACCTATATATAATGTATGTACTAATAAATTAGCTACAATGAAAAGTAATTGGTAAATAAACTTAGTGAAGAATTGAAGAGTTTGTATAGAATTATTGTGGAGGATTATTGTGAAGGAATAATGTTTTCTAAGAATTTATTTAGCTATTTTATAGAATTTTATTTAAATTAGAAAACAATATAAACATAATCAATGCGACATATATATGTCTGACATATGTGTGTGTGTGACATTTATGTGTGTATGTGATTTAAATATATAAACATGTATATATACATGTATGACATATATATATATATATATATATATATATATATATATATATATATATATATATATATACGTGTCTGGATCATATGTATTTGACATATATTGATATATATGACATTATATGTGTTTACTTTATATATGTGTGTGACATATATCTATATTCTATCAATAAATAATGTTAACATCGTGAACATAAATTCCCGTTTTCGAAAGTTACTAATATTAAATAAAATAATAGCATTATTTAGAGTGAAACATATATCTGAATATGAATACACTGTGATGCATCGTAGTAGCCTATAGGGCATGTTACATGATTACTGAGGCAGCTGTGGCAGCTGACAAGAATCTACGATAACTTTATCGTAACTGATTAGAATCTACGACCTCCTCTTCATTGTTAGGTCATAGAAGTATAACTAAATGTACGACTATTTGATAGTCATAGACATGTAACATGTAAACACCCCTTTAGCTTAACGTCTCAGTCGCAGCTCGCTACCATTAGACATAGGCTACCATCAGTGTAGTGTTATTATAGGAGGTCAACATTAGTAGCAACGACTGGCTGCTCTGTAGAACACATGCACACACACACACACTGCAGTATGGAACACTAGCATTCTGAATCAACATGCGAGGTAAGCTCTCACACACGGGGGGGGGGGGGGCACACACACGGGGGGGGGCACACACAGGGGGGGGGGGGCACACACGGGGCGGGGGGGCACACACAGGGGGGGGGGGCACACACGGGGGGGGGGGGGCACACACAGGGGGGGGGGCACACACGGGGCGGGGGGGCACACACGGGGCGGGGGGCACACACAGGGGGGGGGGCACACACAGGGGGGGGGGCACACACGGGGCGGGGGGGCACACACAGGGGGGGGGGCACACACGGGGCGGGGGGGCACACACAGGGCGGGGGGGCACACACAGGGGGGGGGGGGCACACACAGGGGGGGGGGGGCACACACAGGGGGGGGGGGGCACACACAGGGGGGGGGGGGCACACACAGGGGGGGGGGGCACACACAGGGGGGGGGGGGCACACACAGGGGGGGGGGGCACACACAGGCGGGGGGGCACACACAGGGGGGGGGGGGCACACACGGGGCGGGGGGGCACACACGGGGCGGGGGGGCACACACAGGGGGCGGGGGGGGCACACACAGGGGGGGGGGGCACACACAGGCGGGGGGGCACACACAGGGGGGGGGGGCACACACGGGGCGGGGGGGCACACACAGGCGGGGGGGCACACACAGGGGGGGGGGGCACACACGGGGCGGGGGGGCACACACAGGGGGGGGGGGGCACACACAGGGGGGGGGGGGCGGGTGTCACTTACTCAATGGTAGTTCTAGCTTCGGTGTGATGGCGGCGGCGGGGATGTTACTTCTATTATTGGTGGGGCTACCATTATAATACCATTAGGTATTCTATATGCGCCATACTATGAGGTAATTGTTCATGTAGTAGCCAACAGTAGTAGTACACAACACAGGGTAAGTGGTACAGGGCTTAGGTAGGCACACTGCATAGTAACACTACTGGCACAAAGATTGTGAGGTATTCATAGAGGTACAGCTGACTAGATAGGTACATCCACTACGCAATGCAAATATTATCACCATATATATATATATATATATACAAATATGGATGAGAGTTAAGCCTCATGGGTAGAGTTACGCTGACGATTGCGTAACACTCGATGACGTAACACTATGCGATGACATAACATTAAGTGATGACGTAACATTAAGAGATGACGTAACGTTCAGTGATGATGTAACATTCAGTGATGATGTAACGTTCAGTGATGATGATGTAACCTGGAGAAGCTTCCTGTGACCGGGTAAGCTGAGAAGAACGTCCCCGCTACGTTTGCCACTCCACTCGCCAGCAGTTCTTGATTAGCATTGATGATGTAGTTGTTTTGTCTGGCTTGATGGTGATGTATATGTTAATATATGTGTGTGTGTGTGTGTATGTGTGTGTGTGTGAGTGTTTGTTTGTAGGTGTTAGTTTGTGTGGGTGTGTGGATATGTGATTATATTGTTATTGTTATTTTTATTTGGTGGAGTCCTTTCATCCCATCCAGGAACTTAGATGACGATTTCACTTATAACCATATATGGCTCTAATGTCCCTTCGAAGCCGCTCTCATGTTAAGGCTTCCATGGTTTTAACGAGAGCCGATCATTTATTTATACACAATTATATAAGATCACTTCTAAATAATATTTTAAGACCCATTTTATAAAATTAATTAATGGTCCGGACGAGGCTCGAACCCATGTCCTACTGCTTGTGTGTCTGATGTCTTAGCCACTGAGCCACACAGGCAGTTGTGTGGTTATATATATATATATATATATATATATATGTATATATATATATATATATATATATATATATATATATATATATATATATATATATATATACGTTGGAACTGCAACACTAGTTATTATATAATGTATGGTAGGGTTATGTATAAGTCAGCATCAGTTAACTATGGATATAAGCATAGCTAATATTAGTGAAGATAGGATGCATTATTAAATAGTTGTATGGGTAGTATGTGTAGAGCTTGAAGTAGGTTGATAGTCTATAGTCAGTTACACTCGATTCATTCATTATTATCCACATACACACACACACACACACACACAATATGGCATTAAACAACCAGCAAACATTTAAATGGTAGTATATCTATAGGGATGTAGATATATTAAAAACATAAATAGATTTATTTTGTAAACGTCAATAATATGTCATCAATGGCGATACATTACTTGCTGGTTTAGCTATATGAGGGCTATGAGTGGGGTATTAACCGAATATCTTCTCTATAGCTATGGGGGCTATATGGGCGGAAGGGGATACTAACCGAATGCCTTCCCTATTGCTATTGTCTCGATGAATCCTATCAAAGGTACGATTAAGATGCCGGACCCTATGTGCTGGTTTTGAGATAGGGTCAGAGATAAGGTTAGAGATGTGATAGGTGATGGGGTCAGAGATAAGGTCATAGATAGGGTAGGTGAATGGGTCAGAGATGGGTAGTGATTAAACTCTACATTTTACGATAATGGTATTAGTTTTATAAACTCTATAAATTTATAAGTACATCTTATAATGTTATAAAATACATCTTAGATCATAACATGGAAGTTAAGTGTGTTTACATGTTAATATATAGGTAGTACCATTGCAAATGTGTAGGTAAAGCTATTCTACGAACGTAACTATTTCTATAAGTATTATACAGATAATATAAAATTCTATACATTTATGAGTTTGAAAGTGTGGGTTTTTATTGAGTTTATTGCATATATTTTCAATATTTAACAACTTTTTATCTGAACTTGAATCCCTTTTTGAATCAATCTCGACAGATAATTTTATAATTCTTGGTGATTTTAATGTTCAAGTGAATACACATTCGTTGTGCTCTGAATCATTTAAGAAGCTTATCTATGAATATTCTTACAATCAACTTGTTAATTTTCCAACACATACTAGTGGTAATACTATTGACTTGATAATTATTCCCCCTGATTCAGCTATTATTTCAAAACCCACTCAAGGTAACCTGATTTCTGACCATTATGTTATTTCTTTTGATATACTTGTCTCTCCTTTTATATTGAGTGACCATGTTAAACACTACAGAAACATTTCAAAAATTAATCTACAATTGTTCATCAATTCTGTATATGCTTATATATCTATTCATGATACATCTTTAGCGAATTACATATCTTATGATAATTTTAATGATGCACTACGATATTCCCTTGATGCACATTCACCTTTATTAATTAGGACCAAGAAATATGGTGCTCACTCTCCTTGGTTTAACAATGACCTTGTTCTTCTAAGGAGAAGACTTCGCTACCATCAGTTGAAATTCAAGCGAAGCAACTGTTTTACCCATCTTGAATCTTTCAAAAATATAAGATCTTTGTACAAGAAAAAATTATCAGCAGCAAGATCTTCCTTCTATACTGATAAACTTAATAAGTATGGCACTTCTACCAAAGAAGCTTTTAAATTAGCTTTTTCTCTAATTGGTAAACATCGGAATAAAAATCTACCAGATGGTTCTGATGATAATCTGTGTTCTTTATTTGCTAACTTTTTTCAAAATAAAGTTTTAAAAATAATAGATGATCTTCCTGTAGTAGATTCTATTTATTTTGAAAGTTCACCCTCTTTCTCTGATACTCACTGGTCTTATTTTAATTTACCCACTTCTTCTGTTGTCCTTTCTCTCATGTCTTGTTTGAAATCCAATTCCCCACTTGACCCTGTTCCTCTTAATTTACTTCGTATATTATCTCCCTATCTAATTGATATAATTACTGGTATAATTCGTGTATCATTATCTTCATCCATTGTACCACAATCGATGAAGTATGCTTACATCACTCCGATATTAAAGAAACATAATCTCGATTCTTCCATACTATCCAACTATCGTCCTATTTCGCAATTATCATCAATTTCTAAGACTATGGAACGCATAGTTGCGCGTCAGCTTATTGATTATATCATATCGAACTCTATTGTGGATTGCTTTCAGAGTGCATACCTTCCCAATCATAGTACAGAAACTGCCCTAAACATTGTGTTTAACGATATTATACTATCTGTGGATAATAAGGCTTCTTGTTATTTGGTTCTTCTTGATCTGTCTAGTGCCTTTGATACGTTAAATCATATGATTCTTTCTTACCGTCTACGTGAAATAGGTATTCATGGACAGGTTCACAACTGGTTGATGTCATTTGTATCTAATAGAATATCTTCGGTAAAGATCAAGTCATCTTTGTCGGCTCCATTTGATCACACTCATGGCGTTCCTCAAGGATCAGTACTGGGTCCGATTCTTTTTATTTTGTATATTCTTCCCATTAATTTGATTTTTAAAAAATACCCAAATATTCGTTATCACCTCTTTGCTGATGACTTACAAATTTATACTTTTTTTCCACCTGGTTCTGATATTGACATAATTCAACTTTCAATTGCTAACTGTATTAAAGATTTAATCTCTTGGTTTTCCTGTAATTCACTTTCATTAAATATTACTAAAACTGATAGCATTATACTTTCTAGATCTCTTTCTTCAATTACTCTCACTCATCCATTCCTTATCTCACTTCCTATCTCAAACACCATCACTACTCTAGGTTTTACTATAAATAATGTATTAGATTACTCAGTACATATATCAAACACTGTCCGCACTGCTAATTATTTCCTGTATAATATAGGCAAGGCTCGCTCTAAGCTAACATTTAATTTAACTAAATCATTATTACATTCATTAGTTTGTAGTCGACTTAGATATTGTAATTCGCTTTTAATTAATATTCCGCAAAAATTGATGAAAAAATTCGATTCAATACAACGTAGAGCTGTTCGCATATTATTTAAGCTAAAGCGTAGTGATTTAACCATATCTATACATTCCATAATGGCGACTCTCGGGTGGTTGCAGTTTCGAGATTTATGCAAGTTTCGACTTCTATGCATTACTCACAAGGCTATATTTATGGGAGTTCCGTCTTACCTATCGAAGGGACTCATAATTCGAACAACTACTCGTCCGAGTCGCAAATGTGAGCTGATGAAACTCTCTCTACCGCTTGTCTCATCTATGTATGCAGATGCTGCTTTCACGGTTGCTGCTCCGAAATACTGGAATAGTCTTCCCGATGAATTACGCACCATGTCATCATTTATGAGTTTTAAATGTCGACTACATACATATATGCTATCATTATAATGTCTTCTTTTTAAATTTATTATTATTTGCGTAACTATTTATTTGTTTTATTATTTCAACTTGACGCACATCGTTTTCTGAGTCAATAAACCTTTCTATTATTATTATATAAATACAGAATAAAAAATATATATTTTTTAATATGATTTTCATATAGGTCTCTAATCACTAATTCATAATTCAATTTATAAAAATATAAACTCATATCTTTATTTATTTGTATACTTTTTATGTAGAACAATTAGTAGGTTATTTATAAAAGTTTGTTCTACACATTAATTTCTATTCACCTAGCTACCTCCAAATAATTATTCTGAGTAATACACATTTAAATGAAGACAATTAAAATATGTAAACATTTATTAACTGTTATAATTGAATTATAAAATTATTATAAAAACTAATATTTATGATTATAATATATAAAAAACTAAAGTTGCGTTCATACGTAAAATAGAGCTGCCCAATAGCTTCCTAATTGTTATAGCCATATAACGTTGAATATCGTGCAGTTTCGGTGTGAATGGCTACAATTACAAGCCGATATCTGACAGGAATATAGAACGAAATTCTAAAATTGTTTATAATATAATATCATATTGTTTACTTAACCTCTATTCAAATAATTATCACATGATCATTATTATATAAGTAGATATAATTATATGTTATATATATATATATAATATGATTACATTATATATATTCTATTATTTATTTATTTTCCATTTTTATCATTGTTAAAGAACATTCCACTGGCCTAATTAAAATATACATAATATATTAACAAATTTAATTAGGTTGACACATTCCTACTGTGTATATTTATATATAAATATCTTTTTCATCAATAAATCTTTGAGTTGCCCGATATCTACCTAAATGTTTTAAAACGAATAAGTTGAAGCAGTCGATATCTGGCTATAAAAATATGGCTGTATTTTTTGGTATTAATGCAGCTTTACACTACAAACTAATTTAATAATGTCTAGTAGACATTGTCTAGTACCAATAAATAAATGTAAATATAAATAATAACATAAATTGAAAAATATAAGTGTTAGATAAAGAAAAGTATAGCTTCTGTTTCAGAATATTTAACTAGTTTATAATAACACATGATACAATTATTATGTGAATAATGATATACATTATATATCAAATAGGCATTTAGATTATTATTGATAATATTTATTTTAAATGATGTGTCATAAAAGATACTTTTATGGTATTTCTAGACTGATTTTTATCATAATTTATTGACAAATAACATAATAAAGTAATATTATAAAGTATATAAGTATATAAAGTATAGTAATAAAAATGTTTATTTTATTTTTTTGATTTTCGTATATATCCCAACTACAGCATCCTCTAAAGTGGGGGTACTTTAAGTACTTAAGTACCCCTTCATAATTTCCCTTTATAACTACACTAGCTGGCTTTGGCCTGGCGTTGCCCGGGTATTATACTTGTAGTGGTAATATATATATATATATATATATATATATATATATATATATATATATATATATATATATATATATACATATACATATCTATATATATATATATATTATACGAATTTGAATCTAGCTGGCTTCGGCTAGTTTGTGATGGTTTTTCCGTTGTGTCGTTATATGATAACATTAGTATTTTATTAATTTTATAGTATTTATATTATTGCTATATATCTTAACGCTATTTAATTCCCTTATATATCACGCACATATTACTGTTCCGCCAACCTCATCAATCAATTAACGTTATTTCGTTATCCGAAATATTATAATTTTATTAATTTAATATAATTTAACTTTTTATAATGTGATATTTGCCCATTAATATCATTAAAACATTTAATATAATATATATGTAAAATATATATATATATATGTTATATATATATATATATAAAACTTAACCCAACCTAACCACAACAGTGAAAATGACAATATAAATAAATATGCTTTAATAGGTTCATTCGGGAAGTAATGTAGCTAAAAAAAACCTATAAAAATTAAAACTTATCCCAACCTAACCATAACAGTGAAAATAAAAATATAAATAAATATACTTGTATAGTCTCACTCGGGAAGTAATGCAGCTAAAAAAAACCTACACAAATTAAAACTTAACCCAACCTAACAACAACAGTGAACATATATTGTTTTAAGTTAACTCGGGAAGTAATGCAGCTAAAAAAAACCTACACAAATTAAAACTTAACCCAACCTAACCACAACAGTGAACATACAGTTTAATATGCTCAATCTGGAAGTAATGCTGCTAAAAAAACCTACAAATATTAAAACTTAACCCAACCTAACAACAACAGTGAACATATACTTGTATAGGTTCACTCGGGAAGTAATGCAGCTAAAAAAAACCTACACAAATTAAAACTTAACCCAACCTAACCACAACAGTGAACATATACTTTTATAGGTCCACTCTGGAAGTACTGCAGCTAAAAAAAACATACACAAATTAAAACTTAACCCAACCTAACCACAACAGTGGACATATACTTTAATATGCTCAATCTGGAAGTAATGCTGCTAAAAAAACCTACAAATATTAAAACTTAACCCAACCTAACAACAACAGTGAACATATACTTGTATAGGTTCACTCGGGAAGTAATGCAGCTAAAAAAAACCTACACAAATTAAAACTTAACCCAACCTAACAACAACAGTGAAAATATACTGTTTTAAGTTAACTCGGGAAGTAATGCAGCTAAAAAAAACCTACACAAATTAAAACTTAACCCAACCTAACCACAACAGTGAACATATACTTTAATATGCTAAATCTGGAAGAAATGCAGCTAAAAAAACCTACAAATATTAAAACTTAACCACACCTAACCACAACAGTAAAAATAACAATATAAATAAATATTCTTTTATAGGTTCATTCGGGAAGTAATGCAGCTAAAAAAACCTACACAAATTAAAACTTAACCCAACCTATCCACAACAGTGAAAATGTACTATTATAGGCTCACACGGGAAGTAATGCAGCTAAAAAAACCTACAAAAATTAAAAATAAACCCAACCTAACTACAACAGTGAACATACACTTTTATAGGCTCACTCGGGAAGTAATGCAGTTAAAAAAATGTTCCATCATAACGTACTATCACGTTCCAGCTTCCGTAATATATATATATATATATATATATAGGTCTATACATATTAATATAAATATTAAATATTAATTATAATTAATAATAATATTTATTTGTTACCCATAGTTACATATATAGAAATAATTATGCATGTAACCATTGTAAACAAAAAATATAAATATACTGTTTATAATACAATATTTTAACAGTTATTGACCACAATAAAATCTATTTTTATTTCTGAAACGTATTTACTCCATGTTGTTATAAACTATTATTTGTAATCATTCAATTTAATTTCATTTGCTTCACAAATTTCCGGGCTACTTCCCGGCGTTGCCCGGGTATAATAGTAACTAATCATTATCAACGTAGATGTAAACAAAAATTTATTTACAGAAAACAATTTATTTATTAATAAAAAAGCACTTAAATTTAATTGTTTATTGAAAAATTTAAAATTTCTTCGTTAAATATAGCTAAAACGTATACGTTATCACCGTTTATTGCCATTTACGAATGCATTAATTATGGTAAATTGAATATAACTACATTTTTACGAAACACCTCACATTCGCATAGATTTTATGTGTAAAACATTTTCTTCTAAAATCAAAATATTTACCGATAGAGGCAAATAGGTCGAAAATATCCCTAAAAGGACAGTTTTACGTAATTATGATCGGTGTAGAGGTGGAAATAAAAAAATTCATCCGAACAACCACAATACTTTTTGCGTAGAGAATTAGTAGCAATTTAAATTGTGTAAATCCGTCGAGCCGTTTTCTTAAACATAGAACGCCTATATATAAATAAACATTTAAATAGACTTTCTTTTATATGTATAGAAATATATAAATTAATATCTGAAATATAATTTATATAATCATTTATCTTATCATATCATGTAAAAATCGTACATAATTTATCTATATTAATAAGTATAAATGACGTTTTAATCATTTTTAATAATTTTAATAATTTATAATGGAGTGATGGAGGTGGGAGTGTGTACCGTGAATATCTGACGAGTGTCCATAGTGACATTAGCTGTGTGCAGAGAGAAGCGAGGTACGGAGAATGGAGGTACCCCAGGCTGTATAGCTGCTGTCCTAGTGAACGGATCTAAACCATTGTGTAGGAGACAGGCTACGAACACAGACGATAGCACCACTAGTATAGCGTTACGGGCTGTGTGGGTGGGGTACAGATGGGGTTAGTGGTGGGGTACAGATGGGGTTAGTGGTTGGGTGGTGGTGGGGTGGTTGTGGGTTAGTGGTGGGGTAGTGGTGGTGGTTGTGGGGTGGTTGTGGGGTAGTGGTAGGGTAGTGATGGGGTGGTAGTGGGGTACATATGGGGTTAGTGGTGAGGTACAGATGGGGTTAGTGGTAGGGTGGTGGTGGTGGGGTAGTGGTGAGGTACAGATGGGGTTAGTGGTGGGGTAGTGGTAGGGTAGTGATGGGGTGGTAGTGGGGTACATATGGGGTTAGTGGTGAGGTACAGATGGGGTTAGTGGTAGGGTGGTGGTGGTGGGGTAGTGGTGAGGTACAGATGGGGTTAGTGGTGGGGTAATGGTAGGGTAGTGATGGGGTGGTAGTGGGGTACATATGGGGTTAGTGGTGAGGTACAGATGGGGTTAGTGGTAGGGTGGTGGTGGTGGGGTAGTGGTGAGGTACAGATGGGGTTAGTGGTGGGGTAGTGGTAGGGTAGTGATGGGGTGGTAGTGGGGTACATATGGGGTTAGTGGTGAGGTACAGATGGGGTTAGTGGTAGGGTGGTGGTGGTGGGGTAGTGGTGAGGTACAGATGGGGTTAGTGGTGGGGTAGTGGTAGGGTAGTGATGGGGTGGTAGTGGGGTACATATGGGGTTAGTGGTGAGGTACAGATGGGGTTAGTGGTAGGGTGGTGGTCGGGTAGTGATGTGGTTGTGGTGGCGTAGTGGGGTGGTAGTGGTGGGGGTGAATGATTGCTTAACCAATAGGTAGGTATTACATGATAACTTTTCATAGATGTTAATATTTATGTTAATATATATTAAATGATAATATATAAATGATAATGATATGAATTATAATGCAATTATTAGATGATGTGATAATGACACTAGAGATATTTGAATAATGGAGCACTGATAATAATGTCATGGATTAACAATTAAAGGACTTGTTATGTTATTGACAATACATAGATTTGACCTAGACAAACAATTGTTATAGTATTCTATTGTTGAATCAATATCTTGAATATATATATATATATATATTTAATAAGTATAACAATAATAACCTCTATTATAATATAGACTTAAGTCACAGGATGCTATACTGCTATGGCTAAGAGGAGATCTAGATAATGTGATGACTCATCACTGATGAGTCATAGTTCTCCATACCCCTACTACCACTACTTCAGGTAGTAACCTAGTCCCACTATACCACTACCACTACCACTACCACTACCACTACCACTACCACTACCATTACCACTACCACTACCACTACCACTACCACTACCACTACTACTACTACTACTACTACTACCACTACTACTACTACTACTACTACTACTACTACTACTACTACTACTACTACCACTACTACTACTACTACTACTACTACTACTACCACTACCACTACCACTACCACTACTACTACCACTACCACTACCACTACCACTACCACTACCACTACTACTACCACTACCACTACCACTACCACTACCACTACCACTACCACTACCACTACCACTACCACTACCACTACCACTACCACTACCACTACTACTACTACCACTACCACTACCACTACTACTACCACTACCACTACTACTAGTTTTTTTTACTTCCTGTTTACATCCTGTCAACATTAATAAATTCATATTACAACATTATCCCATCAATCGAACAATAAGATAAGTCATCACACTCTAACTATTACATATATTATTTATAAAACTACACTCTTTGTTCACAACTTATTATTTATAATTTTCATTCATAACTTTTTCACTTATTAACGTTTATATCATTTATATATCCTAAATTCATAAAATCACTGAACCGTTACAATTTTCTATTATATTTTGTTTACATTTCTGTATTCATATATTTATCTATTTATAGCTTTCTACTTTTGATTTCAATATATTTCATTACATTACACATCAATATGACTAATACATGCATTCAATGTAATATTACTATTACTTGTACAAACTTTGTCACTTGTCTATGTAACTCTGCTATACACTTTAAATGTCTAAATGCACATAATAGCTTGCCATATAATTGGATAACAAGCAGTGCAGTACATAAGCATGTCGTCAGTGTACTTAAATCTCCTTCTTTTAAATTCTCATGCCAGACTTGCCTCCAAAAACCCAACCTTATTCCTTCATCTACAATCCCTCCGCTTTCTACTTCCATGACTGACTTACTAAATACTATTCCTTTCCTTATTAAAGATATATCCTCCCGCCTTGACAAACAAGACACATGTTTACTCAACATATATTCACAATTACAAAATATCAAATCAAACTACAAATACTCAACTATCACTCATCCTACTGTCACTTCCTCAATCCCCTTTCTTCCCCCTCCTCCTCCTTCTACTTCCTCAATCCCCCTCCCTCCCCCTCCCCCACTACCTACCCCTATCCCTAGTCTCCTAGAATTACCCATCAATATGCATTTTAGACCTGTCTCCAATCCATATATTAGTAGACCAAATTGCCAAATAACCCACATAAATCATACTCGACCACTACCTCCATCCATCCCTCCTAATTACAATTCTATTGTTATTGAACACCTAAATAGTAAACAAACGACAAAATTGTTCCTAACCGATCTACTCTTGTATGTACACCTCCCATCTAATGCAATATCTACCTATAAATTCATCAATAATATAGTCATAATATACTTTAATTCCGACAACTCCTACTACACATTTACATCAAAAATACAGAATATTATGAAACATCCCCACTATACAAACTTATATTTTCGTAAACAACGTAGTCTACTTGAAAGAGTACGAGGTAAATTATTATACCACGCCACAAAAGCAAATCTGACTCCACCCAATACTAAATGTACTTACAATAACTCCAACGAAACCTATGAATTAAGAAACATAATCAACTCAAAGGTTGACTGGAAATCAAGTCCCATAAATATAACTCCTCATACCTATAAAACCTGGGAACATTCTTATGAATCTTACATTAAAGCCAAATCGTATGAACCTCATAACACCAGTTCATCTATACCGCCAGCCTGACTGCACCATCTCCCAATCCAACCCCACACCAGTGTCTCACTTACCGCCATAACTATGCATTCACCACCAATGGTAACTTCATCTTCCACACAGAATATTAAAGCTGCCACTCTTAATATCCGATCAATAAGAAACAAAATTGAAATCATCCTTGACCTACTCAATGATCTAGATCTAGATTTTTTATGCCTTACAGAGACCTGGTTATCTAATAATGATACACCTATTATTTCCTCACTGAATACTGATACACACTGTTTTGTCCACCTACCTCGGGATGGTCTCCATCTCGGTGGTGGAATCGGACTACTTTATAACAAAAATATCAAACTGACTAACAACAAAGACCTGAAACAAATATATTCCGAAGCCTTATCATGCACTTTCCACCCCACTAACTCACAGCCCATTACATTTATCACAATATATAGACCACCACATCAATCTATCCCTCTCTTTATTGATGAACTGAATGAACTACTCATAACAACGAATAAGCACACTATAATTCTAGGTGATTTTAACATTCCAATATCACCTTCATCGCACTATTCCAAACTACTCAATCAAACTATAAACTCTCACAACTGCACACAATATGTTACATCATCTACTCATTCATCAGGCAATATTCTTGATCTGATCATAACACATAATACGAATACCTCCATCACAAATACATCCGTTAATAGACTTATCACAGATCATCACATTATTACATTCATTGTTAAATCTCCCAAACCTAAACGACAATCACAAACTATACATTACAGAAAATCTAACAACATAAATATTACTGATTACATGCGTGATTTTACTGACCTACTAAATACTTCCAAAGACCCTACTGACACTACCAACCTTGATATAGTTCTTCTTAAAACACTGGACAAACATGCACCCATCACAACAAAAATTATCACTAAACGTAATAATATAAAATGGTTCAAGCCCACACCTTCCTTATACAAACGCAAACTCAGATCCGCTGAAAAAACATGGAGAAAGTTCAGAAGCCATGACAACTTAATTTCTTTCAGGCAACATTCCAGTGAATATAGGTTTATGATAAAGAAGGCAAAACATGATTATTACACTGACACAATTAAAGCTGCTGGAAACGACACAAAAAAAACTATTCCAGATATCAAATTCTCTACTCGGTCGTATAACCCCCCGTATTCTCCCAGAGGGCACCCTATCTTCCTTACCTGCATTATTTGATATATACTTCAAAAACAAGGTACAGATAATAATCAATTCCCTTCCTCCTCTAACGCTTCCACCACTAACAACATCTATATACAAATTAGATTCCTTTACCATCCCAACTGCAACAATAATCGACAAGCTTCTTCAAGCCGTCAAGTCATCATGTAAGCTTGATCCAATACCAACAACACTACTACACAAACTATCCACTCATCTCACTCCATACTATAAAAACATAATATACAGGTCTCTTATATCAGGTATTGTCCCCTCCTCAATGAAACATGCACATGTAACTCCAATAATAAAGAATTCATCACTAGATAAATCAGACCTATCAAACTACCGCCCCATATCAAACCTATCGTACATTTCAAAAACTCTCGAAAGAGTAGTCTGCTCCCAACTTTCAAACTACTTAGATAAACACAAATTATTAAATAAATTTCAAAGCGCCTACACTAAAAATAAAAGTACCGAAACTGCATTAACCCACATATTAAACAAAATAAGACTGTACCCAACACAATACTGCTCCATCATCATCCTACTTGACCTATCAGCTGCATTTGATACCATTAGTCACAACATCATGATTCATCGACTGGAGTATATCGGCATAACTGGTACGGCACTCGCATGGTTCTCTTCCTACCTTAGCGACCGTACCCACTCGATCTCCATCGAATCACACACAACTGACCCCAGACTTATATCACATGGAGTTCCTCAAGGCTCCGTTCTTGCTCCCATCCTCTTTAATATTTATATATCTCCCCTACTAGACATATTTGATAACTACCCTGACATTTACTTCCACACCTACGCTGACGACTTACAAATTTACTGCAACTTACCCAACCCATCAACAAACATAGCCACACTAAACAAATGTCTAGAAGACATTCGACTATGGCTCTCAACCAACTCGCTATCACTAAACACCCACAAAACACAAGCAATACTAATCAATACTACTAAAACTGTTCCAATCGTCCCACTCATTCAGATAAACAACCATAACATAAAATACTCCCCCTACGTAAAAAATCTTGGAATTACCATTGACCAATCACTGAATTTTACTCAATACACAACAGACTTATCAAAATCCATTAACCGAACACTACACACAATCAGACTAATAAGACCATCTATAACCACAGAACTATCAAAATTACTAGCAACATCCCTCATACTTCCACGACTTGACTACTGTAACTCTATACTTCATAGACTCCCCAAAAACTCACTAATACCACTCAACCGATTACTTTATTCCACTGCACGAACTGTCTACAGAATCCCCAAATACTCCAGGACTCACATAACTCCATACCTAAAATCTCTTCACTGGCTTCCCATCACACAACGTATCCAATACAAAACCTTACTGATATCCCACCAAGTCATTCATCACAATCACCCCGACTACCTTACTGACATACTAATAGAAAATAAACCATCTAGAATACAACGTAAAATCAATAAATACAAATTACTTATACATAATCCAAAACACTTATCACGCAAACAAGAAACCGCATTCTCAATTTCTGCCCCAAAATTATGGAATAACCTCCCTTACAATATAAGAGAAATCACCTCAACCCCACTCTTTAAACGTAAATTAAAAACACACCTGTTCGAAATCGCATATAAATAACCCACGAAAACACGGCCGAAAACTCACACGATGTTGATGGCAGTGTATAAACCATTAGGTTACAAGGTTACAAGGTTACTACCACTACCACTACCACTACCACTACCACTACTACTACTACCACTACTACTACCATTACCACTACCACTACCACTACCACTACCACTACCACTACCACTACCACTACCACTACCACTACTACTACTACCACTACCACTACCACTACTAATACCACTACCACTACTACTACCACTACCACTACCACTACCACTACTACTACTACTACTACTACTACCACTACTACTACCACTAACCCGTTCCGATGATCCACACATACTTCACGAGACATCGCCTACATAGTGATAGATCCCCGTTGTTACTGGAGGTCGCGTAACGGTTCTTGAGGTATTTCAAGGTCACGAGGATACAGAATACCACTGAACCGAGTAGAAGGTCGTACACGCTACAATGTGGTGGTGATATTAAAGAGGTGTAATGTAACGGTGGGGTGTAATGATACAGGGGGGCATATGGAGGGGGGCAAGTAGTATTCAGTGGTAGTTTACTGTATTGTAATTCTCTAATATAGTTCTTATTTTTTTCCATATTTTTTGTTGAGATTTATTAATTTAAAAATGATAAAAAAACAGTTCTTTGTTATCGGAAATTTTCATTAAGTATTTCTTCTTATTGTTGTTATTTTAGTTATTGTTATTGTTCATATTTATTATTTTATACACTTTATACTTTTATATTTCATATTTTGACATGATGATTTAATCAATTAGATAATAAGTTTTAAAATATATCATTATATTTGTTTTTATTTATATACACATATAAGCTGTAAGTCATATTATTTATTTTATATTGACATTTATCAATTGTTAAGATAGGGTAATTGTCTTGAGATAGCAAGCTTGCTTCTATAATTACCATAAAAATACCTAAATCTTATAATACATATATAAATATATATATATATATATATATATATATGTATATATATATATATATATATATATATTTACATGTATTTAATTGATATATTTACATGTATTTAATTGATATATATATATATATATATTTATATGTATTTAATTAATATATTTACATGTATTTAATTGATGATGAATACGTGAAGGTTTGGTATTATATTACA
Source organism: Osedax fenrisi (assembly GCA_964019155.1). Lineage (NCBI taxonomy): Eukaryota > Metazoa > Annelida > Polychaeta > Sabellida > Siboglinidae > Osedax > Osedax fenrisi. The sequence goes on from OZ025242.1 coordinate 35,577,849, forward strand.
CATATTAAAATATAGTTTACGTCGAATAGTGAACAATTGGATAAAACTAAACAGTATTATTATCATAACTATTATTACTATACACATTAACATGAGACATAAACATGTCTGCTACACATGCCTAAGTACAAACTTAGTCTCAGTGATACGAGAGCAGAGCCAATAGATCTTCTTGAAGAAGTTCTTAGGAATGCCCTCGATGCCGAGCAGCTTCGGGAACTGTCCCAGCGCTATCGTTATCGCGGCAGAGGTCACGAAGCTGCTCATCACAGGGGTCGAGATGAAGTTCACGATGAAACCTGGTAGATCATGTGACACGATGACGAGAGAGGTTCATCTCTAATGGACTGATATATAGCGGTGATTATATTATACTGATTTGTGGCACCTGAGTATATGAGATTAATTTTATTTTATACCTATAGTTTATATCTATATATACAACGATAAACTATATATATATATATATATATATATATATATATATATTATATACTATATACATTATATTACACAAATAATGACATTTAAGATTTTTAGGATAAATGACATACTTGTATGGGCATGAATGTCATTTGAAATATTTATTTTAAGGTTGATATTTATCATATTACATTGTAGACTGCAGGGATTGTATTTTATGATGTATAAATGCATATAAATATAAGGTTTACTTTGTAATTAATCATTGAATCTATAATATATAACTGAAAACGTATATCTTCGGAATAAAAAACTTAAATATACAGAGAAAGTTATTATACTATTGCAATATACAGAAGGCAATATCTATACTTGCTGGTATTATGTATCATTTTTATTATTATTAATGGAGGTACACTTTTCTTTTTTATAAGCGATTTGTTATATATGTTCAAGAGCAAATATTTTGACATTTATAAAGATGCTAAATATTTAATTATAATCTAAATATAATCCTGATAGTTTTATCATATATATATATATATATATATATATATATATCTGATGATAATATATTTATATAATAACGTAGTATTTGTTAATAATTCAATTCTAAAAATAAAGTTCACAGGTTAAGAAAAATATAAATATTAAAAAATAATATAAAAATTAAGTTAGATCTATTCATGCGTGAAATCTTGTGTTATCTAACAATGCCCTTATTGTTATCTAACAATGCTCTTATTGTTATCTAACAATGCCCTTATTGTTATCTAACAATGCTCTTATTGTTATCTAACAATGCCCTTATTGTTATCTAACAATGCCCTTATTGTTATCTAACAATGCTCTTATTGTTATCTAACAATATTCTCATTATTATCCGCATAGAGATAGTTATCTGAGAGGACTTCTAACCGACATTCAGCACCGACATCAGAATCTGTACGACGCCGGTGATCAAAGACAGTAGAATAGCTACGGTGGCGTCACCTGGCACCGGAGAGACGGCGAACGTAGCCGTCATCAAGGACATGATCGCTGTAGGACCGAGCGTGATGTCCTTCGACGTACCGAATAGCGTGTAGACGAAGCAACCAATGAAAGACGAGTAAAGGCCGTACTGGGTGGACGATGTATTACTGTGTAAGTAGGCTGTATGGGGTGTGCGCTATACTAATATATGATTAAAGTGAAACGGGGAAGAAAATGTGTACTTAAGTGGTGGCTACTGGTGTCATTATACTAGTACTTCAGTGGGGCCTACCTGTGGTGGAAGTTGAGCAATCTGAGCATAGGCCAGTCCTTGAGGTATCACAGTGAGACCGACGGTCAAACCCGCTATCAGGTCACCTTGCAGACATACCCAACTGTGTGTGTGGGTACCAGAGATGTGCGTGATTATTCTATTAAGCTATACTATCTTCTAACTTATTATATGTGTAGACATACAAAATAAATACAGAAGGTTATGTTATATTCACATTATTGGAATATATATTAGCAGAAATGCACCTAAGAATAAAGCCAGGTAGTTAAAGCTATGCGGGTGGAGGCGCGAGTTAAAATATGAATGATATTTTTATTTTAACAATAACATTTTATTACATGTTTTCCATGTTTAATATCTTATTTATAAATTTGTAAAATTTTCTAATTATTTTTGAGTATTTATATCAATATAGTGTGTTTTATGAATGTAATCGATATAATAATTAATTGAAATTTATAGGAAATTGTATATATTATATTTATTTAAATATTATTTATTAAACTTTAATTGTCTTTTCTCAATTTTGTACTTTTTCACTTAGTAACCACAAATACCTACTACTTTTTTGATTTTTATTATTTTATTATTACATTATATTTTATTATTTATTATAGAAAATTCTATATATATTTATTAACTATGCTATATATGCAATACAATTTTTTTAAATAGTAGAAATTGTATATCAAAAGATATAAAACAAAAGATATACTACAAATTTCTCTGAGAGCTCAGAGAAATTAAAAATAAATCAAAAATCTTGGAATATAAACCTACAAGTTTTATTATAGAATATGAGAGATGAGTGATTCGTGATGTTTAAATAATAATAGCATAATAAGTAAGCATCGAGCCGAGTAATTTTCGAGCTGTTACGATTAATTAAAATTTCCAAATTACGATTCCGAGTCGGTTTCGAGTAATATTGAGTCGGTTCCGAGTAATTGCGAGTAATTTCGAGTATGTTTCGAATAATTCAGAATTTACATTTAAAAATGAAACTATTATAATATATTAAATATATGCCGAATTTTTATTGTGACAATAATTGTTTATTATATTTTTGAATTTAAACTTAAATTTGTAACTAGTCTCTTTCTGTACAGCTACTGTTTCTAACGGTTTAAACCGTATAATTGTATAATTAATTTAAATTATTTATCTTTGAAACTGAAACTGTTTCGCAACCCTAGTCTTTGAAACTGAAACCGTTTCCAAAACCCTTGGTTTTTTTAAATGCCGTTTCAAAACCCTTCTCTTTGAAACTGAAACTGTTTCGAAACTTTAAAATTGGGTTTCATTCCCATCATTAGTGATAACTTTTTATTTATATTACTAATATTTAGTTACATTATATTTAAAATTGATATTTTTTAATGTATATATTTCTATACAATTTTCATATATATCATATTTTTTTTTAATATTTAAAAAAAACACTTACAAAAATGTATATATATATGAAAATTGTTTAGAAATATATATATTTCTATAAAATAATCAATTGAAAATATAATGTAACTAAGAATAATTGATACAAATTAAATAAAAATATATAAAAATAATCATAAATAAACAAGTTATAAATCTTTAAAAAATAGCCCTTTCCGCTTTCTATTACATGTAAACTCGATAATGTTGCTTGTCCCCTTAACAAAATTGTAATATATAATTTCATAATAATACACAATAAAATGTATATGTTAAAAAGTTTGAAAAACAATACTTATTAAATTGTTAACTATATCTTTTAACATGAATAAAAAATAATTAAATTAATACACATATTATAATTTTGATTTTAAAGAAATCCAGTTATAATAATATCATGTCACTAAAAAGAGTGATTCATTGTGTTAAAGAGTGATTCATTGTGATTAAAGAGTGATTCATCAGTTTAGAAGAAGTCACACAAGTATACTGTTATTTGCTTGTTATGTAGGTTAATATTACCTGGTGGGCAAAACAATGGCCATTAGTAATGACTCATTACTATGATCATTGTACAATGTATACATTGTACAATGTTTACATTGTACACTTTATAGAATTGAATGGTTGAAATGTTTATTTGATATTATAATTAACCACATTATCAAGTTTTAGCATGTGTTATCATGGGCATAATATACCAATATAACACACATATATATATATATATATGATACACTAAGTACATTTTATTCATTCATTCTTGGTAATACCACATTAGTGTTATATATATATATACTGATATATATTTATACTTAGATACTGATAGCAGTATCTAAGTATAATAATAGGTAGTCTATTCTATTACAGATTGTATACTATTACTAATTAATCGAGCATCTATATTATCGGCATTTCCCAGATATTCATGACGCAATATCTAAATATAGATATTAATGAACAAGCAATACGTGTCACGTGTCACGTTAACATTATTGCGCTAACACGATATGATAACGAACAAGTCTGAAATATATATGCAAGGACACGTATGTCCTCTGTTCGTAGCGCTTCACTTTAATATTATCATTATTATAGCCTGTTGTTATAACGAGCATATCTCCTACAACCTCGACGTTGCAACCTATAGGTATACGTATATAATATGAATACGTATACGTGTAGAAGTATAGCTATAGCTAGTATAGGTTGCTGTTATGTGTGTATAGGTGTAAGTAGGGGCGTCGGAATGGGGGGGGGCGGGGGGTATCGGACCCCCCCATTCAAAAATATGGGGGGGGCTAAGTATGTTTTGCCCCCCCATGAAATGTGTATTAATAAATTTTATATATATTAAATCTAGTATATTGTCTTTATTAATACAAATTTTTTCTAAAGAATGTTACCAAACATATGGAGGGGCTAAGTATTGTTTGCCCCCCACCATCCATGAAATATGATAACATATAGTTATCTGGTGATATCAAGAATGAAATTATTCAAATATATAAATCTGAATTATTAAATATTTGATTGACAGATATTAATGGGACTTTTTCAATTAAATGTGATGGAATTCATGATATATCCGGAAGTGAGCAGGACATTTTGGTGGTTCGTTATTTGATATACAAACTAGAAATTAAAGAAATATGCATAGGAATATGCAATATGACTGAGGATACAACTTAGAAAATATAACAAATGTAATGTTATCTGAACTTTAACATCTTAACTTGCCTATTTCTAAATTAAGAGGACAGTCATATGACGGTGTAGCTAATATGTCTGGTCAATATAATGTTGTAAAGACTATAATAATGAATAGACACCATTAACTTTGTATACACAATGTGGAGCTCATCGCATAAACTTAATAGCATAATCATTAGATAATAATATAAATATAAGAAAAGCCTTGAGAGTGGTTTATGATTTGGGATTATTATATGAACAAACTATCAAATTACGGATTGTATATAATACTAATAATAACAAAGAAAATACATTGAACCATTATGCCCAATAAGATGGACTGCGAAAATCATATATTAAACAACATTAGATCAATATAGTGGTATAATCGATGCTCTGAAATAATATAAAAAATTAGATTATATTACCAATGACAACAAATATATTGAAATTTATTATTAAAAAATATGAATAAGTCAAATATTTGTTATATGACTATTTCAAGTTTGATATTGGATATGAAGGTGAAAGCTTTCATGATACCAACAAATACTATTGAAGGTAACATTTATAAAAAATATACTTGAAAGCATATATGATTATAATTATATATAATCATAATAATACTCAATAATAAATAAACATAAAGGATTAGATAATAGTAAAGATGATTCTAATTAAATAAAGAAGATATAGAAACAAAAGTATTTTATATTTTATATATACAAGTTTTTATATTGATTCAAGGTTAATATCCTACTTTTATAAAAATATTATATAAAATACAAAATAGCTTATAATAAATGTTTATTATAAAATATTATAATAATTTATTTTTATTTTAAATATATCTAATTTAATTTTCTAATTATATCTAATTCAAAGAATAATAATAAGACATATAATATAAATTATTATAAATATGTATGAGATGAATAGTAATGAAAATTCAAAAGACATATATCGTATCTAGATAAAATAATATAACATTATTAATATTATGTTAATATAAGAATGTGATTAGATATGATCAATTAATATGTTAATATACTTTATCATTATATTTACAGAATAAAATATACTGAGTTGTTTGATTCCATAATGATGAAAATTAAAACCAAATTTTATACTAAGGAAACATCATTTATACATTCTTATAAATTAAATTAATCATTATTATAAATAATATAATTCACTAAATAAAAGGTTTGTTTTTTTTAGATTAATCTTATTAATCCTATTAATTTTCTACACTAAACATTAATAAAAAATGTATGAAGAATTAACGATTGAAATATCGAATTTCCATATGTTCAAATCAATCAATAAGTTCAATACCATCTGATGAGGATAAACATATACATGATGGAAAAATCTCCTAAAATTCAAAAAATATTTTCCGGCATAATATATTTGATCACACTTTTATTGGTTTGCGCCTCAAGTTATGTTTCATGTTAGCGTGGATTTAGTAAGCTACGAATAATAAAGAAGTTGTTACTATGCTAGATAGTTGAGTGAATGCATTAGTATTGGCAAATATCAATCAAAAAATAATTCACACAATTGAGATGGATATATTTATAAATACAAATCTATATTTATATAATAATAATTTATTTAATGTTTATTATTTATTTTCTTATATATTCCTACTTAAGTATTGTTATAAAAATTAAATATTATTAATTGCATATTAAAGGGTTAACATAGACTAAATAGGTATACGATATTAATAAGATATAATTAGTAAGTATATTAGTAATACATAATAGGATATATAATATAAAATATAAATAAATAGCCCCCCACCCCATACAAAATATCATTCCGACGCCCCTAGGTGTAAGTATACTTGATAGTGTGCCGCTATGTATACCGGCGAGGTATGTGTGTGCGTATGTGTATACATAATGAGGTGCGTAATTAAAAGTGTGTCGCGCTATTATTAATGACGTGTGTTATTCCCTTCCCCCCTCCCCCGCCCGCTACACGGAAGTGCTATCCTCTATATAGGTCATGTCCTTAGGACGCCACACTTATACTCCGAGACAACATCGACACGTGTGCGGTTGAGGGTGCGTATCTCTGCACTCTCGCTCACTCGTTGCGGCGATCGGTTGTTGCGCTTAGTAACGAATTGACATATACGTTCTTATCCAATAGGAACACACACACACGTCACGTGGCCGACTCGTAGGCTAGCACGTGATGTTATGCGATAGTTAACGCATGCGCTCCGCTCGTGTCCCCACTAATAATGATGAAGACGTGTCGTGCGGTTACCTCGGATACCACCAGTTGCTATAGCAACGCGTATACACGCGCTAGTGCCTATAGGCAGGAGAGTTACGTCATGCGCATGTGCGGAGAATGTACATGCGCGAACACGTGTGTCTACGCTAGTACACTATGTATGTATGTATGTATGTATGTATGTATGTATGTATGTATGTATGTATGTATGTATGTATGTATGTATGTATGTATGTATGTATGTATGTATGTATGTATGTATGTATGTATGTATGTATGTAAGGTGTGCGACACACACTGTGCGAGTATGTGTTAACAAAACACATTGCTACACATACCTTGATTAATAATGAACTTTCTAGAATATAGCACCATGGTTGTGTATCACACATACAAATATATATATATATATATATATATATATATATATATATATATATATATTACTGCCTGTGTGGCTTAGTGGCTAAGGCGCCAGACACACAAGCAGTAGGACACGGGATCGAGCCTCGTCCGGACCATTAATAAATTTTATAAAATGGGTCTTAAAATATTATTTAGAATATATATCTAAATATATATATAATTATAATTGTGTATAAATAAATGATAGGCTCTCATTAAAACCATACATGCCTTAAACATGAGAGCTGTTTCGAATGTACATTATAATGTTACGCTCTATAGAGCCATATATGGTTATAAGTGAAAACTTCATCTAAGTTCCTGATGGGATAAAATGATTCCACCAAATAACAATAACAATAATAATAACAACAATATACTAGTGACACTATAGTGTTGCTAGTATATGTGAATATATTATGCATATGTTACTACATATATGTGGAAGATTTTCCAAATATTTGCTATATGCATTACATCGAATACTGTGTGTTATGTAAATGGGTGGTCTACGATGTAGCCGGGTGTCACCCGCATCAAATTCCACTTCCAACTCGTTCAATAATTAACGAAAATGTGTATACTGTTTTTTAATTAAAATGGTACATAGAGACAATTTTAGAATACCATAGTAGTATACATAGAAATGAAAAATAATAACTTCTATCGATTCAGAATTTTAAAATATCAACTTATTGTAGTTTAATCTGGTATTATTAAAATAATCACGTTATACTATATATATATGTTGGTATTACTTTCTTCTAATGTATAATTATAAGTTGGTATTTTCCGAAATGCGTGCATATCATATTAGTTATATGTGGTTTAAATTTGAAGCGATTCGTATGTGTATTTAGTGAAATATCGCCATTTGTATATTATCACGTGACCATCGGGGACGATGTTTACGATAGGGAATATGTATTATATAATACCGGTGATACCTATATATATATATATATATATATAGGTATAATACATATAGGAGCCGGTGTAGGTATACACGGGTATACCTATGTATACACAAGTACCTATAGGTCACATCACACACATACACTTGATGATGGTTGCGTGTCTCACCGCTATTACTGCGGCCTAATAGGGGACGACGGTCATTCATTATGCAAACTTCAACGATAGCAGACCATCGTGCACGTGATGTAACACGTGACCTATACAATGTATTATCGCCCACTCTCTCGTTCGGCGTGCACGTAGTGGTTGCTGGGTATACTGGTATAGACCTTAGGTAAGAGTACATAACGATGTAGGTATAGTGGTATATTATAGTATATGATAGAATATACATATACACTGTAACACGTCTGACTGTACTGACAAATAGGACAACCCATAATATAGGTAATTATAGATTGATTTAAGGAAATGGAGGATGAGTAAAAACTCGTGACGCATCGGTGACGCATCAATGATGGCCGCCATTGAAGGTTTAATGAAACGCTGGTTAGCTTTGTCTACAATGTATGTAATCTACTTAGGTAATACAATGTATGTAGTTATTGGTTTTGTAATGGTGTATAGTTATGGGTTTCGGAATATATCTGCTTATATTATATAACTTATATATGTGGCGTGAATATGTATACATGAACGTATACGTAGTACAAACAATGACCGCTGCAGTAGCATAAGCATTATAGCATTCGTTATAACGAGGAGTCGGAAACGTGGTCAACTAATACTAGAATAACTAATTAGGCTTATTGCTTAGGGCATTATTATAATACGGCATACCGTATGCTGCAGTATACGGTTACAATGGTGGTATACCTGTTATCATATATTCAATGTTAACTCATATATATATCAAGTATATATATATATGAATTGTGTATATAAAGTGTACTTATTACACACTATATACAGTGCCTTATAACAGCTAAACACCACAGTAGTGAACTATGCATGCTTGGTATATATTCACTATATTACATTGTATACATGACTCTATTTATATTGAGCTTGTATTAACTATAGTTCATATTGTGCATATATAGCATGGCCCCCTTTAACTTGAAGCTCTATAGGTGGTCGTGATATATATCAGCTTATATTTGCATGCGAATCAATGCAAATGAATGCAAGTTATTGATTATGTAACTATGATAAGTAGGGTGGGTATAACTTTTGAATATCGGTGATTAACCTATACGCCGTACCTCTCTACACACATGTATCAGAGATGTGTGTTGTGACTCGCAGTGTGTGACTCACCTGTAGTTAATAACAACAAGGGGTGATCTATTATCGCTCAAGATGTATTCATATCCATACTACGATAGTGCATATTGTTTACTTGTATTTATTTAGCGCTACTCTATCCGATCATAATCACATTTAGGTGAATAGATGTAGGTATACCTATATATATTATATATATATAGTATATTGTTATTGTTATTTTATTTGGTAGAGTCCTTTCATTCCATCCAGGAACTTAGATGAAGATTTCATTTATAACCATATATGGCTCTAATTTCCCTTCGAAGCCGCTCTCATAGTAAGTAATCCATGATGTTAACGAGATCCGATCATTTATTTATACACAATTATATAAGATCACTTCTAAATAATATTTTAAGACATATTTTGTCAAATTAATTAATGGTCCGCACGAGTCTCGAACCCGTGTCCTACTGCTTGTGTGTCTGACGCTTTAGCCACTGAGCCACACGTGAAGTGTATATATACGTATATTACGTATATTAATTGCAGATTACATGTCATTCATATTACAATGTAAGTAAAACCAGGGAGGTAAAACTATAAAACTCCCTGGTAAAACTATAAAACTATACAACTTTACATTTACTGACATTAAATATAGCGCATTTCAATATATACTCTAGAGTGATAATAATAGTTGTGAGATATAGTAAGTCCGGTAATCTATTAATGTTATGTTTCACTATTTATTTGTATTTAAAATTATTAAATTCTTAAATTGTGGGAATACGTAACGAATATTAGTTAGCTCAGACATAACACAATATATTCAGCTTATGTTTACAGAATATGTCACAATGTGAATTCTATCTGAACTTGAATTCTAATATATATCCATATGCATGTGGATATTAGCGTATTATTCGTGTCCTATACCAGATGATGATGATGTGGTGGTGGTGCGATGAGAAGCTAGTGTATCACGTGTGTGTGGTCATGTGACACGGTATTGTCACGTGGTAATAGTGTCCGTATCAATAGGCAGCATTGTGTCGGCTGGCTGACCGCTATACTGTACGATGTATTGTACCCCACGCCGTTAACACGCCTGTATTCATACCTATTTACTAATACTCATGATATATATATATATATGTGTATAATGCTTCATTAATAATGAGTCATTATTAATAATCAGTATATGTATTCTACCGTGTTGTTACCTTAGTGATGATAGTGCTGTAACTGTTATATTCACACGTGACAAGGTGTGTTTCATAATACATCCATAATATATTGACATATAGTATGCACAATATATATACACTGTACACTGTACACTGTATACTATACGTTAGACTATGTGCGTGATTATAACTGGTATATATATATATATATATTATATATATATTATATACATCAGTGACTTTTTTAGGGGATATTTTGTGGCAAATTCCTCCACAATTATTTTGCAAAACTTTTAAATTTATATCCATACAAAAATAAGATTTTTTTCATTCTCAATTATATCATAATCATATTTATTTAGGTGTTAGAAGCTCGCTGTACGTACCTATATTTGGGCAGCCATCTGGTGACCGGAAGTTTACGTTGTACGAGGCGACGTGCAGCGGTGGAAGGGAAAACGTTCTGCAGACATCTTCTGGTGGTGGACATCTATCACACTGTGCGGGTGTGCGGGTGCGGATACGAGTTAACCGCCGGTTATCAATCCGCACGATTACAGCACACGAGAAACACTGGCGATATGCCGCGAGATAACACGAGATGCGGCGAGATAACACGAGATGCGGCGAGATAACACGAGATGCGGCGAGAGAGAGACGATTACGTAACGACGACGACGCCTGTGTTAGTTAAGCGACGGTCAGCGGGCAATAGATAACGACGGTCAGTGGTAGTGGTCACGTGACTATCCGTGTTGTATTGTATATAGTGGAAGGGGGTGCGAGTGGTTACTGTTGTGGTGGCGATGTGGGTGTAGGTGGTTGTTGGTGGCAGTTGGTTAGTGTCTGAGAGGAGGAGGTGTTAGTGAAGTGGTAGAGGCGCCGACTGGTGGGCGTGTCGGTAGTGAGTGATGACGTCATCGTCGTACCACGTGATATGTGTAGGCGCGCGCGGGTCGTCAAGGTTATAGCGTGAATTATCCGGTTTCGATATTCTATAGAATTAAGAACAATAGAACCGTTATCTATAGATAGGAACTATAGTTTCTAAAGGGGTACTTATATCCATTATCCTAGCATTGTTTGCATTATTTCCACTTATGGCTATACTTACCTTAAGGGTGACTTTTTAATTAAATAGTATTCGAATTTATTCACGAACATGTTTCGTGAGGTTATTCTATGTGTTGGATACGAGGGAATAGGGAAGTTTATGAAGACCGGTGAAATAGTATGGAACGTTCTAGTGGTGGTCAGATAATAGTTATAGGTAGTGGCAGTGGTGGTAGTAGTAGCGTAGTAGTGGTTGTATTTATAGCTGATAACGTAATTAAATGAGTTAAATGAGAGATACGTGTATTCGAGATATAGCGAAATGTGGGCGTAACTTATGGGCGTATTTATAACTCGTGATAAGTCGGTTATACTGGTTGGATTATAACAGACGAAGAGAAAGCTTTACCAATGACATATGTCCTTAGTTTTACCGAGAATATATGTCCTACTAAATAATTTATAAATAGATATATTTATATATAGGTTTATGCGCCAATAATATCATTTAATTACGTTTCCTCAGAAACCCAAATCGACATGGTACAAAAATTAACATTAGGTAACCTTAGTATTAATGTATATATATATATATATATATATATATATATATATATATATATATTCTTCAATTGTTTCTATAGACCATAAGAAAGCTTTTGATATGATTAATCATGACATTTTATTACCCTTAAATAAATTATCAAATTATGGTTTTGAGGTGTTACTTTAGATTTTTTTAGTAGTTATTTAAATGATAGGAAACAAAAAACTTTATATTTTAATAATGAGTCAGATACAATAAATATTAATTATGGAGTTCCTCAGGGTTCAGTTCTAGAGCCAATACTATTTATATTATTTATGAATGACTTGCAGTTATTTTCTAATAAATGTTCAATTATTTTATTTGCTGATGACACTAATATTATTTTTAAACATACAAATATTAATAATCTTAATTCATTAGTTACTAATGAACTTATAAAATTAAAAAATTGGCTTATTATGAATAAATTAACAATAAATATTGAAAAATCTTGCTATATAATAATTGATAATATAAATAAAAATTATTTTGATAATAATATTTATATTGATAATAAACTATTGAATAGAGTAGAATGCTATACATTTTTAGGAATGTATATTGATGCTAAACTTAACTTGAAAGCTACATTGATTATATTTGCAAAAGAGTATCAAAATTCATTGCAATATTACATAAACTACAATTTTCATTAAGTATAAAATCACTTAAATTATTATATAATGTTTTTATCCTACCTAATCTTAGCTATTGTATTACTATATGGGGTAATACGTATAAATCAAATATAAATAGGATTATTATATTACAAAATAGAGCTATACGTGCTATTTATAATTTACAAAATAGAATTAATACTGATGAATTTTATAATTCTTTAAATATTTTGAAATTGAAGGATATATATAAATGTAAATCAATATTAATTATGTATAATTTTTTTAAATAGTAAATCAACATCTCCATATAAATCTATATTTTTTCTAAAAAAAAATAACTATAGTCAAAGAAGTCAATATAATTTTATAATATCATCATATAGGTTACAAATAAAATATTTTAGTATATTTTATAACGGACCTATATTATGGAATAATTTAGAAAATTCTTTTAAAACTTATAATTAATTTAATTTAATCTATCGAAATCAGTATTAAAACAGAATTTGAAAAAACGATATATAAATCACTATCTATAATAATATTGTATGTATACATCTATAGATTAATTGAAAGTTTTAATAGACATATATACTAATAATAACTAATTATAACTATTTGACTAAGGATACATATTTAACTAATGATAATTATTAATAAATGAGAACTATTAAACTAAGGATATTTAAACTATAGAATTTACATAAATATTTTTAAATATATAAAAAAAACCACAAAATAAAATATTATTTTTTTAAACCTTTAACTGTTTTTAAAACCTTTAAATTATGTGTATTTTTAGTATTTTATTTTTTAATTTAAATTGTAATGAGGTCTATATAATTAATCTGAAACTTAGTTAAAATAAAAAAAATAAAAAAAATAAAAAATAAAATTATTACAAAAAGAAAAATTACTTTTTTGTTTGAATTTTGATTTTTTTTATACAAATTATATAGTTTACAAACATATTCTTTGATTTCAAATCTTAGTATATAATTGGTGATAATAACAATACTTTACTTTTTATGATAAAGTGTAAAGTTATGAAAAGTTAGTAGGTACTATTTGAATTAACTTATAAATTGTAGTGTTAAATTGTAAGTGATTATTTTTGTGTATTGTATTATTATTGTATATTAAGTGTATTTTTAATTGTATAGCTTTGTAATTTGTAACGTTTTTGTTTTTTACGTTTTGTTTAATTACCTAATTATTTTGTTTTAATTATTTGATTATATTTTAATTATTTTATTTATTTATCTTATCTCAAATTTTATTTACACGATGAATGGCATTATGAGGAGTTTTTTAAAAAATATTCTTATTTGTTTAATATTTAAAAAAAAAAATTTACAATTTAAAAAGTAATCTATATGAATATACATTTATAGTAACATTTGAACTATTTTATATTGTGTTTTTTTGGTGACGGAGTGGCTGATATTTTTGTAATTGTGTGGTATGGTACGTGTAGGGGAAAGGGATATACTTTTACTGAGAGGAAAGTATTGCCAGTGTTCTTATTATTGGTACAAATAGGATCCCTAAGACATTGGTCCTGACGAACCCATACCCCTGAAGTTGATACACCATATATCCTCATTAGTATCAATTACTGTTGGCTACTCTGGTTATAATTTTAATAATTAAATATATCGTATTTTTATAAGTGTATTATTCTAATAGATTACTAAATAATTAAATTTTATTTATAATTTTGTTTTTTAACATATATTTTTATATATATTTTGGGTATATATTCTATATACATATATATTTCTTTTACTAACTTTAACTCTTAACATTTTATTTTTATTTTATTTATTTTTATTTTACTTTTACTATAATTTTCTCCTCATAATTGTCCTATAGGAAAGTGAAATAGGTAAACGACTAGATAAGCATAGCGGTTTTTCGTTTACTATGGTCATACCTAAATTCTGATTATTATTATATATATTATATAATAACAATAATAACAATAATAATAATAATAATAATAATAATAATAATAATAATAATAATAATAATAATAATAATAATAATAATAATAATAATAATAATAATAATAATAATAATAATAATAATAATAATAATAATAATAATAATAATAATAATAATAATAATAATAATAATAATAATAATAATAATAATAATAATAATAATAATAATAATAATAATAATAATAATAATAATAATAATAATAATAATAATAATAATAATATATAGTTTATTAGGTAAACAACAAAAATAAATAAAAAAATAGATATGAATTGATAAAAAATAGATATGAATTGATACTCAAATTGACATGGTACAAAAATTAACATTGGGTTTACATTTAATAACAAAACGCCTTGGATTATGCATGCCGAACATAAGATATATGAATATTATATGCGAATATGCTTATATTATATGAAATAAAATAAAAACAACAGAAAAAAAAGACAATATATATATATATATAAATAATATTTATTAAATATCCTTATACAGATTATACATTTATGAAACATTTTATACTTATATTATATTACTCATAATACATTTATATATATATACTTTATACATTTTAAAGAATATTTAGTTTACTAATGCTTATCATATATTTAATATACAATGGAGGTATATATTATTTCTCTAATGTATATTTTAATGTATATACTGATATATGTGTGTGTATTATATGTAATGGTAAGTAAATTGCCTACATACTACATGTATTACATATTATCACTAACATTATATAAAATGGATGCATCGTTACAATATGTTGATACACACTTGTGAAATGATATAGTAATCACAATTAGACATGCTTATAATAGAATATTATGTATAATGCATGCCATTTGAAGTTTAAATGGATTAAAATGTAATATCAAAGGTAATACTTTGATATTCTAACTAATGATTGTATTATTGCAGATATATAACTACCTAAATATTATATCTGTGTATTATTCATATGTATTCTATACATAGAGCTAGAGAATTATCTCTAGCTCTAGGATTCAATATATCCTATATATATATAATTGTATACCATTTTTCTATTTCATTTATATCATGAAATTTACTATATTAATTATTGGTATTTTGTTATTATTTATAATTCTAATTTACTTTATAGATTTAATTATCACAATTAAATTCGCCTAATAAAATGTATTTGAAATTGTGAAAATAAGAAAATAAACTTTTATATTTTTCGTAATATTATATATTATATCATATATTATTGATCAAGGATATATTTATTTTTAATATATTCAAAATTAACTGAATAAAATTGTATTAAATATATTTATAAATATAATATATATATATATATATATATATATATATATATATAAATATCACAATATAAATAATTCTCATACTATATTATTAAAATACACTTTTTATATATTATAAGATTAAACAAAATAAAGTGTGGTTTATTCACAATCAGGCTATAAGTTGTATAAATATAATATCATACCCAAATTATATTTCATAATTTTTCACTATATATGAAATTTCTATGATAAACTATGAAATATGTGTTTAAGATGAAATAATGTATAGTGATTAGTAGATATGTTTCCTCCAGAATCCATACTTTATGTTCAAGAGTTAGGTGCTTGAATAGTATTTTATTAAAACATTAGATAGAATCATATACAAACAATATACAATCCAATGTATAGGCAAAGTATATATAACAAAGTTCTTATATATTATTGATTTAATTTCTAGTTAAATATTATTCTAATTACAATTTTATGTTATATAATATATTTTATTAGTATCAATTTAAATTGTATACATATACATATTAATATATTAATAATGTATATATACATATATATATATATATATATATATATATATATATATATATATATATATATATGTATATATACATTATTAATATATTAATATGTATATGTATACAATTTAAATTGATATGTTGATATATTTATATGATGAAAACTAAGTGTTCATTAAGTAATATAAATATAGTTATCATGATTAATATATAACAAATCAATATGATATATGGGTTTCAATTGCTATACATATCTATGTGGTGTGTAAAAGCTAATTTATATTGCATGTAATTTAATAGAAAAATGATAACATTATAGTATGCAAATCGTGTCAAACCTAAATCTATTTCAGAGATTTCTATACTACTACTAGCAGCGCAACATATGAATATTAATCACATTGCGTAGATATGGAGTGTTATATCTTCGCTTCACAAAATCTTTGATAGTGTGTCGAAAAAAAGTAAAATGTTTAGAATTTCATAAATATAATCATTATTTTAATAAAAACTTTATCGCTGACTACTTCTATTTGGATAATAACTGTTTATATATATATATATTATATATACTAGAAAAATTATAATAAAATATACACTATGAGAAGATAATATTTTGTTTAATAATATATGTAGAGAAAAATATAATTCTGAATAAAATGAATTTGATACTACTGCTAGCAGTGGCAGGTAGTAGTTATTATTACGTTGCATATATAGGGAGTATTATATCTTTGCTTCGCACAATCTTTATAAGTTGTTAATTATCTTAATTATTGTTAATTAGATAAGTTTTTTTTAAATATTAGTTTTTTGGTTTTTTGCTTAAATATAATTTAAATAGCTTTTATATTATATATATATATTATTATTATTATCAGATTTAGACAATGCCAGAGTAATTATAGAAGCACTATTGCTTATCGAGACAATTAATTGTTTATATTTATAAGGGTAATTACCCTTATATATTTGTTATATAAATGTATTTACATACTATATTAAAAGGATATTACAAAATATAATACGATTAAATACCCAATTAAATATAGAATAATTAATTATTATATTAGAAATAAAATTCAATTATTTTAATTTATAAAATCTATATAATTAATATTGTATGGTTTAATTGACTACTTTATTATTTATGCTTATCAAACTTAATTTTACTAATATAAATTAAATGAATAATATTTACTTATAATCAATATACATAATTTTCATATAATTATTATATATTTGTATCCATGAAAAAACTACAAATAACCATAAATAAAACTTGAAAAAAATAAAAAAACATGAAAATACCGAAATAAAACTACCAAAAAACCTGTAGATTAAAAAAAAATGTTGTCAGGATATCTACTAGATAATTATATATTGTATATAATATAATATATTATTATAATAATTATACAGTGTATATTATATACACTGTATATATCTCAAAAATATAGCAAAGATTTTTCCCAGTAAAGGGGAAAACTTTAGCGATAATGCGTTACGTAATACGTAGTACGTACTAGGCACATATATAACATAAATTGTAATGTAAACTATACACTCAGTGTTACACTGTATTATTATAATAAGTATACATGCAGTATACATGATGTATACTGCAGTCTCATACCAAGACCTCCTATAACCACGAGGTTATAGGAGGTCTTGCTCATACTGAGTCTGTATTATACATACTATGTATATAATATTATATTATAATAAATATACTTTATTATACATTGTATTATAGTATACAGTGTATAATACTGTATAATACAGTGTTACACTGTATAATATACTGAGGGTATACTATTATAGTATGTTATATTATATTATATAATATATATTATGTTACAGTGTAACACTGTTACAGTGACTGTGATATTATCATAATCATTATGATAATTATTATGATTATGATTATAATCATGATTATGATTATAATCATGATTATGATTATAATCATGATTATGATTATAATCATGATTATGATGATTATGTTAAAGTTTAACATTGTTAAACATAATATAATATAATATTAAATATTATATTATATTAAATATACAGTCACTGTAACAGTGTATAGTTTACATTAAAATATATTTGATATGTGCCTAGTACGTACTACATACTACGTAATATCGCAAAAAGTTTTCCCGTTTACTGGGAAAAATCTTTGCTATATGTTTGAGAGATTGACAGAATATAATATACATAATAATATCATAAATTTGAAATTATAAATCTATAGTTGCTAGAGGCTATTGATAATATAGAGACCGGTCAAAGTTTAAATAATATAAGTTTTTTTTATTAATTTTAAATATTAACTTAACTTACCAATGCTAAGCGTGGATATTTAAGCTATATAAAAATATACATTTAAATTAAAATATTAATCTCAGTAATTCATTTGAATAGTTGCTCAAATTATGATATATTACACCAATTAGTCTTATTAATTTACTATTTTTCCTATTTTTGTAATACAAAATGATCATGTGATCGTTATATCATGTGGTGTACTTTATAAATAAATAAAAATTCTATTCTTAATATCAGTTCCTATTATTATATTATTTTACAAACTGTTAGTTTTATCGATATTTATTGCTATTAGTACTATATATGTATATAATTAATATTGTTAATTTACTCTGCAGTTGAATGAATAATATTAAAAATAAATACTTAAATTTGAGCTTAAATATTTTTAATTTAAAACAATTTTAAATATATTTTTATATTTATTTTAATCATAGGTAAACAATAAGAATGTTTGGTCGATCTAATACATTTGATAGAGCACTTGGTTAGTAAATTTATCAAAATTAAAATATAATTTATATATATATATATATGATAGTATTATTTTAAACAATTGTAATGTGTTATTAGTATTATACTAAGTATAATATTAAGGGGTATTGACGCAATACCGTATTGAGTCAATAATTGACGAATTGGATAATGTAGAGTCAACGGTTATGCGGTTATAACGTATAACCGCAGATATTAAATAATATAATGGCATGAGTCTAGTGCGTGATATAAATAACCAAAGAGGCATTCTTAAAAATATCGAGAAAATACGTATATATTATATATCATATATTATATGTTAATAACTATTATTCTATGACAGAATACATATGTATATTTATATAGAATCTGCGACATAGTTATCATAATAGATTAACATAATAATTATGATCAAAAGCTTCGACATTTTTAAATTGACTACGTATTAATTGATTACGTATGTTAAATCCCCGCGACATCCTTTATTCTCATTATTCATTTGCTCTACACATAAATACTTATAGGTGTAGTAACTAGATATAAATATATATATATATATATATAAGATAATAAACTGAAATCATGAGAATATGAGTCATACAATGTATGACTCATACATACACTTTATATTATGCTAGCATGTCATTTTTATACATAATATTAGCTGCATATATATAGTATTAATATATAATATATGTGTTATTATATATTATAATAATAATCATTATATTTTAGTATACATTGTATAGGGTACATTATAATAATGTACACTATACACTGTATACGATAATATAGTGACTATTACATATCTATCCTATATTATATATAAAGCTATTAGCAAAATTATACATTATTTATGACTCATATTCTCATGATTATTACACTGCCTATATGATGATGATAAGGTTTATTAGCACTTATCATAGGTGTGGCCACCCCTCGTAGGTGCATATAACAATATAGAACGAAAACAATAAATAGATAAATAAATAAACAAAACGATAAAATAATATAATTTATAAAAATAGTAATATTGTATGATTAAATAAGTGAATATATTACATCGATGATATGTAAGCTTTGAGGTGTGTAATAAAGGACGGGTGTGAATGGATTGATCTAATAGAGGCAGGGAGGGAATTCCATAAGGATGGAACCATATAACTGAAGGCGCGTTTATGGTATTTCAGGTATGAGACACGAGGGCAAATTAGGGAAATGTTAGAATTTGATCAAGGAATTTTGTAAGGAAGTCAGTGGGCGTCTTAGAGTTAGTAGGGAAGTCAAATAAGGAGGAGAAGTATAATATATTGCTTTATGAGCCAGTGATAGAAGGTGTAGGAGGGAACGTTTTTTTTGAGGGAACCAGTTGGATATAAGTTGGTGGGAATCGGTAATGGAATGGTCAAATCGATTTATTGAGAAAATGGTTCGTATAGATGCATAAATTATACGATTTAAAGGGGATAATGAAGTATTAGGGAGATGATATAGTAGTGAGGAGCAGTAGTCGATACGAGAGAGGACGAGTGCATTTATGAGGACAGTTGTAAGAGGGCGGGTTAAGTCTTTTCTTATACGACGAATTTTGAAGAGGTGATAGTTAGCTGATTTATATATATTAGCTATATGGGAATTTAGGGATAGGTTAGCATCCAAAGTAATTCCAAGATTTATAACAGATGATGAAGGGATGATGGGGAGACCGTCGATGATAACAGGTGGAAATATATATATATATAGATACGTTATTATCAAATCACTAATTCGAATAAACAATTGTGCGAATGTTTAAACCTTATTTGTTTTAAATCGTAATTTTTTTGACCACATACCATCATAATTGATGTTTATTATATAGTAATGAATAAAGTATAATGAATAAAATATAATAGGCACATTTCTTATAAGGACTAATAATGATGAACATATATTATGGCTATGCAATTTCGCAATGTATTAGGCATTGTTATTTAGAGCACTCGTGCAATTCTATTTTAAAATATCTGCGGCTATAACTTATATTCCCGTCCGAATTGGAGAATATTTTCAAATGATATTGAAAACTATGATCGTAGCTAGCTCACCTATCAATTAAGATTTAATCCATAATTTCGCTTTTGATTACACTTGCAATTTTTTATTTGACATGATATAGCTTATATATTATACATTTATATTTAAAATATTTGTATTTATATTATTAATTATCCAAATATATATAGATTTTAAAAATACTTAGTTTTAAGTTTATAGTTTATGTAGAAGTATGATTTATATATCATTAAAGATAACAGTTCATATTGTATACTTGATTCATTTTTTAAATATGTAACCGTTATATTATAACGATCTTTTATTAATCAAATTATAATTTAATTAATTTAATATGATTATTTAATATAAATAATTTAATAGATACAAATTCATATTTAATTTATTTATGAATATACTTTGGTAAAATATGTATTTGTGTGTTTTATCGAAATAATAATGAAGTAAAATCATGATTATATTATCAATACATGTGTTATTTTAAAAATAAGATTTTATATCGAAATAATATTAAAAATATGTTATATAAAAATATAAAATGACTACCTGAATTATATTATGAATTCAATATATATATGTGTATATACGATAATTGACAATGCTCCATAGATCGAGCTACAAGTCAACTGCTCTTAGACCCTGATTGGGACAGCACATTGCAGATATGTGACTGTATTAGACAGTTGGACGTACAGTTAGTAATCTGCACTCCTCCCTCCCCCTCCCACCATCACTACTATAATTACTACTACACTACTCCTGCTCTTCCTCCCCCTTCTTTCCCCTACTACCTCCCCCTCCCCTCTCCAACCCCCTCCCCCTCCCACCATCTATCCATCACTACTGCACTACTCCAGGCCAAAGTATGCGATCTCTGCCATCAAACGAAAGATATCGGCCGAAAACAATCACATTGCATTGTTTGCTCTACAGGTTAGTGTACCGCCGTAGTAACTTGCCCATATCCCCTCGCCCCCATTAGTGTTCTAATACCCCCCCCCCGCCTTCATTCAGGTTCTTGAAGCCATCATGAAGAATTGCGGTACCATCATACACAATGAGGTGGCCACTAAGGAATTCATGGAGTTCTTCAAGGATCAAACAAACGTTTGTTCTATCCTATCACCTATCACCTATCACTACCTGTCACTCACATATGCGCAACTCTCTATTGCAGGCGATTTGCATTTCAAATAGATTACTATATTTCAGTGTGCACTTCATTAATTATCTGTAAATATAACACTGGTCGACATTTATGTATCCAATTTATATTGTTACTTGATTTATCTTGTATAATTCCTATTTTTCTAGTAGTAGTAACATATTTATTTAAAGACATAATGACAAAGTCTATAAAGACAAAATAAATAATTATCCATAGTTCTAAAACTCTAGTGTATTTTATGATTTTAAATATGTTTCAAATGGTAAATTTTTTATTTCGTATATTTTTTGCAAATGATATTTTAATATCAAATCTAAAATAACTGCGCTTGATTATAAACATATACTTTTAAACCTATATTAGTTCTACATTTATCTACATTAATGAAACTCGTGTTGAAATAAAAAGAAATCTTATTTAACTAGAATTATAAATAAATTACTAATAGGGTGTTCACACGATGCGTGTTTTAGTTGTCGTACGAACAAATGCTGGACCGACATTTTTTGGTCCAGCATTTAAAAAACACGAGCGTTCACACGACGCGGGTTTAAATTGTCGTAGTTACTAATAACTGACAGCGGAAATAAAAAATAACGTAAATAAACAAAAATTTCAAATTCAAATACTATTTTAATTTATCTATTATAATTACATTTATTATAATTATGGATACTTATTTAAATAATTTATTATGTTTAATAACTGATGAAATTGCACTGTATATTTCGTATGAAAATAGCAAAATGAGAACTATATGGGCGAATAATTATTTAAAACGATTCTCGATCTTTAAATCATAATATGCATAACAAGAAAATAGATTATCCATATTAATATAATATGGTATAAATAAATATGAACTCTATTCATAAAATTTTGAAATAATACTTATTTATACCAAAATAATGTGTTTTAATCAAAAAACGAAATATAAAACTGTGACGTCATAGTAGGATCCCAAATATAAATTCTAGGATATTTGAATTTTAAATTTTAAAAATATTTTATTAAATTTTTATTTTATATTATATATAGTTAAATAATTGATAATTATTTCGTAACTTTTGGATTCTATTTAAGTTATAAACAAACATTGAGAATTACAAAGGACAATAAAAATCGTAATATGTGGATAGGTTTAGTAATTTGAAATATAAATGACGTATAATAATCAAAATAAATGAGGCTGTGAATTGTTCATTTTAAAATAGTAAATTTAATTTGAATCCAAGTATATAAATGTTATTTATATATTATATAATGTACATATATATTAACTTAACATAATATTAATAAGAATAACATAATATATGTACATAATTTTATTAATTAATCAAATTACTAAGTATGATCAAACTTGAAAATATCGTAATTTGTATGACCTAAATATATAGGTTTATATTTTAACTGCATGATATTGCTTGCGATATATATTTCAATTACAATTAGTAACTATGATCTATATTTAGATGGGAGTGACATATCATATATAATATTGTAAATTACTAGAGATAAGATATATATCGATCATATTTACTGCTGGCAATATAGTTTGATAAAATTATATAGAATGATCAATTATATTTTAAGATAGTAATATACATGATTAAATATAATATATAATCACTGAATAATGATATGGAATTATAATAATGAAATATTATTTAAAAATTAATTAGTGTGTTAAAAATATTAAAATCCTTTGATGTGTTTATAAATTAATTATAATTCTATTTACATAATTATAATTTTTTTTATATATTTATATATTTCATATATATATATTATATGTGTATATTAAGATATTTATATATATATATATATAGTGTATATTATAAACTCATGTGTATTATAAATTGTATATAATTAAACATTTTATATAAATATTATAATATAACTTTATATCATAATCATTTATTATTTAATATAAGAATTTTTACTATGGTATTGTATATATGCAAACATTACTTATATAACAGAGTTGTACAGTTTTGTACAAAGTATTCTTCTCAAAGTAATTATCCATATGACATTATTTAAAGTAGATTAAATCTTTAGTTATATGTGAACTGTACAATAAATTAGTGCATAAGCAATGCCATAAGACATGGTTAAATAGTTTTTTAATCACAATTTATGGTAAGTAAGCTATATAATTTAAAGTAAACTTTGATATTTTAATGAAGGCGAACTTGATGAAATAGTATATGAATATATAGAGGATAGTGATAATGATACAGGATTAACTGGATACAAGTTTCAAACATGACAAAGCGTAATAGCGTATAACCAAGAATATATAATATAAGAATTATAAAATTCAATTTAATCGTAGAAAATTTTCCAAGAACACAAAAATTTTGCGAAGCATTTCATGAAGCAATATTTTGTGATTTATCCTTCAGAAAACCTCTGATATGAAGTTAAAGTAGTCATATTTAATTAGAGTAAATACAAAACCCATGGACAACTATAAAATACTGAATATTAAAGTGCAGTTATTATTTAAAATATGTATATAATATTTCCATGAATGCAATACCACTTATTATATGGATGATAGTGATGTGGAGAATATATATATATATATATATAACATTTCATATGTAAATAGAAACACTATTATTATAATATTTAATAATATCTATTATTATGTACATTTAAAAAAAACCTATGTAAGAAATATTCCTGATATGGTATTGGAAGTGTTGACAATGGGTATAAAGTATCTCACAGTCAATGAGATGATTGTGGTAAAATCATAGAAATTAGAGGTATAATTACCCCATACCCCACTCTATAGCTATGGGTAAATTACTACTTACAATATCACACTTATGTGTGTTTAAACAATCAATTATTTGTATAAATAAATATTTTTTTATAAACTATATTTTATATTTAGGTGATATGTATCATTACAATAAATCATAGATAAACCAGGCTCTTAATTAATATATTATATAATACTTATTACACTAAATATACATTAGGAGAAGGGTTAGTCAGATAAATTGAAGAACCTGTTATTTATGGTATTTTTTTACTAATTTATATTTATTATATTATGCCGATATGAAATATGAAAACATTTCTAAATCTATAAAACTGCTATTAGTTGATTAATATGAATAATTAATTAACAATCTCAATTTTATAGATATATTATAAGATTTGATTGAACTATAATGTAATTGAATTTATTATTAAAACATATAATATTAATATTTTATACCAAATTACAATTTTAAAGCATCCAGTATATTAATTATTATCAGAACGACATTTTTTCTATATATATATATATAGTTTTAACATTAATATATATTATCTATAGGTTAATATTTAGTTTGAATCCAGAATTATCTATAATATACATTATTCTTCAAAGTTTAGCATCAAGTTTTCTTAAAGCGCTTACATCAGATTCTTTCTCCAAGAGTTTCTTTGTTATCGCTTGAATTTCAAGTACACCTACCATATAAATATATAATATCATATATTTAAAGTAGATTTAATAATAGATATATTAATCATATTATTATTATTATTATTATATTATATAATATATGTTTATGTATATATATATCATATTTATATGACATTTTTAAGTGTATGAAAAAATGTTATATTGAAATTAGTTTAACCGAATAACTTATTGTACCTATATTTGTATTACTAGAATAGAATTTATTGAATTACTATATATATATATATATCATATAATGTACATGTATATTGTATATAATCATTTAGATATAATAATCAAGTTTATATAGACAAAATATTAAGTATGCATTGAATACTATTCAATGTGTTATTAAACACTCATATATATTAAACTTATAAGTCATATACTATAATTTATAATTCAAATATAAAATTATAATAATAAGTTATATTAATATTATACTAGATGATAGATTATAAAGTAGATCGATGCTTAGTATAATAATAATAATAAATATTATTAATAAAAATATTTTGAATATAATTTTATTAATATTATTAAAATCATTATACTAAGCATCGATCTAATTTATTATAAGTATAATGTTTTGTAATTATTAAATATAATAAATATAAAAATTATATGATGCTGATAAGTCGTTAACTAACCAGTTATGTTCTATAACGGACGATTCATTTTCAATACCGCTGGTATATTTAAATTTCCACCAGTGTTATATTATCGGTAAATAACTGATCGTTTATTATTTTAATAATAAATTTGAATTGTTAACTTATAATACTAATGTTTAGTAATATATCTACATAATAATCTATTTCACAAGTTAATACTATATCCATAAATGATATATTATAAGTATTTTAAATTTAATTATTATTCAAATTAATATTAAATATATTATGATAAATCTATTTTCATGCATATTATGCTTTAATTAAACTACTTTTTGTTATATCTTTACTTGAATAATTTAATTTTGTATATTCTATATAATTAATGTTTATATTGTATTTTATATTGTATTAATACGATTAATTATATAAAAATTATTCAGTATTATACTGAGTATAATATTTTTATAAAATATTGTAAACATTACCAAAGATAGTAAGATATTTCGGTCCAGCATTTATTTCGGTCCAGCAAAAAATAGGATATTTTCTATTTTTGCTGTACGACGAGAAAAATAGGAATCCGAGTAAATGCTGGACCGAATCTATGATTTTGAAGAATTCGGTCCAGCATTTGTTCGTACGACAAGCAAAACACGCATCGTGTGAACACCCTATAAGGGAATTAACTCTTTTTATGATATATATTTTAAATCAATTGTAATAACTTGTAATAAACAATATTATCATCATCTTCATCTATTTATTATGTTAGTTTAATGATATTCATATGAATTATAATTATGCTTCACTATAATATTATCTATATTGATTATTTTATAGTTAAACTTATAGCTTATAAGTTTAAAGTTATTTTATTTTATAGTTAAACTTATATTTTTTATGAAAAAAATCAACTGGATAAATACATTTTCTAAATAATTAATTTTATAAGAGTAATAATTGAGGATTTCCATTTCCCATTATATGCACTTTATTTATTCACGTTATTATAAGTAATATAACATGTAATAATGATTGCAGAGGAGACCAGATGCTATCAAAGACAAGATACTGGAGATGATTCAGATATGGGCGACTGCCTTCAAAGATCAAAGCAACTATCGTATTGTCGTTGACACCTACGACCTACTCAAGATGGAGGGTTATTATCATCAGTGGATCCACCCAATCCATTGTTTAATCATACATTATATGATTTAATGTACAGCGAATGAAGTAAGCTGCATGATAAATATTATTAATTTTATTCCATAATTTTTTAAACTAAGAAATTTAAAAATTATAAAGTGTATTCAAAATATATTTTTGAAAATTATCAAATGTTAAACAAATATAATCACCAGAACATCACTTCACTACCCGACATAGAACAATACCTGTAACAGCATTGTTAACCCCCGTCCACCCCACCTAGGACATACGTTCCCGTCCATCAATGTATCTGAGGCCATGTTCTCTTCCGAAGCAGCCCCCGCCTGGAAGGACGGACCCAAGTGTATCACCTGTAAGGTATCGTTTGGAACATTCATCAGAAAGGTATGTCATACACCTGAGTGTCTGATGATGTAAGCTATACGTGTTGCCACTGATTGAGAAGTTTACATTGTTTTGCAATAGTATATTTAAACCTGCCAATGATTCTATTTATAACTCTAATATACAACAATCATGAATACTATACATTGCATACATATATATGAATCATGATGATTAATGATCACTGAAACTTGGCTTAATGCCTGATAATGCCTGATAGTCATCAGATATTGAAATTTATCAATTTAGTTGATAATATTTCTTTTAATAAAATATATTCTACTATATATAATTTATATTAAGTGAAATTTTCAATCTTAAACTCGCATTACAAATACTATAAAAATAGCATTTTATATAGGTTTAAACAAAATATTTAAAAAAATTACTATTTATTTTGTATTAGTTTTATTATAATTTTATAACGTTTATATTACAAATTTTCATAATTTAAAAAAGATGTTATTTATTATGATTTTCATTTGTTTTACAGTTATACATATATACTCTTTGTATTATGTGATATTTATATCCAATAAACAAATTTTTTTAGTAACTATTATGTATTTTCTAAATAGTTTTTATATTTTTCATTTTACATTGATTTTACATTATATTATACTTATTCATTATATTATTCATTATTATTCATTATATATCATTTATTAGTTTTATATTATTTTGTTATATTAGGTTATTATTAACATTAAATATATTTATATTTGTTTGAAAATAATTACCCAATTTATTATTAAAATTCAGTTTATTTTTCATTTTACATTGATTTTACATTATAATATAGGTATTGATTAAACATATCTATGAAAACAAAACATATATATATAGATACTATGTCTCTATTAGATATATAGTTATACTAGATTTATATAATTATATAATAGAATATGTATCACAACAAAGTAATAAATACAATTTTCATCAATTATAGCAAGGAATTTGATACTCTTGACCATGTTATACTTATAAATATATGATATCACTGTGCATTATGTTATTAATTCATCAGATGTAATAAATAATTGAAATCAAATAGGTAAAATAAATAAATTTAAATCAAATATAATGCATAACATACTAGAGGAACCACAAGTATCAATATCTGCTATTCATTCTTTACATAAACGACCTTCCCTTAAGGGGCGGAGAAGTATTCAAATTTTTGAAGAAAATAAATATAAATATTGTTTAAATTATGTTTCTACCTCTAAATCTGCATTCACACCAACACAATACAACTGCCCGATAGCAGACCTATTTTTATAGCTAGGTATCGGCTGCTTCAAATTATTCGCTTAAAATATTTAAATAGATATTGTGCAAGTCAAAGATTTAAGATTTGATAACAGCAAATGTATATATAAACGCACGCACCAGGTATGTGCATAGCTACTAATATGCAATGAACTAATTAAATTAGTAAATATATTATGTATCTTTTATTTAGGCCGGTGGGATGTTCCTTATAATGAATAAAATAGCCTAATTAATAAATCAATAATAAAATTGTATAGAATTTAAATATATTATATATATAGTGTCTACTTATATCTACTTATATAACAACGATCATGTGATCATTGTTTGAATAGAGTTTAAAGTAAACAATATTATATTATATTACCAACGATTTAGAACTTCAGTCTATATTCATGCCTTATATCGACTTTTTACTATAGCCGTTCACACTGAAACTGCCCACTGTTGTTGTCTGATGATATCGGGGCTATAATACTAGGGTCACTGTTGGGCAGCTGTATTGTGTTGGTGTTAACATAGCTTACTTTAGGATAACATTTTTATTTCAAATTTTCAATATATTTAGAAAAAATATATAAAAAGATGGGTCTAATTTTTTTAATAAATACATGTTATATATTTTATATATATAACAAAATTAATATTTTTGAAACCCAAACAAAATTATATATTGATCTATATTTTATATAAAAATATGATTGTTTTTATCAGTGTTTCACAAAATAGCCCTTTTTCCTATCTTTTACATGTATACACTAAATACTCTGTTCCCCTTAATAGGTTATTATTGCACATCTTACACCATTTCTCTTATTCACATGTAAATATATAGGTGATATATAGGTATATTCAATGTAATGTGAAAAAATGTGTACACAAATTAATTGATTTGAGCCAGTTTTTTGAGTTATATTTATAATATATATATAAATATATGTAAAAAATAGATCTTATTTCTATGGAAATTGTATGTTTACAATTTTAATAATTATATTTATAAAATATTCTATTTTATTATTGATATATAATATCTTAATGGTAAACAACTTAGTATAGCTACAATAGTTTTTTCTATTCATATATTATACATGCATATTTTAATTAGTGTGAAATTATTATTTTGAGTAAATATATTGTAAATATATACACTAGAGTGTTTGACATTGTATTCTCCTTTTCCATTTATTGACTACAAATTTAATCATAATTATAATTGTTTCTTTAAAATTAAAATTCTGTAAAAACACATGATATATTTATACCAAATATAATAAAATAAATAAAGCCAAACAATTAGTTTTTATTTTTTTAAATTGGCATTTTATAATATAATATAAATTAGGTAGTCATGTAGATTTCATAATGCATTACGTATTTATTTGATCATAGCAAACTTTTTATATCATTTCTAGGCTGATTTCATGCATAATTTATTGGATACAGATACTACATATAAATTAGTAAAACAAATAAAATCTCATTTTTTTTAACTTGTTTCACCCATTTAATAGTGGAATATTACACATTTAAAACTAACTGTATATGTAGATGACACAGCATTACTATTTACTGGTAATAATAATGTTCAGTTAAAAGCATTAATTCCTCGTATCAGTAGTATTGATTCAATACTTTCAATACAATTGATTCTATACTGTTCATAATAATATTTACTTTAATAATACAAATAAATTGTAAACTTTAATTTAAATTAAGGGTGCGTTTTTCGTAATGTACCAACGTAACATCTGTATGCTTATACATGTAAATGCAGATGGTACGTTGGTACATTGGTAAGTTACGAAAAACACAACGTTCCAACCTACCATCTACACTCATTTTCATATAATTGCCGGCGTTTCAAATGGTGAATTGGATCCATCGATATTTATATCGATGATGGTATGTTGGTACGTTAGGATGGGACGTCGAAATAGTAGTACCAACGTACCAACTGAGTTTACATGTATAAGCATACAGATGGTACGTTTGTATGTTACAAATAACGCACCGTAAGACATTATTCAAATAATAGTATTAAATTTATAACCTATTATTAATAAATACAAATGAGTATGGATATCTCAGTATAACTTAATGTTCATCAATACAATATATCAATACATTAAATATATATTGATTATGAGTTACATATATTATTATCATTGTATTTATTTAATTTCCATTTAAGAATTATATTGGAATATAAAAATGTTTTATTACATTTTAATTAATAGTTCAATTACTCCATACATAATCATGTTATTTGTTAATAATATTTATTTGTACTTTTTGTATTCAACTTCCCATAAATTTGATCTCTATTGACATTTTCTATGTTTTTGCCAATGTCAACTACAATACAAATTATATAAGTATAGTATATATATATAATTAATAGTAAAGTAATATAATGTACATTAATCTCTTAGTAGCAGCTACCACATTATAATAACTGTCAGTACTACGTTACCGGAGCATCCTAACCCCCCTCTCCCCCTATTTACAGCACCATTGTAGAGCTTGCGGTGACATCTACTGTCAGAAATGTTCCGCTAAACAGGCGATTATTCCAAAGTTTGGTATCGAGAAGGAAGTCAGGGTATGCGATAATTGCTTTGATAAACTCAGCAAGAAGTTAGTTATTGTTATCTTATTAACCTCCTTTCTATACCCCTATACCACCCTTTCTATTCCCTTATATACTACCTCTATACACTCTCAATCTTATAGTAATTACCTCATTATACCCCTTTGAACTATACCTGCAAACCAATTGTATTGTATACTACTCTTTACCCCTATTACTTTTTTAATACTATAACGTTAATCGTGTTACGTTACAAAGGTCTGATGCTAAGAATGCTAAAGAAGAAGCAGAAGATGACGACGCCCTACCAGAAGAATATCTCAAGAGCTCCCTCGCTAAGCAATCACAGGTAATCATTATTAATATTAACCGTATTTATATATTTATTTATATATTCATAATGTTATAAATTTAAAAGTTTTAAATTTTTCTTGTTTATAGAAAAATATTATTAATTTTATTTTTAATACAAACAATATTAACACAAGACTTAAACATGTACCATAAGGTAACCATTTATATATATATATATGTACTATTATTTAGTTTACATAATCTACTGTTATTTTAATACATTAATAAATATAATAGTAAACTTATTTATAATGTTGTTTAATCATTCACTTAATAGGTATTAGATATACATATTAATGTAGATATAGGATATGTGTTTAATTACTAAAATAATACATCATATTTACATGTTTACCCCATCTATATAAAGGAAGTGGATAAGCAATTGCAGCACGCAATGTATGTAAAAGATATATACGCGAATGGCAAATGGCTTAATCGATAAATTAACAAATGGCATCAGTGTTTTTGATTGGATATTAGTCATATCATATATGTCAAATATTAAAACAGTAGTTTTTTCGTCGAAATAGATATAAGTGACTTGTATAAATGCAATAAAATAGTATGATATATTCAATTTAAATACACAAAATTATGAGATATGTTGATATGTTATATTTTAAATATATATAAGTTAAAACGAATATTTAAAATGTATAATAATATTAATATATGAATTATTGTATATTATTCAATGTTTAAATATTTCCATCTAGTGGATAATGAATTTGATCATAATAAAACAATTTATTAAAACTACATTATATGATTTATGTGGCTAGAAAGTTAGCAAGCCGAGCCCTATGTATGGTATCAATATTGCACTTAAATACTATTATTGTTTAGGTACCCGAAAAGAAAACAGACCAAGAACTGCAGGAAGAGGAAGAACTTCAATTGGCATTAGCGTTGAGCCAGAGTGAAGAGGAGGAGAAGGCTAAACAGGTTTGTATCACGATGTATCTAGCCCCGCCCATCCCATCGATAGCCACACCCCCCCATCGATAACCACACCCCTATTTACAGAGAGCTCAAACTAAAGCCAGCTATGGAGTTGCGAGTCACAAAGCTATTGAAGCTAAACAGGTTATCTAAACTAGTACACCATCAATAACTATTACGTCACACATGAACTATTACATCACACATGAACTATTATATCACACATTAACTATTACATCATACATGAACTATTACACCATTGAATTCCAATAAATCATTAAAAATGTTTGCATTACGATTTGTATAAAAATGTCAATTATAAATTATTAATGAAAGTGTTGTTTTATTGTAACCGTAATCCTATTATAATTATTGCAATGATACAATCAGGCTATACACTAGTGTCGCCCCCTATTACACTAGTGCCGCCCCTATACTTCATAACGGTTACTACCTACGTCAGGCTTTGAAGTCACAGCACACTATTGACACAAGCGACATGGACCCCGAACTGGCTAGATACCTGAACAGGAACTACTGGGAGGAAAGGGAACAGAAACAGGCTCCCATCAGCATCTCTCCCTCTCCTTCCACTATTCCTCAACCATCGGCACCCTCCTTTCATAACATGGAGATCACTCCACAGGTTTGTAACCACCACCACTGAGAACACTATAGAACATTCCGACTGACCGACTCTACCATTCAACTATAATGTCGATTATGTATCACTATCATCCATACCTCATAATTAGTTATTGGTGGAGTCCTTTCATTCCATCCAGGAACTTAAATACATTTTGCACTTATAATATGGCTCTAATGTCCCTTCGAAGCCACTCTCATGTTAAGGCATACATGGCTTTAACGAGAGTCGATCATTTATTTATACACAATTATATAAGATCACTTCTAAATATTATTTTAATACCTATTTTAATGTTCCGGACGAGGCTCGAACCCGTGTCCTACTGCTTGTGCGTCTGACGCCTTAGCCAACTGAGCCACACAGGCAGTAGTGTTTCATTAACCAGTAGTATTTCACATAACCCTTACACACACAGCCGGTGAACTTTGAACAAGACGCGGGGGAGACAGAGTTCCTCAGTGCCTTAGCCGGTAGTATACAGATCTTCATGAACAGGATGAGAAGTGACTCTGAGCGAGGTCGTAGTGTTGCCATCGATACCAGTGTGCAGACTCTGTTCAACACCATCAGCGCCATGCATCCTCGCCTCATCGCCTCCATTAGCAACTGCGAAGAGAGCAGAGGTTAGTCTACACATCAACACTCTACAACTTTATTTCGTAATATTATTTATATCTAAAATTGTATTAGTTCATTATATTATATATATATATATATATATATATATTAATATATATAAGTTATATATTAATTATTTTTGTAATACTAATACAATGTTGATTATTGAAGTTACAAATATCTATAGGATTTAACTAACTTATTATAATGTAACCATGATACCTATTATATTAGATATTATACACTGTATTATACACTAAATTATTCGCTATATTATACACTATATTATACACTATATTATACACTATATTATACACTATAGTATACACTATAGTATACACTATACACTGTATCATACACAATAATGATACAAGTAGAGTATATGTAAAACTAAACGCGCTGACTAAATGTGTTGCAATCGTACAGCGAGATACGAACAACTGCAAGACAAGATCTCTCAGCTAATGGATGCCAGAGAGGCACTGAACATGCTGAGACATCAACACGACGAGAGGAGGGCAGCGATACAGGCTGCGGAGGATGTACGAAGGCAACAGGAGATGGCTACCACACTGGGTAACCTCCGTCAGAAGAAACAGGAGTATCTACAGTTTCAACACCAGGTCTACATCACCACCTCCATCACGACCACCACCACTATCGTTACTGCATTATCCCACTAGATGGCCGTGAACAGAATGAGAGCTCAGGAAACCGAAATGGCTAAGAGATTGGAGCACCAGAAACACATGCAAAGAGTACGAGCCATGCAGTATACATCTGGAGCCATATCAGCTCCTAGTTAGTGCGTTATAGAGACTGGAGGAGGAGGGGGACTTGCGTATAATATATTTATTATCATTATTATATAAAATAGTTACTTTTAGATTCGTATATATACTTAAAATAATGTTTTATATTATATTATAAATACTTTAATATTAATTTAAAATTATTTTCAAATTAAACATTTGAATACATTTTATTGAAACAATTTATATATGTTTTATGTATATTTATATAAATATATATATGATAATATATATATATATATATATATATATATATATATATATATATATATATATATATTATATATATATATATATATATATATATACAAATATATTTATATAGTTATTTGCATAAGTATAAATAGAGTATATAATTATGTGAAATATTAGATTATGACATTTTTGTATTATACTAATTACTATGAGAATGATATTTTTTATATTTATGCTATTTAATACAATTTGTATCATTGGAGGCTTATTAAATTCTATAATATTAGTCATATATTAGTTTTTATTAAAATAAAAGTAATGATCACAAATGTGGTAACAATTTGATTGCTTAAATTTATTTTGTTTTGAATTATAATTAGCAAAGATTTTCCAAAGGAAAGATATTGCACTTGTGTATATTTGTGTCACCTAATAATTCGATATTGCCATCTAGCGGTATTATTCAGATAATATGACATTTCTATATTTATTGTAATAATAAATTATATACAATATATATGTATATTGTATTATAATATGTAGTTACATGATTTTAAAATGATAATATAATTATATAACAATACACTGATTAGTTATATTTAATATAAACAAATAAAATAAATGATAAATATATTGTATTAAATCTAATATTAAAAAAAATTACATGTATTGTATTATATTGTAATGATTTTAAATGTATGTATATAATTAGAAAACAAGAAATTTAAATAAAAATATCACATGATTTAACATTTCATATACTATTTCGCCATCTAGTGTTAATATTTTTTTTTCATTTTAAATTTACATTTCGAGGTACTAGAGATAGATAGGGAGTGCAATATATTTCCTTTGGAAAATCTTTGTAATTAGTATGATAAATAGAATGTATTATAACAAGAAATATTCCTATTAAATTTTTACTAAATTAATAATGCACCTATCTAAATAATATTAATATTATTAATATCTATGGTTTAATTAAATACCTTTTTTCCTATTCGTTGGATAAAGTGTCATATTACAATTTACATAGGCTTAATACGTGTATCTTGGCTTTGGTAATATGAAGTAAAATTCAATATAATAATTACTAATGTTCTTATTAATAATATATAATGTTCTATACATTTATTCAAAAAACAAAAAAAATTAGTTGAATTATTAAATATTTGTTTAGTTCAGTGGCCATACATAGCAATGCATTCGCTTCCATTCATTTTATATCATATCAAATTTTGTTTAAATATAATATATATATATATAGATTATATAATATTTTAAATCATAATAATCCAATTTAGGTATAAATTATTACATATAAATTATAATACGATAATAAATTGATTGTAATTAGATTTAAAATTTACATTGTTCAATTTATAATATAACTGGTATTTATATATTATTGAAAAATACCTTAAAAAAGTTTTATTATAAATTTTAGTTAAAATAACAATTTTATAATTTTCCTATTGAGGTTTGAATATAGAATATGTAGAATATAAAAATTAAAAATATGTAAACGAGAATAATTTTTTTTATAAAATCATACTTAATAAGTATTACTTATATTGTTGAATGAATTATTTATTTCATTATATATCTATGAACAAATTATGGAGTCTCTTTAAAGTACTTTTAAATTAATTTTTATAATTTGTTATTAATATTATTAATAATATATATATATATATATATATATATATAAATTGTAATTAATATCATGCTTTACTTATACTGTTCAATGTCATTTGAATGTCACCTCTCACAGATTCCCAAAGTGGAGCTCCTCAATATGGTGCATCATACTCTCAGCCTCCTAGCGGTTACCCCCCACAGGTTTCTCCCCACCTATTGTATTAATAATGTCTTCTAACTCCACACTATATCACTAGATGCCATCGTATCAAGGACAGTATCAAGGACAAGACATTCAAGCTTACAACATAGGCAATGATCAACTGCCAGCCTATAATGCAAACAATGAAATGCCAGCCTACAACAACGATCTACCTCCTTACAATCCTCAAGCTTCTCAACAGTTATATAACTCCAGTCCTCAGCATATGCAGCCTCCTCAACAAATGCAGGCTCCGCCTCCTCATCATATGCAGGCTCCGCCTCCTCATCATATGCAGGCTCCTCCCCCTCAACATATGCAGGCTCCTCCCCCTCAACATATGCAAGCTCCGCCTCCTCAACATATGCAGGCTCCTCCTCCTCAACATATGCAAGCTCCTCCCCCTCAACAGATGCAAGCTCCTCCCCCTCAACAAATGCAGGCTCCTCCCTCTCAACAGTTTCAAGCTCCTCCCTCTCAACAGTTTCAAGCTCCTCCCTCTCAACAGTTTCAAGCTCCTCCCTCTCAACAATTTCAAGCTCCTCCCTCTCAACAGTTTCAAGCTCCTGCTCCTCAACAATTTCAAGCTCCTGCTCCTCAACAATTTCAAGCTCCACCCACTCAAAAGATTCAAACTTCGGCCAATCAGCAGTTTCAAGCTCCTTCCCATCAACAGTTTCAAGCTCCACCCCCTCATCAAATGACAGCTCCTGTATCACAGATGATGAATTCTAATTACTCTGTTGGTGTACCACAATCTGAAATGGATACTACTGTAAAGAGTTAGTATGTTTTATTTTTTAAAAAACTATTAATGTAAAAACAAATTAAACAACACCCTAAATTCATTTCTTTTCATGAATTATACATAATCCTTCAATATTATTATTACTTTAATAAATTATATTATTTATTATGAATATGAATTAATATTGATTTTATAGATATAAACAATAATAAAAAATGATTATTTGATATATATTAAAAGCAGTATTATAAATCATTAGCTCATGCATCACTTATTGTAATATCTACAAGTAATTTTGGTCACACATTTTATTGTTTAGATTATATATACTATTATAAATAATATATTAGTTTATAAAAATGTATAATTATCAACATTTTAAATACAAATTATATATTTGTAATGTTATATATTATTATCATTATATATATAATCTTTATAATAATTAAAATATTCTATAGTAAATATAAAATATAAAAAAGTAACAATTTATTAAAATTAAATGTCCCTCTTGAATTTTAAATCTGAAAAACCATACTTTATATGTTATATAACAACTAATTAGTTTTTTTTAGAAAATCTATTTTAAATCAATTCAAATTGTAAAATGTGCAAAACTTATTCATATTATATAATAATTAAAACTGATTTTCTTACTTTGCTATTTTCTTGCTATCACTATCACTATATATATGTATATATTAATTGGATTAAACCATATATTGGATCACATTCCAAGATTTTAACAAATAATTCATTTAATTTGGATTTAAATTAATATATATATACCCAAGAAACAAAATCATGGTTTTAATTTTTATAAATATTATATAATATATAGTAATATTTTTCACATTATATAATTTGAATTAATTTTTAACAAATTTATCTAAAATTAACTAATTGTTATATAATTGGGTTTATAATAGGGTTTTTCAGCATTAAAATTCAAAAGGCACATTTAAATTTAAATGATTTATTAAGTTGTTCTTAAAAAAACTAAAAAATATATATATATATATTTAAAATATTATAATATAAGAAATATAAAAAAATATATCTTATTATCTTAAATAGTATTATTAAATTTAAATATAATATTTTTATATATATATACAAATATTTAATTTAATTTAATTTAATAATACTTTTTCCCTATATAAAGCCATTTTCTATCTAGTATATTCACAATATGATCACATGATATTAAAATATCTGTCATCTTTCCTAATTTAAATCTGGCTAGAATCATTCTCGATGACAAAATATCTACCTATCTGGTATATAATAATGATAATCCGGCTATACTTTTGGTGTAAAGACAGTTTTAAGGAAACAGTTAAAATATTATAGTATATAATAACAAAATAATAATTGATTATGTTTATAAAAAACTATTTGATAATATTTATTATTTTATACATTTTTTCAATTTAAATACCTAAATTAATGAAATTATAATAATAATTTCTCATTATCACTCTCTATCAAAGCTATGTAATTATTATAATAGTAATATAGTAAAATATTATAGTATATAATAACAAAATAATAATTGATTATGTTTATAAAAAACTATTTGATAACATTTATTATTTTATACATTTTTTCAATTTAAATACCCAAATTAATGAAATTATAATAATAATTTCTCATTATCACTCTCTATCAAAGCTATGTAATTATTATTATTATTATAAGTCATATTTACTATTAATAATTCATAAGGTAATTAATCTAATTATCAGACTAATATACTTTTAATATATGATTTATTTAAAATATTTAAAAATATATATTTTCAAATTACGACATTTTCATGGTAAATATGTAAATAACAATGACTGAATCGATCTACTTTTTTACCATGACAAATTCGGTAATTTTTTTTGAATTAGTGTCATTTTATTTCAATAATTCGTTCAAATAAACCATCTTTCCTTCGAAAAATCTTTGTATATACACTATAATCTTTGTATATACACTATAATCTTTGTATATATATATATATATTAATAATTGGGGTTTGGTTTTTGTACCTGAATTTAACCCTAGCTTGTTCTAATCACATTATTATTAATTTCATTTTATATATTTAACACATTATCCTATTTACCAAACTTACAATACTTTATAATATAGCTTATTGCTTAGCATATTTAACAATTGATTACTTATTATAACAGATATTGAGAATGGAATGAGGAATGAAGTCAGTCAAAGCGTAAGTTAACTATTATACATATATACACACATTTGATTATCATCAATCTTTATAAAGCACATCTATCTATATATAACATATGGTGGCCATCAGGTATCAGTTTCTCCGATAAAATAGAATTGTTCCGCGCCTATTCTACACGTAAAATACGGTAGCGAGTGATGCGTCAGTTGTTCTGCTGACAAATAAGTAGTGTAGCCGCGCGTTACCGAGGCGAAACAAGTTACCTATAGGCACATCTAGAGGCCAGTTGTTCAAATGTTAATATGCCTACAAATGTTCAAAAGCGTATGCTAAAATCATAGAATTCCGACATATAAATTAAAATACGCTGTGTTAATTTTACTCATTTCTTATGGACAACTAATAGCTGTCGCGAGCTAAATATTAAATAATATTAAATAAAATGTATTGGTTATTTACAATTTTATTCCTAAATTTAAGGGTATTACATTATTTTTTAGATATACAATTATAACTATTATATAAATATATAATAATATAATTACAAATAATATCTAGTATAACCCTGGTTATAACCCAAGATAATATACTATAGAATCTATCTTTATGAAAATTAATTAATATACTATATCTACTGTAATTAAATGTAAGCTATTAATTAATTATATTCTATAAATATACTAAATTAATTAAGTATTATACAATAATATAATACTTAGATTTTATTTAAAATTATAAATTAATTTTATTTAATTACATATTTACAACGTTATATAAAGGTTATATCTGTCTGTTATATTAAATATTACCTACATATTAATATAAGTTGGGAATCTAAAAAATAATAATTCCTTATTATTATCGTTATTTCTACAGATATATACGGAACAATATAATTTCCAATACTATATATTTTTAAGTCATCAATTTTGAAAAATTACCCCACTGACTCTATAGGTGGCGATACTGTATATCAACTAAAAATAGTAAATTCACACGATTAAGAGACCATGTCCTGTCCTTATCAAAACATTCTCCTTCTTCTCATTTATTTAGTTATCACCATTACACATTCATATTACACATGCATATTACACTACGATTGTTTATTACACAGGTGTATTCAACTGAAACGGTTATCCATCGCTCAAGCGTAGTTCCTCTTCCCAACCAGCCTGATGCCAATAACCCACCTCAAATGTATCAACAACAAACGAACCAGCAACCTACAACAGCAGGAACTGCCCCACCTAGTGATTCAAATAAGGATGAAATTACTACTACGATGTTGATTTCTTTCGACTAAAAAAATTGAAAACTAATATTGATTGCTTATTTTATTATTGCCATCTTATTAGCATATTTAAATCTATAATCTACATATAAATATATATAATCACGTTAATAAATAATATTGTCATCGTTAAGTATAATAAATCAATGAAAAAAAGCTTAATAATTTAATAGTTTATTTCATAATTACAAATGTGACCGCGCGACTGATCTATTCCGCATCCTCAATGTCCGATATCGTCTCATCTTCAATCTCCATATCCATCTCTAGTTCAATGTTCTTCATCATTAGTGTTTGCCTCGTCGAGGGGTCCATGTGAGGTAAGGGCGACAGATTAATCGTCGTTCCTGAATAAGATGGGGTGCCGTCGCTGTTCAGTGAACTGCTAATCTTGGAGGAGGCTGCGGTGGTGTCTTTGGGTGCAGAGGCAGCGAGTAATGGTGATGAGAAGTTTGCAGCAGCAGCAGCGGCTAGAGACAAAGATGATGATGATTTGCACGACATTCCGCTACTTCGATTTAGGCGTGCCATCTGCGCTCTAAAGAATGGAGACTTGGAGTCAAAGGTCAACTTTTTGTGAACTTTATCGTCGGGCGTGTCGTTCGGCGTGTGAAACTCATTCTTCATCCTCTGTGTGATGGTGACGTAAATAGGTCAATAGGTCAATATAAACATATAAGTACAAGTATAAATATTATTTTATTTAATAAATTCTAAAGGTAAAAATACCCGATTAGTATTACTTATTAAAGTTGCGATGATACAGTTACACTAGTTTACATACATTCATTTATAATAGAAGTAGCTATAATCTTGTATATAATCTAATATATATGAACATAATAGTATACTGTACTTTTTATAATTTTAAATTTAAATAAGAATTACTTCTAAATATGATATTTATAAAAAAAATTAGTCTTAAAATAAAAATAAACATACTTTTGAAATATATTCATTTATAAATAATCATCAATGACAGTTTTGAAAAACAATAAAAACAGATTTTATAATAAATGATTTGATAAATTAGTATATTCAAATTTGTTAATGACAATTTGTCATACAGTGTCCATTACTGGTGATATAACGCATCACTAGTTGATGTGGAAACTGTCGCATGCATTAGCGTAACACTGATAATGACGGTGTCGCCCTACTAACGATGGTCATAGCTGTATTAGCGATAGCCATGCTGGACTTGTTCTGTTTGAAACAGCTGCGTCTCATACGATCGTTCTCGGGTGGGTTCAGCGGAGTTTTGAAGATGGGGCCCGGGACGAGACATGTATAGCTCGGAGTGGGGGGCACGGGGGCGGGGATTAAAGCTGCTGCTACACCCCCGGTTGAGGTAGACGCTACGGATCTAGACGGCTTGTGGGCGGGGGTGGCGGGTGTCACCGCTGCCATGGAATAGGATGAAGAACAGGACGAGGAAGATGAGGAGGCGGTGGTGACTGCGGAGATGATGGAGTCGTCGCTGATCTCCATGGAGTCGTCGAGTTCGGCGGTGGACAGGATGTCCAGCAGACTGAAGTTGCCCGGCGATACTCTGCTGAACGATGTCTGTACGTCACCGCCGGCCTGGTCGTCTTCCTTTCTTTGGAGGTCGGCTTTCACTTCGGATAGAGACGAGGCCACGAAGTGATCTAAACGTATAGGGCTGATTAGATGTGTTCCGTATACGGTATTAGCAGTGTTTACACGTATACTGCTTATATTATATATATACTATATATATTATTTTTTATATCATAATAATAATGCTGGTTTTATTTATTCCATTATTATTAAGACTTATATTTGAATTTAGAGTAATTAATGTTTATTAATAGTTGTTGATTAATTAGTAGTCCGGATTAATTTTATGATTTGCTTTTTACTAGGGAAAATAAGTGTTATAAAAATAAAGGTAATCATTTTGTATGAATAGGCTAATGATGAACTAATTATAGGACTCGCTGTATTTAAGAATGATGATTACCAATTAATTTATTAACTTATATTTTTGCCTTTTATTTCCTCTAAATTATAATGTATATATATATATATATATATATTTGAATGAAATTAGTTTATATATAAAGTCTAGAGCTTCCGAAAGCAATTAGGCTAAATAATTTGATATCTCAATAATAAGGACAGGATTCATATTATTGGAATCTTTATTTTATGTTTAAATTAATTTATCGTATTTAATTATTGTATACATTTTAATATGCAAAATATCATTTTTAAATTAATGATTTCATATGGTTATTGCTAAATCAAAATGTAATATAATAATATATTTTCACATTTTTTTA
The DNA here is from genome assembly GCA_964019155.1 of Osedax fenrisi. NCBI lineage: Eukaryota > Metazoa > Annelida > Polychaeta > Sabellida > Siboglinidae > Osedax > Osedax fenrisi. Next base: position 35,622,288 of record OZ025242.1, read on the forward strand.
AATATTTCATATTATAATTTATTTAAATTAAATATTAAAACTAAAAATTTGATTTGTTGAAAAATATAGTATAATATATATTAATAAACATAAACAAATATAAAAAAACACAAATATGTATACTATGTTACAATCATTTTATTTTAAATAAATAATCTATGGAATTAATATTTTTTATAATTTGATTTAATGTTATCTCTATTCATACATGGTTATCATTTTAACTTTCATACGGTTTTTTAATTATTTTTATTATTGCTATTTAATTTAATTTTAAATAAATATCTAGAATAGTTAAATAGTTATCCTCAGGGGTGAATAACTCTACTACTACTACTACTACTACTACTATTACTACTAGCCCCCCCCCCCTAACCTAGTTTGTAGCTATCGCGGGTCTGAGCGGTTATCGCTCTGTTCAACAGGATAGTGGCGAAAGTGTTACTGCGCTGAAGATACAAAGACTGTGGAAGGGGGAGGGCTGGATTAACGTAGTGGGTGGTGATGATGATGATTGACCCGTGAAAGAGGTGAGGTTGTCGTGTTGGCACATTGGCTGCGAATATGATTTATTGTTAACCATCTTTACGATACTATTTTATATGTGTATGTAAAGTATGTGTATGTTAGTGATGGTTTAGTAGCTGGTTGAGCTGATTAAGGGTACAGCGTTAGTCATTATTATATAATACACGGGGTTACGATCAAACAGGACGAGTTGAGGGTTAAAGGTTAAATTTGAAATGCGAAATAAATTTGTATAGGCTAACTTTGGGCGCATGTAATGTAGCTAAAAAAAACCAAGCAGTAAAAAACTAAACCACTTACACCAAATAACCCACAAATGCATATACACAAAATATATATAAACTCTTTAATCGTATTTCAAATGTAACCTTTAACCCTCAACTCGTCCTTTTTGATCGTCTCACTAATACATATGTATTGTACGTATATAAATAAGCAGAGATGGGCAAATTTTGAAAAAATCTATATTAGATACCGATAACATATTTTAGATAATTTATATAATAGATACTGCACTGATATTTTGTGAAACTTTAAAATAGATGCTGATACCGTGTATCTACACTACATTTATATGAATTCATTACATCTATATATATATATACCAATTATAGACATTTAAAAATTATTTTATTAGAAATGTATTATAGTATAAATTCATTTAAATCAAATTTTAAGTAAACGATTAATATAATAAAAATTAAAATGAATGAGAATTAGATTTCAACATTACCAGATTTCTAAAATTGAAATCAGTCAAACAACCTCTTTTCGGGTTATTCATTTGTCCAGCATATAAAAAAAGCTTCTCCACTGATGCAGAAGATGGAAATGGTGTATTAATATATGATATATCTATTTTATAAATAAACAAATTAATATAATGATACCAAAGAATATTTATGAATTTATTAGTTGACCATTGTCCACTGAAAAACTAAATATTATCAATTCCGTTTTCCTTACGTTACGTGAAATCCGTACAGAAAATGCATTTTCATGAATCATTTACAGAAAATTTTCTGTAATGAGTCATATTCCTATTTTTCTGTAATCGTTTTCTGTACAGAAAGTGAAATAGGAATGATCCTATTTTTCTGTACAGAAAAAGAATTCACGTAGCTGAATGAACCTTTTTATTAATAATAGGTGGCATTATATATTTTCATAGTTGTAAATATAATATTTATTTCTAATAGTATTGAAACTTTGATTATATATATACATATATATATACACTATTATTATTGAGTATATACACTATTAGTATACTAACATAGTATAGTAATATATATATATATATATATATATATATATATATATATATATATATGGGTATATAGGTATATATATGTATATTACTATAATATATTAGTGTATATGTATATATATTAGTGTTGTCAAATTTTCTAAAAAGTAAGTCTCAGTATCGTATCAGTATCATTCAACAGCTGTATCAGTATCGTATCAGTATCGTTCGAAACTGTATCAGTATCGTATCAGTATCATTCGACAGCTGTATCAGTATCGTATCAGTATCGTTTGATAGCTGTCTCAGTATCGTATCAGTATCGTTTGATAGATGTATCAGTATCAGTATCAGTATCGTTTGACAGAAATATCAGTATCAGTATCGTTTGATAATTGTATCCGCATTGTTTGACAGCAGCATAAGTATCGTATAGTGATGTAAACTGGTTCGGGTTTTGGAGATATTTGTGAGTATCAAATAGTTGAAAAAAATATCAGGTTTTAATATCTATAATTTTAGTACTGGATTTTAGTGATTTATGATCTTTCATAAAAAATAAATTTATAAAATGCTATTTTTTTAAATAATAATTTCAAAATTAATTATTAGCAATAATGATCCTCAAATGGTATACTTATTATATATGATCAATTATTATTAAAACTTCTGTGCAATGAAAATGTTTTAAAATGATGCAATGTGGATTAAAAGTGTCGCGGATACATACGAATGGCGGGGTAGTTTGATTGAGATTGGCGCCTATTCACACAAAGGGATGCTAATATGAGTAATAGTGTCGCGGATACATACACAGAACCGCTATGTTGGTTGAAAATGGCGCGAATAAATATAATCCCAAAGGTAAACATTGGAATGTATTTTAGATATCCAATAATAAAAATCCGAAATAATACGAATCTAATATTTAAAGTCCGAAATAGTCCGAATCTAATATTTAAAGTCCGAAATAGTCCGAGTTAAATATTAAATTCCGGTCCGAGTCCGGTCCGAGTCCGATATATCATAAATTATACTGTATCAGTCCGGTATCAATGACCTAAAGTCCGAAATCCGGGTCCGAATGACAACGCTAATATATATATATATACATATATATGTACGAAGTAAATTGTACGTGTGTGTATAATATTTACTAATACATTACATTATAATTTTATAAATTTATAAAAAAAATATATATTTATAATAAATGTCATTGGATTAAGTATATAATTAGATAGTTTTTACTAATTTTAATAATTATATAATATCTAGATAATAAAATAATATAAATATTATCGAATAATTCATCAGTGTAACTATTATTAACTAATATATATAATTATATTTATAATTTTATGATTTTATAAAAACAATTATAAATTTATAAAATATGTAATTCTATTAACTTATTATGTAATAGTATTATTTAGATTATTTTACTTATTTTATTATTAATATAATATCTATATAATAAAATAATATTAATATTATCGAATAAGTCTTTAGATTAACCGGTAGTAACTATTATATTTATATTAATTAATTATATTTTATTTTTATATGTATATATGTATATTTTCGAATTTAGTTTTTTATTTTCTGTACGGATTTCACGTAACGAAAACGTAACAAAAACGGAATTGGTGTGAACACCTAAAAATCTGATTACAGACAATTTTCTTTAAATGATTCATTTTCTGTACGGTTTCACGTAACGTAAGGAAAACGGAATTGATGTGAACGCCCTATTATGTATTCATAATTATCATTATTATAAATATGAAAAATTATATTATATTAAACATTTATAGTTAAATATTAAAATTACATCAAATAATATTTTATTTTATAAAATTATTAAATAGGTTTTTAATTCTTAAAAACAAAGCACCAATGAATCATCAATTCAATGAAGCAATATATAATTATAGTATATTGCTATCAATATGCATTTATTAAATAGAACAAAGAATTATTTAGACAATAACTATAATTAGATATTATTTTAACTTATATATATATAATATTAATTACAATCTGTACAATTATATTAATTCTAAATAATTATATATGTATTAATATTATTATATATAATAATATATAAATAATTTGTATAATTAATCCAACACATTTTATATTTACATAAATATAGAATTTTGCATCATCATATTACCATTAATTAAATGTATTATAATAGACACCTATATTAGATACAATTTTAGCTATAATAGAAACATATATCGATACTGTAATAATTTCTATAATAGATGGTGATATCGGATAATAAAGTATCTCCAATAAGTGAATCAGAAGTAGAGGTTTTTGGATTATTGGGTTTTTGGGTTTAAACCTTTTGATAATTTTAGGGGTTTTTGGTGGTTTTTCATTTTTGTTTTCATTATTATTTCTGTGTTTTAGTATATAATTAATTATTATTATTTAATTATCACATTTCAATTAATTTACTAAGTTTAATTTGTAAGTTAATAATGATATATATTTATATACTGATGAGTCTATTTATATCTGCTATTATTATATGTGATTCAATAAATAAATATTATTATTAAGTGTATAAATATAATTATATTTCAAATATATATTAATTATTTATATTTATTTATAATAATATAAATATTTTATTAGAATAATTGCCATTTTACAATTTACAATGCCATTAACCTTTATAGTATTAAATTAATATATATTACAACACTATTATATTATATAATTTATTTTTATTTTATATTTTTTCTTGATTTTTTTATTTTTAAATTTAAGATAAAGAAAAACCCAAACCCAAACCCAATAACCCAAAAACTTCACATATATTTCTTAGATTTTTGGGGTTTTTGCCAACCCTGACTCAGAATGATAATATAAGAGTAGGTACAGCTGCACCATGTACAGTGTAAATGTACAATGTACAACATTGTACAGTTTGCGTGGATGTATGCGTATATATATATTATGTGTGCACTTAAAGTGAAAAGTATATCGCATTTGTATTAAAGAACACAATAAGTATAGGTGGCGGTAGCAGTACTCGATTCCACATTGATCTCCTATATTTTAGGAGAAATATAATATATAATATAAATAGAATATATTAAACGTGCGAATGAGAATAATGATCGCCTGATACCGCGGCCTAGTTGCGCGGGGGTCACGACCTTATCGAGGAAATGGCTGGCCATGTCGTAGTCGTAGAGCATCAGGTAGGTGAAGCCGATGTTGCAGTAGGTGGTGGCCTGACGTGGCTTCAGCTTCAGAGCTTCCATGTAGTAGTGGATGGCCATATTGTAGTTACTGTGTAGGTGATGGTGTAGGCATGTGTGTGTGTGTGTGTGTGGTAATGTGTGGTGTTTATTTAAAGTTTTTTAATTTAAATTTTAAATATTGATTCACCGACGGAATATGTATTAGTATCTTTATAATGTGAGCCTTAGTACCTTACCTTACCAGATCTGGATGATAGCTTAGTGAGCTTCCCGAGCCTTAGTGAAAATTTAAATTAATCATTAATATTTTAATTTCAAAATATTTGAAAAATGTTTCCGTTTGTTAAATTATATTTGTAGTTTATTATATTTGGGTATAATGTGGATAATAAAAAATTTCATTTTTATAATATATTTTTTATAATTTATTATAATGAATACTATATAAAAATGAATTGTTTTATATATAAATGAATTATATATAAACAATTTGATTTGATGTTTTATTTTTATAAAAATAATAATTTGTATTTAAATTTATCAACTAATAACAATTTATATTTTTAAGATATAATATTTTTTAAAAGAATATGATAAAAGGACAGGACATAAGCTATTTATATCCTGCAATTGTACATTTATGAATTCTAAATTATATTTCAGTGTTATATTTATAAATTAAAAAGGGCATTCATTTTTATTTATTTATAAAATTGAATATAAAAGTCAGATCAAATAATCTTTCAATGTTATATAATTACAATATTATAATTATATTATTATATAAATAATTATGAATTAATACATCTATATACTTATATTTATATATATATATATATTATTAAAAATAGAATTTCATTTAAATAAATTATAAAATGAAATATTAAAAAAAGCCAGAAAATATATTATTAAAATAAAAATTAATTTATAAATATTGTTCAAATTAATTTTTTTTTTAAATATTCATATATTTGCTGATAGATAATTAAAGTGTCTACAACTTATACACAGAGTAATTAATGTATATATATACGCTTTCATTTTAACAGCCACAGAAATTTATTGTTATTGTGACAATATAATATTGTTGATAAATAAAGATACACACTTACCTAGTAAGCCTATGTAAATTTCAATATGTCACTTCACCCAGCGAATAGGAAACATGGGTATTTAATTATATCACATATATTAATAATATGTTTTTGGTAAATAGAAACTAGATACAAATTAATTTTAAAATAATATTATTATTTTATGTATTTATTACCATAGAAATATCAAATATATGCATGCATTTATTAATAGTATTATTTAGAATTGATGTATTATTAATTTAGTAATCATTTAATAGGCACAATTCTTGTTATAATACATTATATTTTTCATAATAATTATAATTCATAACAAAATAAATTTAAGCAATTAAATTGTTAGCACATTTTTGATCATTACTTTTGTTGTATTAAAATTAAAAAAAAAACTAAAATATGACTTCTATTCATAGACATAGAATATGGTCTGACCTAATTCTATGTCTGGGCTTATATTATATAATTTAATAAGCTTTCCAATGATATTAATGTTATTACAATAGCATTAATATAACACATCTCATTCTCGTAGCTATTAGTTGATTATAATAAACAAATGTCATAATCTAATATTTAACTAATTATATACTCTATTTATACTTGTACACATAATTATATAAATATATAATTATATATATATATATTTATATAAATATACAGTTTATATAAATTATCTTGTATTCGAATGTTTAATTTGAAAATAATATAATATTATAATAAAATACATTATTGCAAGTATTTATCATTATGTCAATCTAAAATTAATTATTTTATCTGATAATGGTTATAAATATTAAATATTAAATGTACTAAATTAGTCTCTAATTATCTTAGTTATATATGTAGTATATCTTAGTTATATTATATGACAAATTTAAATAAATTATATGTAAACAAAGATTTTCCGAAGGAAAAATAGTTCACTTGACAGATTGATTGAAATAAAAACGACACTAGCGCAAATGCGACGGGTATGTGAATTAAAATCTATTTTTGGATTCGTATCTGTTTACATGTAAATTCGAAAAATAATACCCTAATATAATCTTTAATTAAGATATGTATACAAATTCGATATATATCGAAAAGTAAGTGTTCCGCAAAAATATTATTTGGAGATATCAAAAGGGAATTCATAAAAATGTTACCGAATTTGTATATGTCAAAAGGAGCTCAATTCAGTCATTGTTATTTACATGTAAACTTTCAATGCCGTAAAAATGTCATAATTTTAAAATATATTTTATTTAATATAATTCACATATATATTATAATATTAAAATATATTAGTCTGATAATTAGCTTAATTACCTTATGAATTAATAATATTAAATTTAACTTAAAATAATACATGTGCAATGCACATTGTGCATCCATCTAGTGTTTGGTGAAAAAACTATATTAAAATAATAATAATAGCTTAGATAGGGAGTGAACCATCTTTGCTTCAAAAAATCTTTGATGTAAATATGACAAAGACAATTATAAATATGATCAATTAAAAGTGGGCGAGTCTTACTAAATCACTAGACCGTGAATAAAATGTTTGACAGTTATTGCCAGGCTTGTATCTTGGGCTTTGCTCCTAGTATTGCAAATTTTGAAATCATGGACTACAGCGCACAATGTGAATTGCACATCCACCATATTATTAATGATATTATTGCATATATTATATTTATTTTTAATACTATTTTATATTAATAAATATTTTGATTCAATTTTAAATATGAATTTAATAAATTAGTTATATTATTTTGTTATATAATATGTCTAATTAAAATACAATTTAGTTTTTTTACATTTTTATATTTTGTATATATTATACATAATAATTATATTAATTTTTAATGAATACAAAATATAGATTACATTTTAAATTTAATCAAATAATTGATCATATTAAATAATTAAAATATAAAATAAGTAATTTATTTCAATTATATTCTTATTATATATTATATATTATATAATTTATATATATATTAAATATTATTTTTTAATTATTTGAAAAATGTGATGCATAAAATGATTTTTGAATACTAAATCATTATATATGTAATTTATAAAAGAACAATATTTTTTATTGTATTTATAATTTAACAATTATAAATATTTGTTACAAAACAATGTTAATTCTTATAATTAATACATTCTAAAGAATAATCAAGGACAAGCATGTCCTTTAAATAATTATAGTTACTAACTATTTATTGAATATTTATAATATATATGAAATCTTCTAAATACAAATTATCAATTAGTTTGATAATTTACAAAATAAACTGTATTACCATAATTAATAATGGGTGGTGCTTATATAAGTAATATTCTAGGTTATTTGTAATCATTTATAATACTAGCTAAATGATTATATATCCATAATAAATATTGAATAATAATTATGTATGAATATATTAAAATCATTAGCCAATGCAGTTTTATAATTACTTAAATTATCCACATACAAAACTGAAATATATATTATTAGCCTATTTTGATCCATAAGTATGTTTGTTATATGGTTATATAAATATATATATATATATATATATATATATATATATATAAAGTGATAATATGTTAGTTATATAGATTTATATATAATATCAAAACTAATTTAAACAAATTTAAATTGTTATAACATCTAAATATAAATGCATATAACTTAGGTCATAAATATTCTATTATTACTAATTACTAATTAATAATATTAAATTAGTAATTATATATATATAAACTATTGAAAAAATGTTGTTTTATTTTTTATTTATAATGATAATTTCATAACCATCATATTACAAATATATAACATTTGTTATAGTAAATGTACATGTTAATATTTTATTATAAAGTTAAGGTAGAAATTAAATGAGTTAAAGAGATAGTTATTTAGGTTTTAAACAAATTATTAATATACACAATTATTTTGTAAGTTTATTACGAACAAATGACAAATAAATAAGGTTTGTATGGTGATAAGACTGGTGATATGTGTGTAATGTGTAGTAATTGTTCACAATTATCAGATATGCGATTATCTAAATGATATGAGAGGATATGGGTAAATAAGCATGATGTTGTTCTTATTAAGAATAATATTGATCATGTTTGAATCTGTTAAATTTACATAATAAGAATATTAGAGTTAACTTGAAAGATTAAGTTATATATATCAATAATATTAATTATTTAAACATATACATGGTTGAATAAATAGTATTTATTAAATACTAGATAAATTCATAAATAAATTATTTTTTCTAAATAAATATTAATTTAAAATTTAATCATTAAATTGTTGATATATAATATATATAATGATACATAATTCATCAATTCATTTTTGTATATGATAAATATTATATTGTTATTTCTAAAATAGTTCTAGATACATTTATATACAAATAATTTTTTTTATTAATATTATTGATAATTTTAAATTATTAATATAAAATGTAAATTGAAAAAAATTAATGCATTATTAATTATGTTTTGTTCTAAATATTACATATAAAATTGTCAATATGATTTATTTATGTTATGATAATTATAAATATAAAATAAAACATTACAAAATATAGTATATACAATATCAGACTATAATATTTAAAATTGATCAAAAAGTCAAATATAAATGGATAAATGATTTTGAAATCAGATTTATTATTAATCATTTTATATTAATAAATATATTAATATTACATAAAATAATAAGTTATTGTAGTAAACATTTTACTTCTTTTTTTATAAGAAAACTGGTATATTCAATATATTCAAACATATTCAAATAATGTGAAAAATTTAAAATTATGTTTTATAACTAAATAGTTTAAATCTAATACATTTGTTGAAGTTATGTTATGAACTAGTGAATATATATATATATGTATATATATAAATTTGATAATATTTTCATATACTTGTTTATATTTATTTATAAAAAATATTAAAAAATAAGCATTACATATTTAATTATATGCATATAAATAAAATATAAACATATACATATTGTACTGTAGTTAAACTAAAAAATTGTTTTTAATTTAAATTGATAATTTTTATATTCATAAAATAAACATCAAAACGCACATCGAAAATTAAAGTATTTTTGCATCAGAATAATAATCATGCAATTGAAACTCTAGAGCAACATTATTAGAATCTGCGTTAAAAAGCATATATCACGTGAAATATTTGTTCATAAGAATAAATGACAAATATATTATAAACAAATTATACTCTAATACAATAAATCTATCAAATATGATACGTTGACAAATATACAAATTTAATTTTGGCGAAAAATGTTGTAATATATTTGTAAGTATTTCTAAATATAGCGCGCAATTCTCTAGTAGAGATTGACCGCAGATATAGCCAGCAGACCCATACTTACGCGCGGGTATGTGAAGCGTTAAAACACGCCCCCCTAACCGTTGCTTCCTACAGACGAACGCGAGGTTCACAAACAGAGGCTCCCAGTGTTCGTGTATGTTCTCCAAGTCCAACTGCTTCACCAGCTTCAACACCGCCAGCATCTTTTGTTCGGCGAGTTTGTAACTGAGGGGGCGAGAGGGGGTGGGGTTAGCGGGTGGGGCCTACTTAGGGTGTGTAGAGTGGACAGGCTAGGAGTTGTATCAACTGACTGGTCAACTGGGCAACTGTCCAACTGTACATCTGGTCAACTGTCCTACTACCATAACCATCCTTAGTAGCTACGCGATGTATCAACCGACTGGTCAACTGTCCTGCTACCACAACCATCACATCCTTAGTAGCTACTCGATGTGTATTGTACACAATATCTATTTCTGATTAAATGTTATTTTAACTACCGTAGCCAATGGGTGCTATCTATGCTGCGCTATACGAGCACATCTATCTCGATATAGGGTTAGAGTATTATAGAGGTAATGGCGTGACTAATTCTCATTGAGGGGGCGTGCCAGAGAGGCGGGACTAACTCTCCCGTTCGATACACCAGCACCGCCATCTCGTGCTGTATTTGAAGGTCGTCGGGTGCCAGTTTCTTAGCTTCGTTGTAGCATCGAGCGGCTAGTTTCACGTTGTTCGCCATACTGTACTCCATGCCGATGTACAGCATCGGTAAGTGACACCTGGTGATGGATATGAACATTAACTACGCGCAGAGTTACTGTTGGATGACCAACACTATCCGTTAGACGTACGAGTAGGAGTAACTTGTTTAGACGGAATCGTGTTGTTACATATGTGATGTCGATTTCTTTGTTTATCGGAATAAATTAATTAGAAATATTTAAAAATAAACAGTTTACGCAGCTATAACTATTTGTCAGAGTTAATTATCTCGGAGCTAAACAACAGAGTTGATGTTAACATCATATTATATATATATATATATATATATATATATATATATATATATATATATATATATATATATCCATGTATATATATATTATATATGATATATAATATATTCAAATTCAAATTTTTAAATCAAAATGATTTTGTTAGCTTTCAAATGACAACAAAACATATCATGAAATGTAACTATTGAATACAACGCCAATGTTATGCGGCACATTGAAATCACTCATGCCTAATGAAATAGACCTCCCTCGATACACTTATATATTGATAGTGATTCCGTATAAGCATAAGTTAACATACGAAGGTTATAAGGTTATAAGTAACCTGTTATAAAACATTGATTTATATAGAAATTTAGAAATATCATTATAAATTACGTTTTAATTATAATTCGTGATTACCACATCTAATAAACTCATAATATCATTAACACCCCGGTGATAATAACTAAAATGTGTAGCGGATGAAAGAATAGTTTATAAAAGATCAAAATGAGATAATAGTATTATCCTACCTATCACTATTGCCCCCATAATGCATCGCTACATCAGGCAATGCGCACAGGTGGTATTAAGTGCGCGCGCACTCGAGGCCGGCGTAACTACCCCCTCATGATCTGTGTAGTCTTAGAGAAGGCGGCCATTGCTTGATCACTAGCGCCCTCCAGGGAGAACGATATCGCGTACGCTATCCACGCCTCCGAGAAACAACGATTCAGGGAAATAGATTTACTGTGCGAGGGCGGGCGTGTGAGTAGGTGTGAGGGTTAGAGTGGGAGTATATGTGTGTTTGAAAGTGTGGACGCGACAGTATGTTTATAAGTAAGTATATGTGTCAGGGCAATTTTGTTAATTTATTTTTTATTTAAGAAAATATATCGTTATTGTTATTATTATTTTTATTTGGTGGAGTCCTTTCATCCCGTCCATGAACTTAGATGAAGTTTTCACTTATTACCATATATGGCTCTAATGTCCCTTCGAAGCCGCTCTCATAGCTGAAAGTATAATATCGAAGTAATTTCTAACGAAATTGAAATATTGAAATTATTATAAATGTAAATAATATATACCGTACATTATTGAAATAAACAATGTGCCCATCATTGCACAGTTACGGGTCGTCAAGGTCGTAAGTGATGACTCGTGGTGGTGCCACCTGTACTTACTTGTAGAACTTACGAGCGGAGTCGTTCTTCTCTATGAGAGTGTAGTACGAAGCCACTGCAAACCACGATAACTAAATAATAGGGGTGATGATGTAATAGGGGTGGAGGTGATGTAATAGGGGTGGTGATGTAACAGGGGTGGTGGTGATGTAATAGGGGTGATGGTGATGTAATAGGGGTGGTGATGTAATAGGGGTGGTTGTGTAATATTGGTGATGATGTAATAGGGGTGGTGGTGATGTCATAGGGGTGATGGTGATGTAATAGGGGTGATGGTGATGTAATAGGGGTGGTGGTGATGTAATAGGGGTGGTGATGTAACAGGGGTGGTGGTGATGTAATAGGGGTGGTGATGTAACAGCAGACTTAATTCGGGTTTTTAATTATATGAAGCACGATTTAAGTTTATTGTGTTTGTATAATAATTCTACATATCACAATCTTACTTTATTATATTATACAAATAATTATGTATTATCAAAGCTCAATATATATATATACTATATAGTACTATATATAGTGCTTAAATGTTAATAAATATGCACTTTATATTATTTATTAAGAATTATCATAAATAATTTTTATAAAAAATTTAATTTAAGTATAATAGTATTACAATAATTCTCTCTTCTATTTATATAAATAATATTATTTATATTTATATATATTATTAATCCACTATTAATAGTTAGTTAATTAATTAATTTGTATTTATATATTATAGTTATTTAACGATTAATTAATTAATTAGTTTAACAATTCATAAAAAAATATAATTTATAAATCTGTTATTGTTATAAGTCCTTAATAATATGAAGTTTCTATAAAGGAGTGTTCACACCCATGATGTCCTTTACTTATTCGTTATGTAACGTTACCTGAGTCCATTCAAACTGGTTATTTGAATTTCCTTATGAAATCCTTAAGAAATTTCATACTCTATCTTAAATAGGGAGTCAAATAATTGTTCTAATTTTAAAAATATAATATAATTAAATATTTAAATTAAAAATAATGATTTAAATTATAATATGAATAGGTAATACATGATGTATTGCATAATATATATATGGATGTAGTTATCATTTGCATAACTATATGTATTACAATGTATTATGTAATATGCTTTTACATGAATAAAGAAGTATAATAAATCAAGTATAAGATCAAAGTGCGAGTGAATACTAACAGCTTTATCAGGAAATAATTCCACCATCTTGTAGGCCATGTAGTATAATTCTATAGATGAATACGCATGAGTAAAGAGTGAGTTTGTAGGTCAATGGGTTAGTAGGTCAATGGGTTAGTAAGTAAGTGTGTCAGTCGTCTAACCGCTTTTCTGCTTCAGTTTCATCAATAGAACTATTTGCAGGAGGAGGGCTTTCTCATTGAAGGGGTCATGCTCTAGCACTCTGCAAATATTTTCTCATTATAACCGCAATGGTCATTATAACCTCATTGGTCATTAAGACACTAGTGGTAATTATAACTGTACTGGTCATTAGAAATCAGGGTTGATGGTTACTTCAGTATTTTCGAGAACAAAATCCGAAAACATGGTTTTTAGGGTTCTTCGAATACATCACATTCAATCATCAAATTTAAAATTAGGATTATAATATTAAATTGTATTTAATATCTATTACATTGATATGAATATAATTGAACCAAGTGTAGAAAAGATTCTCTCGATATCCTTTGAAGAATCTTTATATTAAATATTCAATTGTATTTCTTTTGGTGACAAATTGTATTATATGGTTCCTAAAAACAGATATTATTTGTGAAATAACTCACCGATAATCATTATGATTAGAATGACATAAACATATTGATTATCTGTAAATTCGTGCATATAACTTTTCTCTATTGAATACATTCTATTACATCATTTACATGTTGACCATTTTTCTTAGTTATAATCTCAATATCTCAATATATTCATTCCAAATATGATGACAAATATTTGTAATATTAAATTTAAAAATACAATTGATGTTAAAATACAATTGATGTTAAATGTATTCAGTGTGATATAGACAGGTGTGATATAGAATACTAATACATATAATAATTAAAAATATTTGAATAAAATAACCAATGGAAAATATATACCATTATAGTTGATTATCTTTGATCTTATAGTAACATAATAACATAAATATTATATATTATAAATTAAAATTATTAATTTAAAATTAGTATTTAATTAAATTTTTTAGTAATATTTTTAACTTGAATATAGTATTTATTCATATTTCCATTGTAATTCCATATATTTATGAAGCAAAGATATACCACTCCCATACCACTCAGTGTTATTAGGAATAACTTATTTACATAGGGGGCAGTAGTATCACTCATTTAAATGAATATAGTAATTATGTAGTAATCATTGAATTATAATTCAAAATGTAAACATAATGTTCAAACAGTGCTTATCAACATTTTCTTATTGAAATATCCCTATTAATAATTAATATAACTTAGTTTTATAAGTAAAATTAAACTTTTTAATTGAATGTTATATTGAATCAATAAACGATTACAAAATTATTTGTGATATAATGAAATTATAATTTATGTATAATTTGAAATTAGTAATTTTCATTTTAAATTTGCTAGACATAATCTCATATATTTGTGTATAGATAAAAAATATCAACTAAAGTAGTTTAATTAATTTAATGTATTTTGTGGAATAAATTTACTGAATTTTACATTTTTCCTGACATATTTTTCTAAAGGAAAACCTTTGTTAATTATATATAGATATTTAATGATATTTTGATATTTAATATTATATTATTATATTGAATACATATTGTTAAGACATTAATATGATGATATTAATAATATTATATTTAAAAATATTATTAATCCATCATATTTATATAATATTTAAATATTATAACTATATATAGAAATAATATAAAAATTAAAATTTGAATAATAGAAATCAATTAATGTAATCATAAAAGTCCATCATTTTATAATCATAATTTTGATATAATATTATTTGTTATACGAAAACTGAAAAAAAAAATAATAAAAACACACAAAATATAAAACCATCGAAAAACCGAAACGACCCATTTAGAAATATACTGGTTTATGGTATAATTGATCATTATAATAATGAAATGATTTAAACTTTAGATCTAGATTGAAGAGAAAGGGGTTGAAACAGAGGTGGAGTCTAGTAGGGAGGGGGATGGAGCTAACTTTGAAGTTGAGATAAACGATTCTCTGTATCGGAAGCCGTAGTAGAACTTTTCAGCGAGACAGAGTTCACTGTCTATGCTGTTTATCAGCGAATATTGGGCAACACTCTTCTCAGGGTCCTTGTGGTTACTCTTCGACTGAGTGGGAGGAGTTAGAGCGAATGGGAGGAGTTAGTGCAAGTGGGAGGAGTTGGAGGAGTTAGTGAGGGTGGGAGGAGTTAGAGCGAGTGGGAGGAGTTAGTGAAAGTGGGAGTAATAATAAGGAAAAGAGTTCTGAACAGAAGTGAATAATATCTAGCAAGAGCTGAATAGTATGAGTTTGATGAGGGGGTGCTATTGGGGTATTATTGTAGTGCTATTGGGGTGTTATTGGGGTGCTATCGGAGGACTAACGACGCTAATGGACACTTTGTTCAGTTCATTGATGTATAGTGTACGTAGAAGTAATACCTCCTTATTGTTTGTGCATTGTTTGGCAAACGGCAGCTTACTGATGAACTTCTTCTCTATGGGGTAGTGGGGGCGGGGGGGGTTATTAGTAGTGGTGTGGTAATATAGATGGGGGTAATGTGGATGGGGTTTTAGTGGTGGTGGTGGTGGTGGGGTAGTGATTTGTAATGCAAGCGTATGCTATGCATGAATACATTATTACAGGGTAATATATTCTATAATTATTAATAATATAAGAACGAGGTATAGGTAATAGTACTACAGTAGTACAATAGCTAATACAATAATACATCTTTCTTGGTTGTGATTCAATGCAAGAAAAAAAGTAAATATATAAATCTGAGCATAATCCATTGGATCCACTAATAAGTATTGTTTATTTAACAATGATAATAATGATAATCATTTATTAGAGGTCTTTTGTTTATAATTGTATGATAAATAAAACAGTGCAATATATTAGTCCTTCTAAAGAGATTCACAATGTAAGACGTAAATCTATAGTTGACGTACAGCATATAAAAGTGATTCGCCCACTAATAATAAGCACCGATATCGATGATGTACCCTGCGCCCCTTATCCACCCCCACCCCTAAGTATGGTATAGTGAGAGAAACCTTCAACCATGGGTAGAGAATAGCGACCGGTAAGAGCTCTGAAGGCTTCGTAACAGAAGATATCGATGGTGTACCCCGCGCCCCTTATCCACCACCCCCACCCCTAAGTATGGTATAGTGAGAGAAACCTTCAACCATGGGTAGAGAATAGCGACCGGTAAGAGCTCTGAAAGCTTCGTAACAGAAGATATCGATGAGCAGAGCCTCCTTATAGCACTCGGTGGCTAGCTGGTGATTCTCTAGACCCTCGTAGCAGCGCGCCTTCAATAGTACCATCGCGGACTTCAGCTGGAGTGGGCGGGGTGAGGCGAGGGGGGGTAATGTGGGGTGATTAGAGGGGGTGAGCGGGATATATCACGGGGCTGTAATGGTTATAGGGTGAATAGAGTTACCCGTCACATTATTTGATGTTGTGGCGTTCACACATTATAACTAAAAGTATCTATTTATACATGTCAATATTGAGACACACAGTAACCATGCATATAGTTTAAAGTATTCATTACATTTAATAAACTATATCACGCTGATGGAGTAGTTAGAAATAGTTGATATAATTGTGTTTCTTAAGCTAGTGGGAAACCCCCTTTATAATAATTATTATTTTGTTTTTATCTTGTAATTTATTATTATGTTTCTATATATTATTTTATTTTATAAATATAATTATAACCTATATGATTGTAATTATTTAAATACATTAAATATGAATTGTTAATGTTGTCTGTATAAATATGGGTTTTAACTTATTATTAATTTAAATTAATAATATAATAATACATATTATCCATGAGAATTTAACTAAATTACATTTTATATATATAATTTATTTTAATAATAAATTAATACTGTTTCTTTTGTAGATTTATTAATATTTTATTTTTAAAATCTCTGCAAACTCAGATATTAATACTATTATATCTTACTTATTGAGATGTATTAACAATACTATGTATAATATTGGCGGGAATTTTAATTCCAACTGAAAATCATTCAAAGTGTATGAAATTAGTTTATTATTTACGATATTCAAGATTCAAATTTTCGAACACAAAAATCTGATAGAATATATTCCTATATTAGTGTATAATTTTAATAAATATTTCACAAACTAAAACATCCTATTGTAAGAATTTATACATGAAATTATCTCATCACAGTGTTGATGTTAAACTAGTCTTTTTAGCATCAAACATTATTATAAGTTTGAATTACAGAGAAATTAAAATAATAAAATATTTATTTATAATCTGTTATCTGCTGTATTGCATTGGGTAACTACTGTAGAACTATAATCAAGAATATCAGTATAACCTGAATACTAATATAGTGTTAGTGGTGATGGGGTGAAAGAGATAGAGTAGTGATGGTGGTATATTAATGATTATACTTAATAATTACGGTTGCTAATAATTTAATTTTCTTAAATATGAAAATTATGTGTGTACAATATTTATTTAGTTTTAATATATTTAAAATTAATTTTATTAAAATTAAATTGATTTATACGAATATGTATGTATGTATATATATATATATATATATATATATATATATATATATATACATAAGTAAAGTTTAAACTAATAAAAATACCAACATCCCCCATTGGTAAACAATTCACTTTCCTGGTCATCATCTCGTACTCCCTAACGCGATCTTTAATCGGTGGGTACACCTGGATCAGAATCTTCAGCGCTTTCGCATACTCTTTGGTGTGGAACTTTTAACGCGATAGTGAGAATTAGTCAACGATCATCGAATCGCCTCTACGTAACACTACTAATATAGGGAGATGAGTATATGTAGCAGTGGGGGGGGGGTCTGAAACATTACTACTATAGGGAGATCTGTACACATTCATGTCTAAAAGTTCAGTGAGCTAGAGAGACTAAAAGTTCACTGTTACTGTCATGGAGGTATTCAACCAAGGTAAATCACCGAGTGTAACAATAATACCACTACATTAAATGTTTCTCAAGAAAACAGAGTGTATTGAAGTTCGATTAATTACGTATCCATATTAGATTACTAAAGCCTTGTTGGAGTAAATAACCACTACTTTGATCGTTCGGTATGAATCATCGTAATGAAATGTATCGATCGTGTTAGATAAAGTGGTTAAATGAAACATCAAACCGAATAAAAGTTTTAGTATAAAACCTATTGTAAATATAAAATAATAAAAAATCATATACGAATAATTATATATATATATTACATTCGATATTATGCTTATAAAAAATATTCGTATTATTTTATTAATAATCAAATAGTTTCATTTATAAATCTTGGTATTAGAACATGATGCGGCCTATACTGTTACACTAGATATACTTATATCGCGTACGTACACGTAATAGTTACATAATGGAGTCTCGTACTGTACGTGACGTAGAGATACAGACAGACGATACAGCTAGTGCCATCTAGTGGCGGTTACGGGTACTAACGTAACAATCCGCAGCCATGTATTGAGCAAACAGGAAGTTCTGCGTGAAATAGGGAATATAGAGACGACATCATTATACATACTATTGGTATCGGGGGGGGTTGTGTGCATGTGCGTCGCCTATATACTAATTGTATAATAACTATATCCAGTATTATACCATTATTATTAATATATATTCTTATTTCGTAATTATTATTATATTATAAATATTCGATAATTTTGTTATACGGATATTCTTAATATAAGCTACGCATAGCTTCTGAATATCCTTCTGTATATTAATTCAATATTCAGTAAACATTCATTCATTCATACGGTGAACTAGTAGATATTGTGGCGACAATGAAGACTTATCTCATACACTCTGGATGTCAATGTACAAGACTGGCATCACGATTACGACCTATAAATATATTCTACTATGCTGTATACTGCCGTATACTACTATAGTAGTCTATATTCCATATACTACTATAGTATATACTATATTATATTGCATACACCATTCGATGCGATTAAATAATAAAGATTACTCTAGAACAATTAATGATCAATACCTATAGTGTAGTATATAAAACAATTACACGATTAGAAACAGATTCAGAGGACTAGGGAAACCTTTTCGAGTTCATATTTGGACAGGAAGTACAAAGATCGTCGGAATTGTCGCGCCCTAAACAAACACGTCGCGAATATAAGGATATCGACTAGGGAGGCTACAAAACGAGGGCATATTAGGTCGCGGTTACCGACGATAGGTCGTAGTGGTTAGTGTCACCATCGCCTCGCACGAGGAGTGAACTTTACGGAGAGATTTAACTATTGTGACTAACGTTCACTCGATATCGATATGATTTTCTCCGCCCAGTATATCGCTGAATCATATTGATGCTGAGGGGAGGGTAATGGGATGAGTGCAGTTAGTTTATAACATATAATCACATTTGTATTGTTATTACTGGTATTAGTATTATCATTATTGCTATTAGTATTACTAAAATTAGTATTACAGAGTATTATTATAATTATTACAATTGTTGATCATAAATGTAAAGGTTGTTAATGAGAACAATTCAATAGAGCTAATTACCTACTTAAAGTTACATTAAAACATACAACCTATATTTTGTACTTATTCATATTGAATATTAACAATTATGTATGATGTAGATGATAACACTGTTTTGGATGTAGGCTTTAGATGATTGCTAGTATATCACATACTGTGTGTAATGCTACAGTAGAGAAGTTATGTATGTGTATACATAAGATTTAGAAATTAAATTAATTGTTTAGTTTATATTTTATGTTAAACTTTGTTTTAAATAATGCGATCAGTTACCTAACTAATACTATAAATTATAGTCTATAACATTAAGCTATATTAAATATGATAGTATAGATCTAAACTATTGATTTGTAATTTTTATTAATTTATCACGAATATAGATTTTAATGAAATATTAAAAGCTTGTAATATATTACATAACATTATTTACAAAATCGGTGTACAACAAAATGGCCGTCCCATGGCGATATATCTTTAACTAATTGCTAAGTTACTACACGAGTTGGGAACGGTTTATAAAATGTTACCATCAATTAAGGCGGGTGGCGATCGCGCATAGAAACAACCGCTATTGATTAAGCTTATATAAAACATATAGGATATACACACACATACATTCACACACACACACATATATATATATATATATATGGGTGTTTATTCTAATTAGTAATCTCATTTTATCAATAAATGTATCATACACTGTATGATTCATATAGTCACTATACTTATTATAGTTAATAATAATAATAATAGTGTATGATACATATTGATGTGTAAATAATATTCACTGCATATAAACATATAATCTATTTTTAACTGTATACGCTATGCGCGCTCGCCGCCCGCCTCAATTTCTAGTAACATTTTGAAAACCGTTCCCAACTCATGCCCCCCCCCAATTGCTATACTATTGTAAACATATTAAATATATTAACATAATATTACATATTTATAATATTATAATAATATTAATTAAATTAAGTATATAATAAATATAAATATAATAATTATAATTATAATGAATTATCTGAAAGAAGCCGCCGATTATTATTATGAGAATTTCAGAGTTCAGGATGGGCAGTACTTATATGCACTACTGCACATTATTATAAGACGTATAATCATTATAAAACCCGAAAATAAAACTCTGAAATACTAATAATAATATGCGGCCTTCTTCGAGTTTCACGATTATAATTATATATTAATGCGGTTATTTGATTATTAAAGTCGAAAGTTTAAACCTTTAATAAAAAGTTGTTTACTTTGATACTAAATACTTTGATATTTAGAGTATCTGATCTTTTAGTATGCCTGAATGAATACATAATAACAAATTCTTATATTATATTTACAAATTAAATTAAATATGCGGTAAATAATTTTAAAATCAAAGATTAATAGAATTGCTTGAAGACACAATGTAAATAAATGTATTGTTGATATTGGATACATAATATTGGAAAAATAATGTTTAAATATATAATTATAATAACACACATTTATATAAATAATACATAGTTTATAATAATATTACTAATTTATAATAATATATTTTTAGATTAATACATTAATTTACAATATAGCATTTAAACATTAAATACATACTTAAATAAATTATTTGATTTATTAAATTAATCTAATTATCACGATAATCTATTACTAATTAATATGGTTTGTATGTAAGGTATTTAATAATATATATATATATATATATTAAAAGGTATTTAAAATTAATCATTAATATATTTGTAATATTTAATATCATATTGAATATGATATTCATATTCATAAAATTATATTAAATATATGTGGTGTATACAGACTAAGGGCAATTATACAATAATTTATTGTCATAACAAAATTCATTTTAATTCTGAAAATGTATCAAATAGTTACTACTATGATAGTATAAATTAACTTATATTATTAATTATCAAGAGTAGATAATATGTTTGTTTTATTTATATAACATTTATATTTATTATAAATATACACATATATATATATATATTATTGAATATTATGAATATTTATGAATATTAATCATTACATATATATATATATATCAGTATTAGTTTATATCGAAATAATATTAATTTAATATATATATATATACATGTTGAAATAAAATTGCTGTCAGTCGGTTGAAATCACATATTTAATATAATATAATATTATACTTAATTATTAACTTATTCATAACGTAATGCTTATAATTAATAATTATAATAATTATTAAAATATATAAAAAATCCCGAATAAAGTGTTATCATCATAAGTATGAATTATGATATATTGATAATTACCCATTATCATAATGATTATGCTATGGATCCTATATCATAGGGATATAAGCATTAGTTAAAATAGTGTATATTTTAAATTGTTTTACGATGTTAGAATAATATATTATTAAAATGCAATCATTGTTATTCCATTCCCATTAATACATTATTATTATTCACATAATATCATATAATAAATATTTAAATTTAAACGTAAACTGTTTTCTCTATAAAGGCCTTTTAACGCTTATCGCCGATTTACGACGCTACAAAGTAAATCGCCATCGATCCGTTGTTAAAACAATATAAACATATAACTCGCAGTACGGCCACTGGCAGAGAAATCTACCCGAAGTGACCTCCGTGAACTCTATCGACTCGGCGGATACGATCACCGAGGAAAACGTGAAAAGTGAGGAAACCATAGTACCCGTTCCCGTGAAAATTATACGTGAGGTTCAGCGACTGACGATTTAGTTTCGTTTCCGCGTTGCGATCGTTCCGAAATTGTCGTTCATATTGTTATCGTTTAATCGTATACATCGATATACTTACGTTCAATATATATATATCGTTTTATACACTTAAAAATGGTTTAACCGCTTGAAACCGACGAAAGAGAATACGTTCGTCGTGCGCGCGGTATATTCGCGTCCGCATTAACGCGCGTATTATCCCCCGCGCGCGCGTCGAGCAGAGAAACCCGACCCGAGGCGTAGAGTTCCCTCCGAACGGTAACCTCGCCCTGAGCGAAGGTCAAATAGCACGTCGTATCCTAGGCTATCGTTCCGAGGACAGCGATACAAGCTATGACTCAGACGAAGAGTTCTTCAAGATCACGCCCTACCGCATCACCAGTCTCTACGTTAGTACCGCTCTTGTTCGCTCGTTACTCGGTTCTATTGTTACTACGTTCTATTGTTACTACGTTCTATTGTTACTACGTTCTATTGTTATGTTCTATTGTTACTGTTATCGTTTACTATCGTTACGTTATATTGTTTTATATCGTTACATTATATTGTTTAAATAATTTAAATAATTGTTGAAGTATGGTATACGCTTTACTCATTATACAAATATATATTTATAATATATATTGTTATTGTTATTGTTATTTTTATTTGGTGGAGTCCTTTCATCCCATCCAGGAACTTAGATGAAGTTTTCACTTATAACCATATATGGCTCTAATGTCCCTTCGAAGCCGCTCTCATGTTAATGCATCCATGGTTTTAACGAGAGCCGATCATTTATTTATACACAATTATATAAGATCACTTCTAAATAATATTTTAAGACACATTTTATAAAATTAATTAATGGTCCGGATGAGGGTCGAACCCGTGTCCTACTGCTTGTGTATCTGATGCCTTAGCCACTGAGCCACTCAGGCAGTTACAATATATATATATTAGATTCCTTATTGATTTTTCATAATTAATATATTGATTACTATGACGGATATAATGGAATTTATATTTATTAATTACTAAATTATTATTTATTACAGTTATAGATTACATTTTATTTTACTATTTGAATATGTTCGTTAATATCAGTAATTGTAATAAATATCATTTATTATACATGTAAGTCATAGTTATATACATACAAGCTAGACATATTAGAATAATTAGTTAAAATTCACAATATACTACTGAAAATACTTCTGATCAAACAAAAGTTATATGAAATTAATCATCAATATTTCTTTGTGTTCCCTAATTACCTATAGTAATGTTGGTTTAGTATTCACATTATATCTCCATGCAATATAACATTGCATTCAATGCATTGTTAATTAATGAATAAGAATGCCTGCAGAATTTAAATGCATTTTCTAAACTTAAGTATTACAATGAACTAGTATTAATATAAACTTTGTACGAAATTTAAGAAATATATTATAAAATTATATAAATATAAGAAGATTTCTATCACAAATTCCACAACAAATCTATAATATCTGCTTCATCTAGAAATGTTATCCAGACCACGAATTCACTAGTACATTTTCATTTATCACCACAATAATAATTGTTATTGTATTGAGTTATGCTTACGATAAAGGTTAGATCTATAGTAATAGCTCTATTGAACGTTAATCTTCTACTTGTTTCAAAATGAGATCCGAGTCAGCATATTATAATCTATAAATATATACCAATAGATTTCCACGTACAGTATATATTACTAATATTAGTAAATATTACTAATATTAGTATATAATATATATCCGTATATTAAAATCATAAACTCTTTACTAACATTTAAATCTACATATTTACACAAATATATAAATGATAGGGATTTATTAAACAATTTTCTCCTATTTTCTTCTCCGAGTTGTAATGAGTACCGAGTAAATAGCCGGCGATACAAATTAACGACACTAGCAATTGAGTAATGTAATCGAGGAGTAATATCTCACACGCGAACTTCTAACGCAGAGGGACGCGGGAACCAACGACCCCGAGGCTATACCTGACTTCAAGGCGATGTCCGTGTCCGACGCAGACCTCGCTAAGAAGAAAGGCGGCCACCAGATGTCGCCACAGAAAGGCGGCCCTCGGTCAGGCGTGAAGTTCAACGTTAATGACAACTCCGTCGATGTTAGTCACTATGGTTACACGAGCAATGTTTAGTCAAGGTGTTAGTGATCAGTGCCTAGTCGAGGTGTAGTAACCAGTGTTTAGTGGAGGTGTTAATGATCTCTCGTTGATGGTATTAGTAATGATTTGTTACTTATGATATTATTAACATCGTTAGTATATTATTAACATTTTATTAATTACACTTGATTATCCCAAGTTTATTATACACCTATACTTATATTCATGATTATGTATTACTAAATAATATATATTTAGTTTACTCGTATATAATTATAATATTAATTACCCATTAAATATTTAATAATAATTATATAATCTCGTAATTATTTTTTACCAATACAAAATTCAATAATATATTTTTTATTTAAAATCCATATTATAATTTCTATCCTCTATTGAATTGTGATTATTGATATCAATTCAATAAATTTGATTAATTATGTTATCAATAACACAATCAGTTAGCATTGTATGTAATAGGTGTTAAATTAAATATTTAACTAATTTAACTAATTTAACATAACTATTCATACTTAACTCTTCGTAGTCTGTAGAAATGACTGCAGAGAAGTACTTAGTCGATGCCAAGGAGCTCGTGGATTCCGTGATTTACAGTTCTATGAAACACCTAAAAGACGAGAAGGTTAATAGGAGGGGTAGAGAGTGAGGGAGATAGGACGCTATCTTCAGAACTACCTTCATACCCAACTCGAGAGTAATTCCCGAATCAATCGTATTGAGCTCATTTAGTCATTTTCTAAACTGTCGCGTTTTAATCATGAACACGTATAACTATGACTCGTAAATAGATAATCAAAATGATGATCTACTGATTCACTAACTTCGTTTACTAATTTATGTATTGATAAATTGTTAAATTTACATTTTTAAATTTTATAAACGTCCGTACGTATATTTATACGCTGTACATTATCGGTATACGTATATTTATAAAAATATAAAGTTGATTGTAACTTGTAAGTTCTGATGCTCTAAACTACATAAACGTATAGCACTAAGATCTGCCACCGTACTACTTGATAACATAAACACATCGGTTGTGGCCACAACTTGTCCGCGATAGTTATCATTATTAAATTAGAAATCCGGCAACCTATTTTTACCTACATACCAGCGAGAAACAGCTTGGACGCCGACATAGTTTTCATATTTAATAAGTGAGCGGCGATATATTCAAAGATAATTAAATATATAGGCAATGTACATAAATATTCGAATATCGATGAATATTCGGCCGACTTCGATACAATCCGCGCGATAGTTACTATAGTTACGCGATAGTTACGCAATAGTTATGCAATAGTTACGATGTAGTTCAGAGGTCGTGCTTATTAACATCGCGCTACCGACAGTTCCTGCGAGAGAAGACGATCACTTCGATGGTGGAGGATCTGTCGCGTGAATTCCAGCCCGTACCGGTCAAGAAAATCATGATGACAGACGCCCAGATTCCCAACATCGAGTGGATGACTATCGACGAGTTCACGATACAACGAGCGCTCGAGCGGCTCACCTCCTATATCAAGGTCGTACTGCGTTAACGAACGCCGCCGTGATAACGAGTAAACGTCGTGTTAACGTAACAAAATTTGTAATGAAATTAAAAAGTATTAAACGTAATTCATATTTGAAATTGGAGATTTATTTTTTTCTAAATAATTATGAAATTAATTTTTCAATTTTCTATATATGACTCCATGTGATCTATAGAAATCATATAATGTGTTTAAGATATAAATATATATATATATATATATATTATTTTTATATCAAACAAAATTATTAGAATATATCATAAACTAATCTTAATATCATATTGAATACTAGTGAATGTGAGAAAATAATTATTTCGAGATAAATGTGTTTAAAAATATTCTAGTCAAATAATAAACATTTTTTTTTTAATTTTGATAATAATTAATATACTAGTTAGGTAATATTCTACCTGTACAATCATACTAAAATATATAGTCCTACATTTTTTTATTTAATATTTTATAATTTCTATCATTTTTATTTTGAACTAGATTAAATACGGTTTTTATAGTACTTATATATAATTACATTAATTCATAAAAAAATTAAGTCAAATAAAATTAATTATTTGAAAACCCCTAAAGAATGAATTAATAATGATGATCAATATAAATTTCATTTGAATTATGATTAGTCAAGGTAATTAATCGATATCATCATTATAGCTATAACTAGATATATACTTGTAGTTCAGTAGAAATAATTAATTTTCATTAAGTTTCAGATTGCGAAATTGTACATAATTGCTGCATATTAATATTTAAATATCTCAACACATGATCACTGACAGTGAAAGCTTTATATTATACTCATTAATTTGAAAAATTGTTTGATAATAAATTATGCATATAATTGAAATTGGTCATCTTATATTTCCTCAGAATTAAAATTTCACAGCATCAATAATATATAGCTATTATAAATATAAGTATTATTGTTATTTTATTTTGGTGGAGTCTTTCATCCCATCCAGGATCTAGATTAAGTTTTTACTTATAACCATATTGCTCTAATGTCCCTTCAAAGCCGCTCTCATGTTAAGGCATCCATGGTTTTAACGAGAGCCAATCATTTGTTTATACAAAATTATATAAGATCACTTCTAAATATTATTTTAAGACCTATTTTAATGGATCGGACGAGGCTTGAACTTGTTACCTACTGCTTGTGTGTCTGACACCTTAGCCAACTGAGCCACACAGTCAGTTATTAAATTATATATATATATATACCTTACCATACCAGGTCGAGCTTACTCGGCAGTTCATTACATGTATCCTCCATTCCTCTCTATGACTCATCGCTATCGGTAGTTACTCATTTGTGCACATCGTGTCATCTCTTAATCGGTCTAAATATGTTTTCATAGGCCTTCCTCGAGAGCGTCGTCCGAGTTGTGGATTCCAGAGTAATACTTTACTATATCGTCAGAATGATAGTCAACATCAGTAGTGTATACAGTTGGGTATCTCTCGTTTTTTCTTTTTATAAGATTGAATTCTAGATTTGAGTTACTATCAACTGATTTTTTCAATATATAATCGAAACATATAATGAATAGAAATGGTGCAAGTGTATCTCCTTGTAGTACTCGAGTAGTTATATCGAAAAAGGTGTGTCACTGGTAATCTTACCATGGAGCGGGTGTTTTTGTAGAGCATCAATATGGCATTTACGATTTCAGTGGGTATACCATATATGATTGAGATATCTTTCATCTTTTCACGATTTATTGAATCAAAAGCCTTTGAAAAGTCTATAAATAGGAGAGTAGCTGATAGGTTTTTAGACTTTACTACTTCTAGTATACATCGAATTGTTAACATTTGTTCTGTCGTTGATCTCTTTGTTCGGAAACCATTTTGATTTTTCCTCAGTGTAGGATCTATCTCTGGTCTTATCCTATTTAATAGCATCAGGTTATATATCTTAGCTGCAATTGGAGTTAGTGTGATTCACCGATAGTTTTTTTGTGATAGTAAGATCTTCTTTTTTAGGGAAAGGAAGTAAACATCCTTCATTCTATCTGTCTAATGGTTCTTGAGAATATACACTATTGCACTAGATTAGTAAGATTTCTTGAAATTCTCCTAGTTTCCATACTTGAGCTGGTATTTCATTTAAGCCAACATATTTTCCATTTGTTATGCTTTTCGTAGCTATCTTTAATTAATCTATTATAAAATGCCTTTTTTGATATCTAGTTCATTTTATATAGTCAATGTACTTTCATCGTTTGATGTGGGAATTGATGGTTTACCAAGTTCCTTGAAATGGTCGTTCCATAGTTGAATTCGTTCTTTTCCACTATTTGCTTTAAGTTTTGCTCTGTTTGAGTTATTTCTTCCACTAAATTACTATTGCACTAGTTTAGTAAGATTTCTTGAAATTCTCCTAGTTTCCATACTTCAGCTGGTATTTCATCTAAGCTAATAGGTTTTCCATTTTGTATGCTTTTAGTAGCTTCCTTTAATTCATCTATTGTAAATATATTTAAAATATATATATATATATATATATATATATATATATTTATAACTGCCTGTGTGGATCAGTTTGTTAACGCATCAGACACACAGCTAGTAGGAATCTTGTTCAGAACCAGTCCGGACCAATAAATAGGTCTTAACATAATATTTAGAAATAATCTTATATAATTATGTATAAATAAATGAGTGGCTCTCGTTAAAACCATGAATGATAACAAATAGCAAATATATATATTTGTTATTTGTTATTTTATTTTGGTTGAGTCATTTCATCCCATCCAGGAACTTAGATGAAGTTTTCACTTATAACCAATAGCTCTAATGTCACATCAAAGCCGCTCTTGTGTTAAGGCATCCATGTTTTTAACGATAGTTGATCATTTATGTATAAACAATTATATAAGATTAAATCTAAATATTATTTTAAGTATTATAATATTTATTTGTTATTTTTGGTTATTTTATATATATAAATACATAAAAACCTGATTTTAAATTTATTAAACATAACTATAAATATTTCACTCGATATTCCGCTATCCATTTACGGTAACGATTATGATGATTAGAACATTTGTAACGTTGGCCTATAATACACAGATGGCGTGGATAGTGCAAGACTCGTGGCTGTACTGCATAGGACACGAGTCGAGCACCCGAGACAACTTCAGCGAGAAGCACGTCTTCAAGATAGTGTGGTCGGTGCCCACCAGGCGGACTCCGATACCGCGGTCCACCGCACACGTCTACTTCACGTTCAAGTGTTCTACGATCAAACCCAGGGTAGCATGCGTGTAGCCACCTATCTAACCTCTAGCTCCGTCTATACGACCTCTATACCCTCCTATCTGATATCTAGCTCCATTTATACGACCTCTATACCCTCCTATCTGACCTCTAACTCCATCTATACGACCTCTATCTCCTCCTAATCTGACTTAAGCAATTTTGACCTATACTATCGTAATAAATATTTCTATTGTATTCGATATATCGGAAATGGGATATAAATGAGAAATATATATTTATATATATATATATAAAGGAAAATATTATATTTTTATAGGATATTTGGATATTATATTGGATATTATATTGCATAATATGTTGTGAGATGAAACATATATGATGATTAACGAATATCTATAAATAAGAGCTAGTTAAGGATAATCAGCTAATAGTCTTAAGACCTTAGTACTGTTATATTCCAGTAGGGGGATGAAATAATACATAAATGTTAATGCGTTACGCCATGTTGTTACCATATTGTCAAATACCAATGATTTGTGAATGGTAGTGAGATAGTATGTGATAAGATATGATAAGATAGTATAGCGACCTTAAATTGTATATTCGTAATAATAATTTACCTACATTATTATGATCCATATAACTCTTAATAATTATATAAATATATATATATTTTTTAATATATATACACATTTAAATTATGATGATATCTACATTATTATACCTATTTTATACGTTTTATTATAAGATTGTGACAGTTTTTTATTCGATGAAAGTACATTGATGATTTCACTATTTAGTAATAATTGTGAAATTAACCTTACGCTTCAGTTAGGTATTACTTTCCATCAACAACTGACTTAACGACCCACTAAACAGGGGTGCACTAACACTAACACTTAACCCCCGCCGCTTGCCCCACAGGACTTTCCCGTAGAAGTGTTCTACCAGTTGGAGACGAATAGTCTGATTCATCGGCCCGGACAGATACGCTTCCAGGAGAAATGGCTTAAAGACATCATCATTAACAAGAACGCAGTTATGGAAAGCATCTGCTTCTAGATCTGATTCATCATCATCATCACTACTACTACATCACCACTACTACTACTAATACTACTACTACTACTACATAACCACTACTACTACTACTACTACTACTACTACTACTACTACTACTACATCACCACTACTACTATTAATACTACTACTACTACTACTACTACTACTACTACTACTACTACTACTACTACTACTACTACATCACCACTACTACTACTACTACTACTACTACTACTACTACTACTACTACTACTACTACTACTACTACTACTACTACTACTACCACTACTACTACTACTATACTACTACTACTACTACTACTACTACTACTACTACTACTACTACTACATCACCACTACTACTATTAATACTACTACTACTACTACTACTACTACTACTACTACTACTACTACATCACCACTACTACTACTACTACTACTACTACTACTACTACTACTACTACTACTACTACTACTACTACTACCACTACTACTACTACTATACTACTACTACTACTACTACTACTACTACTACTACTACTACTACTACTACTACTACTACTACTACTACTACTACTACTACTACTACTAATACTACTACTACTACCACTACTACTACCACTATTATTACATCTACATATAACTTTACAATTACTATCATTAGAACAACTACCATTATAGTTGTGACAGCCTTTGTGATATTTAATTTACACTTAAAACATTCCATTGTTATGATCAGAACAATGTGAGTATCCTGATATTACGTTTATAATAATGCTCTAGTATTAACTTGATTCAAATATGTAATACATATTTTTTATATATTCTATGCGATTGTTATAATTTCATTTCCTATATACAACTATATTGCTTAAGTAATAAATATAATATATCACATTTTTTATTAAAAAATTACTGAAAATATCTTACATATCTTAAAAATATTAGTCAATGAAGCATAACATATAGATGCATAATTATGTTCATTGTTATATCAAAAAATTTGCTTTATTGTTTAAATATTTCTTTTGTTTACATTTTTTGACTGATAACTTCATGGAGATAAAGAAAATAGATAATATTTGTATATTAGTTCCCCTATCATATATTAGATTTATACCATATCATTCTATAATATATCTTACAATACAATAAGTATAATGCAATTTCATATATAATATGCTATACAAGACAAATATAGTATATATCTACTAAATAAAGTCATTAAATTAATCATAAATATTCTTTTATTACAAAAATGATTGTTACTGGTTATAAATTATATTATTTAATATTATTGTGTTTATAAACATATTTATTAAACTAAAGTACATAAAATGACAAAACAAAATATGTGTATTCATATCAAATTTCTTTTTTATGTAATTATAAATGGTATATCACAATATATTTATGTTTAATATATATTCATAATTATCAACAACATATAATTTTCAATATAATTTTATTAATTTACACATTGCATTTATATTATAGTTATTATTAATATATAGTTATTCTTTTTTTATGTAATTATAAATGGTATATCACAATATATTTATGTTTAATATATATTCATAATTATTAACAACATATAATTTTCTATATAATTTTATTAATTTACACATTGCATTTATATTATAGTTATGGTGTATTCACATTACAAGTTAGTTATATATATATAGTAATAAATGTTAATCATATTAGAGCTAATGTTACATAATAATAATATACACAATATTTATACGTGCACGTTTGATCTGTCATTAAGAATAATAAACAACATCGACTAAGTGGAAGCTCCCGGAAGTTAATAAACAATATAGGGCCGGTACGCAAACACACGAGACACAATGCCCGTGTACATTTCACCATAGACCCGTCTACATGAACCTACAATCGGAGGAGAGCGTGGCGTAAGGGTTCACGGGGTCAGGGTTCAACTTGTTCACGCCTACCACCGAAAACTTCTGCATCTGGTCTTCATCTGACCGCTACCTCCTGTTGCCGCAGCTCGCTTGACATCGGTATGCGAGGTGGCACTCTTCTGCAGAGAGTTCAGGACGATATCATCCATCATGTCGATTAAGTCGTGGTCGTGTTCTTTCGCGGGGTTGATGACTTCGCCTCGTCCTCGTCCTCCTCCACCGATACTGCTAAGACCCGCCCTCTCCTCAGTGGTGCGACTGGTTGCTGTGTGGGCGCCGTCCACAACCGCAACACCATTGTTCGAGTGGTCGGCGACGATGGCGTTAGGAACACCGGCGGTCAGTATTTTCGTCCAATGAGCTGGTTGGCGAGTCATCCCTCTTCGCGAGCCCTGCCGAGTTGACCTATGAACCCTACTTCCTCTTTTTTCAAGCTTCACACCTATATATATATAGGTCATATATGTCATATAATGAGGATAATGTTTACGGTGAGCAGAAATTTTCAATTTGACTTATAATTCACTAATATATTTATATTTCAACACCTTATAGAATATACATATTTAATATAACGAATGAGGATATAAAAACTGACACGACTTTTCATTTGAGATAAACATTTTACTTGTATATTAATATTTCATTTCGATATTATATTTTTTCTAAATTTGTTAGGTAAAATATATATTTGTAATCAAAAAATTCAGTATTTTTTTAAATATATCATATATATGAATGTGATAATATATTTTATGATTATTATTTATAAATATAAATGAAAAATATCTATTATAAATATTAGTCATTTTGTAACTTCTTATAATATCTTAATATGTATTGTTTACAATGTAAAATGTATTTAAAGCATTCCTATAGTATGACTAATATATACATATTAATTATGTATACTGCATATAGTTTGAACCGAAATAAAGAAAGAGAAACCTAGGTTAAAAGAAAACCACTTTAACATATCAAATACTAATTAATAATAATGTATTATATTCTATGTATAGATAGCTATCACTGATATTATTTCAACAATGTTATAACACAATTATAATAACCATTGTTTTCTTTAGATACTTTTTTGTCAATATTATCACAGCTTTCCTGTAACATGATTTATAAATTATTGTAAATAACAACAATTATATTAATATATAAATGATGAAGGATAACATTCAATGTAGGATGAATGTAGAAAATACAATTTAGAATGTAAATTATAATTTATTTTAATAAAATATCTGTATCACAATAATATATTTAATATATTAGGTTTAACTCTTGAAAGTATATAATCTATAATATAATATTAAAAATATATGTAGGATTTCAAGACATTGTAGGTGACACTAGGGGCGCTGGAACGATTTTGAATGTAGCGGGGACCAACCACTCAAACAAATGTTGTGGTAAAAGTAGGGGAGACCAACACATAGGAGGTCCTCCTAGATTTTAAAGTGAGGTCGGGGGGCATATCCCCCCGCCCCCCCCCCCGTTGCAGCGCCCCTAGGTGACAGGAATGATAATACGTATTACGGATATCCTACAGATATTAGGTGCGGTTAGCATCAAGACCTCCTATAACGAGGTTATAGGAGGTTATAGGAGGTCTTGTTAGCATACACTTGTGTGTTAACCTGAAGTCTGTCTACTTTGTTCGTCAGGACATCGATGCTCGTCATGATCTGTAACAACACATCGACGATCTGTTTGAACGCGATCGGGGGGTATATAGGGTCATTAGGGCATAACATGTCATTCTCGATGCGTAGTTATTTATTAATTATAATTAATATTAACATTACTTATTGTTGAGTTTATATTATAGGTTTTATTAATTATATTGCTAATTGAAATATATAATAGGACTAAGATAGATGTTATATTACTATGATCTGGTTATTGTTTACCTTAGCTGACTGACCATCACAGCTAGTGGAAGCAATCATTGAATCTGCTCTCTTCAGTTCGCTAACATTTGTCTATTTATTATTAATTAAATATTTAGTATATTAACATGTTAATGTTGCAACCTATATATTTATCTTTATAAACTCATAAATATATAACTAGGAATATATATATATATATATATATATATATATATATATATATATATATATATATATATTACAATAGCTAACCGTATGACATTTAACTTCATACATTTCGTTAAATATCAAAGTATCATCAGATGTTACCTTATTTTGTTTAGTAGGTTCATATATAAATTAAAATTATAATAATTATTATTGATATTATAACCTCCTATAACAGAATATATATATATATATATATATATAGGTTATCTATCCTATAGTATATCTAGGAATAGGTCATATATAATATATAATATTATTAATTAATTGCATACATTGTATCTGTTGCTCTAATTAAGAGTTATATTAGGTATTGTAATTACCCGATTGGATGGTTTGCTAGACGAGCGTAGGCCTATGCTTTCCGATCTTAAGAGATGAGCTATATCTCCTTCTCCCTTGCAGCATTTTTTGGCAGTCTTGCTTTTTTTTGATTTAGGCTAAAATGTTATAATTAATATTTTAGTAAATATATTATGTAGGTAATAAATAAATATAATACATTATATAATAGTGTTAGATACCTAATACGTATAAGTAAATGATAATACGTAAATATATTTGTTATAAACTATGGGAAAGTAACCGAATACGGACAGTGCCCGAATACGGACACTCTCGGCATCTCAGAAACCATAAATCCTACAAAAAAATGTTTAATGAATAAAATATTCATAATTATAAAATTAGTCTAAAAAAGTATTTTTTATTTTTGAATTATACAAAATATTGCTAATATATCCAATAAACTGATTTTTTTATTACGTTTTTAAATTTATGAAAAAAATGTCATCTTAAAACCTTCTCAAGAATATACAAATGTATCGATATAAAATATAACACTATATTATTAAAAAATAAAGCATTCTAAAATTGTATTTAAATTTCTATATTTTTAATTAAATATTCATTAAGTTATAAGCATATATATAGAGGTCATATAAGTTCCTAATACGGACACTCAAAATGTCTTAATACGGACACCCTATAACAAATCAGCGCGCAGCGTATGAACAATTCTGATTTTCATAAAAATCGCGTGCGTTATAATATTAATACCACCAATAAAGATAAATCTAAAAAAATTATTATTTAGATACTTAAATTGTATTATTAATT
>OZ025242.1:35663651-35733651 GCA_964019155.1 Osedax fenrisi
ACATGGATACCGAATACGGACACCCTCGTTATCTATGGAATTAAAAGATTAAATAAAATGTTAAAATCACAATAATATCTATAATCATATAATATTAATATATTGTATTTTTTGAATACAAATAATGAGTTATAAAATGTTAAGACCATTTATTGCTAAAATGTCCGTATTAGGTTACTTTCCCCTACGTAGTGATTTTGTGACTAGAGTAGGAAATAAATTTGCGGCTCTGCAAATATTGGAAACTGAGGATACAGCATCTTTACGATATTCGCACTTCGAAACAGCTTGTAAAGAATCAGCAATCGAAGCCATTCCATTGAAACCAAAGTTAAAGAAGCACATTGAAAATCGATGACATTGAAAACGCCGCCACTAAGCCGGAGCGGCTCGGACTTTTTTTGTTGAAAATTGCTGCACCTTCTAGCATTTTATGTTTGGAGTATTTCTGTCACAATGGTATACTTTTTTTTTTTTTACATGAAGTATTCGCCGTGCGCCAGAGCTTTTAAAAATACCTATAAATATTTTTCTATAGACAAAATACCGCTATTACCTATATTGAAATCACATGACAATTACATTATAAACCATTATAAACAACTAATTTTCAAATTTATATTCATTTTATTATACTTTTTAACCACGAACCTTCTTACTAATACACCTTTTTATATTTTATATAACCCCAAACCATTTACTAAATGACAAATAACAACATATATGGATATAATCGGCTAATCTTACTGTATAAATAATAACTATAAAAATATTCGAATATGGGATATTGGTACTAAAATGAGATTTTATATATTTATGCTATTATAATAAAATTTGTATAGTTGGAATGCTTAGCAAATTCTATAATAGAAGTCATATCTTAGTTTTTTTAAATTTTTATTTAAAAAAAAGTTATGACCACAATTGTGAAAAAAAATTAGTAAAAATGTTTAATTTTGTAGATAGAAATTATGAATGTATTAATTTATTTATAATACATATTATAACATAACTCATTCAATAATAAATATTATATAATGAAATTAACATAATATATATATTATAAATATAGCTATCTAAATATTTATAGAAATAAAAAAAATATCAGCATTTCTGACCAATATGGGGAAAATTGGGATTTTTTTTTTAATAATATTTTTTTATCTAAAATTAATATAATTTATATTTTTACAAAGCTCTTTAAATTCTATAATATAAGTTGTATCTTGGTTTTTACAAATTTACAAAAGAAAAAAAATGATAGAGCAAACTAATAATTTAAAATTTATAAAAAAATAAGATAAAAAGTAAAATATATTTTAAAAAATTTCTAACGAATTAATCCAGTCGATTGAAAAAAATTTTTTGTAATAGTGCGTAAACTTTTTTTTTTCAAATATAAAATTTATCATATTTTTACATTAAAATAGTGAATAAATAACCATATTTTATACTATACATTATTTTTTTAAAATTAATTTCATGTAATAGTACACTCATATACTTATGTATATATATTTATGTTTATATTTTTTTATAAATAATTTTTTTTTAATTAAAATTAAAATATTTTGTATTTTTCCAAAATTTCCTGGAAAATCGAAAAAAAATATTGTACAAATATTATCTTATACAAAAATATATAATTAAAACTATAATTGCAGATAAAACTAAAAAAAAAAATTGTAATGATGTTAAATCGAAGTTTCAAATATTTCCTATCTCCTCCATGTTAAACTTCCTATCTCTTCATGTTAAACTTTAATTAGGTGGCGCACCTCCAATAATTAATTTTTTAAATTTTTTTTTTTGTATTCAATTTAATATGTTATCTAGTTAATATAAAAAAATGTGCAGCAATTTTCAAAAAAAAATTACCGAGCCACTCCAGCTTAGCCGCCACTAACAAGAAATCAGCCATAGAATGGAAAGCTATAAATGAAATCAGCGGACACAAGAAATCGAACAAAGCAAGACTGAAAGCTAAAAATGATAAATAACGCATAATTCTAGGCAAGAAAATAACATCCACATGACATATCAACTTAGACGAAAATGAACAAGACCTAGATATTAAAAGAGGACTCTTTACCTCAGATGAACTACTGAAAGCCACAAAAAGAATACAAAATGGTATAGCTGTAGGCTTGGAAGAAATTCCAGCTTAAATCTGGAAAATACCAGAAATGCAAGAATTTCTATTTGAATGCTGCAATCGAGTTTACTCTCAAGAAACAATTCAAATATGGACAGAAGATTGCTTGATACCTTTCCCTAAAAAAGGTGATCTTGCTTCACCAACAAATTGTAGGGGGATTACGTTGACACCAATAGCAGCAAAAATTTACACTTTAATGCTGCTGAATAGGATAACACCAAAAATAGATCCACTATTAAGGAAAAACCAAAATGGCTTCCGAACAAACAGATCTACATCCGGCCGAATTCTAAAGATACGCTGATTACTTGAAGGAGTAAAGTCGCACAATCTTCCAGAAGTACTATTATTCATCGATTTCTCAAAAGCATTCGATTCCATAGACAGAAAGAACATGAAGCACATCTTAAAAAGCTACGGAATACCAGCTGAAACAGTCAACGCCTTAATGATGTTGTACATGAATACCCGTTCTATGGTTCGATCTCCAGATGGTGATACACAATTCTTTGAGATAACAACAGGCATTTTACAAGGCGATACGATAGCACCATTCAGGTTCATAATCTGTTTAGATTATGTCCTAAAATCATCTATAGACTGTAGTTCAAATTTTGGTTTCACACTTAAGAAAATACGAAGTCGGATATATTCAGCAACTTACATCACCGATACTGATTATGCAGATGATATTGCAGATAATACTTATATGACCTCTAGATATATGCTTATAACTTAATTAATATTTGATAACAAATATAGCAATTATGTATATAATGTTTAAAATGCTTTAGTTTTTAATAATATATTGTTATGTTTTATCGATACATTTATATATTCTTGAGAAGGTTTTAAGTTGACATTTTTTTTAATACATTTAAACACGTAATACAAAACCAGTTTATTGGATATATCAGCAATATTTTAAATAATTAAAAAATAAAAAATACTTATTTAGACTATTTATATAATTATGAAATTCATTACATTTTTTTTTAGGATTTATGGTTTCTGAGATACTGTGAGTGTCCGTATTCGGGCACTATCCGTATTCGGTTACTTTCCCCTACACTGTAAAAAATAACATATTACCACAACGATGAATAAATATCTTAAAATGTCCCAAAATGAAAATAGGTTACTGCCTATTACCAACATGTTTAATAGAGTGGTAATAGGGCAGTGCAGTTTTTTTGGTAATATATTAAATATATTTATAGGTATACCCTATAGGGTAATGACCTATTACTGATCTATTGAATGCGTGGTAATAGGGTAGTGCACATTTGTTGGTAATAGGGTATTGACCTATTACTGATATATTGAATGCATGGTAATAGGGTAGAGTATATTTGTTGGTTATAGGTTAGTGACTATTACTGATATTTTGAATGTGTGGTAATATATTATATATCAAATTTGCACTACCCTATAGGGTAGTGTAAATTTGTTGGTAATAGGGTAGTGCCCCAAGCCCGTAGCCACGGGGGGGGGGGGCCTGCGGGGGCAAGGCCCCCCCTGAAATCGGCTAGCCCCCCTCTGAGATTAGGTAGGCCCCTAACACTTATTTCACATTACGTTTTTTTCATATAGTATTTACTATATATTCAATTATATTTATATTTTTATTTTATAATTTTATTTATATTTATTTATTAGAATGTATTTATTTTAGTCATAGACATTATAGTGAGGATCCAATTCAGTATTTATGGTTTTATAAAATATTTTCTAAAATAATGGTAAATATTAAAAATAAATTTTAATAATTTAATTGTAATTGATTAATAGTTACCCTATCATGAGCAAACAAAAAAAACGATTTGGTTTTCTAACTAAAATATGAGCAGATAAATTAATAGATCACATAATAGCATTAATATAATCACATATCCAACCAACCCCAAACCCAAATAATAGCACTACAAAATATGAACAAAAATAAATTTAAAGTATCGTCAATCTGATCTCGGAAATATTTGTCCTAAAAGTACGAGTGGTAGAGCACCCCGGCCGGAACATCTTTTAGAAATAAAATAAGAATATTTACCGATAATATGTATATATATACAAAATTAAGCAAATTTAATTTATATCCATTTAGAAATTATAGTACTTTCACAGTAAGTGGTTACTACAATTGGAATTCAGCTATGGAAAAAGAGAATAGTTTGATAAATGGTCCCAATCATGCGATTCCTTCTATGAATCGTATAAGAACAATTATACAAAAGATGCAACCGTTGATTGAATACCAGTATGTATAGAATACCTATACTGTATACACTCTCCTAAAAAGTATTATTTTCAACTCCTCAATGCTAGATCAGCACGAAATTAAGTTGATTTGATTACTCAATTAATTATTGATTCCAATTGTTCTATATCTACTATTAGGACTTGATTAATTATTGACCTACTGAGACTCGATTAATTATTGATGATTCTGATTTAATTTCCCAACTGACCCCTGATGGTTTTAAAGTATCGATTGCTAATAGGTCTACATCACATCGTCGTGTCGGCCTATCTCTGTTATTCTTATCGGAACTTAAGCTTATTTCGTCATCTACCCCATGTTTCTTTTCGTATGAAATTCTGATCTGTAATATTCAGTTTCCTTCATTATTTAACATTTTAGTTATACTTATCTACCGTCCACCTTCATCTAGCCTATGGAGTTTCTTAGCTGACCTATCTTCTATTTTAGAATCTTTCACAACAGTTAACACGGTTAGGTGTTAGGTATTCTTGGTGATTTTCATATTAAAATTAACAATGAAAATCATGCTTCCTTATCTCTGAAAGAACTTATATTTGAGTATTCCCTGACGCAACATGTTTGCTCTACTACTAACACGTATAGTAATACTATTACTTTTTTTTATATTTAGCTGATTCTAAATTAATTTCATATTTCACTCAAAGTTATCTAATATCTGATCACTTTGCCATATTATTTGATTTGAACTTGCCGGTGATACAAATTAATCGACCTTATAGATCGTTTCAGAAAATCTCGTCTATTGATAAACCAATGTGTGTTAACTATGTATTCATCAACTTAACAACAGCATATCTTCTGATTTATCTACACTTTTTGATTATTATAATTTGTCATTATCTCATTCGCTTGATATTGTTGTAGGGGAAAGTAACCGAATACGGACAGTGCCCGAATACGGACACTCTCGGTATCTCAGAAACCATACATCCTACAAAAAAATGTGTAATGAATAAAATATTCATAATTATAAAAATAGTCCTAAAAAGTATTTTTTATTTTTGAATTATACAAAATATTGCTGATATATACAATAAACTGATTTTTTTATTACGTTTTTAAATTTATGAAAAAAAATGTCAACTTAAAACCTTCTCAAGATTATACAAATGTATCGATATAAAATATAACACTATATTATCATCAACAAATAAAGCATTCTAAAAATTGTATTTTTAATTTCTATATTTTTATCAAATATTCATTAAGTTATATGCATATATCTAAAGGTCATATAAGTTCCTAATACGGACACTCTAAATGTATTAATACGGACACCCTATAACCAATCAGCGCGCATCGTATGAACAATTCTGATTTTCATAAAAATTGCGTGCGTTATAATATTAATACCACCAATTAAGCTAATTATAAAAAAAATATTATTTAGATACTTAAATTGTATTATTAATTAAA
The DNA here is from genome assembly GCA_964019155.1 of Osedax fenrisi. NCBI lineage: Eukaryota > Metazoa > Annelida > Polychaeta > Sabellida > Siboglinidae > Osedax > Osedax fenrisi. The sequence continues at coordinate 35,669,510 of OZ025242.1, forward strand.
ATATAATACAAATAAATAAATTATTAACTAATTAAATTACAATATATTTTTTATAAAATTAATTTTAAATAACGTAATTGTAATTTGTCTGATTGGTTCATCAATAATATATAGTTTATCTAGAGGTATATAGGGTGTCCGTATTATAATACAGGGTGTCCGTATTCGGACATGGGTGCCGAATACGGACACCCCGTTATCTATGGAATTAAAAGATTAAATAAAATTTTAAAATCACAATAATATCTATAATCATATAATATTAATATGTTGTAATTTTTGAATAAAAATAATGAGTCATAAAAAGTTAAGACCATTTATTGTTAAAGTGTCCGTATTAGGTTACTTTCCCCTACCCTCCATTACTTTTATTAACCGAACTTATTCTAAGTTTCCCTGCTTTAATATTGAGCTTGTTAACTTGCGGCAACTACTTCGTAGACTACAACGTAAATATGCATCCTCTAAACTTTAATCTGATCTTATTGCCTTTAAAGTTTTCGAACACTTTACAAGAAAAAACTTCTCACTACAAAATAGTCATACTTCACATATATGCTCGGTAGTTATGGAATATCTTCTAAGCAAGCTTATAAATTATCTTTTACCTTCGTAGGTAAAACCCAGACCAATCATATGATTTATCTGGGTTTTACCTGCTAAGATATCTTCCTGACTAAACTTATTCAGTTATTTGTTCTTGTTTCTCAATTTATTCCAACAACAAATTTAAAGCATATGATAATATTATCAATATACTTCCAAATATCAACTCAATGTAACATACACTGAAAATCACTGTTCATATTTTTCGCTTCCAATACATGATATTTTACTCTCTTTGATGAAATACTTGAAAACCAATTCCCCCTTGATCCTATTCCACTCAATCTATTTCGTTCATTATCACCATATTTTATTGGAATTATCACTGAAATAATTTATATATCTCTTATATTATCTATTATTCCACTATAAAATCAATTTTTCACAAATATCTTAATATTAACTATCATCTTTATGCCGATGAACTTCATATATATATAGCCATTTCATAGTTCTAGTAATTCTGGTATGATTCAAATGTCTATGTTTAATTGTATTATTGATCTCGCTCATTGGTTCTACCATAACTCCATTTACTTAAATATGACTAAAACTAATAATATAATATTCTCAAGACTCAGTTCTCCTCTATCAATTACTCATCCTTTTCTACTATCTCTTCCAACTTCTCAATCTATAACTATATTTAGTTTCACTATAACCTCTCACCTACCACATGCCACTGACATATGATATTCATTGTACAACATCGATTTCATTGTGTAAACGTTAACTGTATGTCAATTTTAATTCATTGTAATTCCTCTATTTTGTTATAATTTTTTAAATTTTTTTTTGTTTTTTTTTTTATTATCTAATGACGCCTATAATCACCATGTGTTTTTGAAGTCATAATAAACTATATTTTATTATTTTTTATTTTATTATATGCATATAAAGTTATGTTTTTATAGTGTATAATATAAACACACAGTGTATTTTTATTTATTCTTTATTTATAAATATTTATAAATATTTATATATAACTGTGTAATTCACACTGTGCGTCAATATAAGTAATAGAGTATATTAGTATACCCTATTTATAAATTACGAGTAGTGCTATTATTACTAGTATACTAGTTTATATTCATTACATTTTAGTCTTAACATTTTGTGGGTCCTTGCCCCCCCTGGTATAAATTTCTGGCTACGGGCCTGTAGTGACCTATTACTGATATATTTAATGCGCGCATTATTTAATCCACGCGTGGTAATAGGGTAGTGCAACATTGTTGGTAGGGGAAAGTCTCCGATTAACGACCCCCTCTCGTATCTTAGTAACTTAAAGAGATATCAAAAAATAATATATACACGAACTGTTAGTAATTTAATGATACATATGAATAAGTATTTTGTTTTAACAAATATGTAATCCTACAATTGTTATTTGATAAAATGTAATATTCTGTTTTTACTTTTTAAATATTTGAATAATAACTTTTTTTAAATCATTGTAAATACTCTATTAATTAAAAGAAAACTTAATACTGCACATAATATTGTAGATCAATAAAATGTTTATAATTATTATAAAAATAATTCAATTTGAATAACTATTAACCAAAATATCTTAATTATAGCAACCCATATGATTTTCCTAATGCCGACCCCCTAAATTACCCTAATACCGACCCCCATGTGATTTATAATATCCAATCAAAATAGATCAGTATTTTACTTTAAAATATGTCATAAGTTGTTTGTTTATCATTGATATAGATTAAGGTTTCATGATTCCATTATATTATATACATACTGATTAATAACTAAATATTAAATAATAATATATACTATTTTAATATAATTACTATAAAGTTTAAATTTAAATTTAATATTACTATTAAAACATAAATTCAATAACAAATAATTGCGTGCATGTTATCATTAATTATATTTATTAATATCTACTATGTTGATTGGATATTATAATACTAAAAGTGTGTATACCACGATTATTTTAGGGGGTCGGTAATAGGGGAAGGTGGTCGGTATTAGGAACAGGTATCAGATTACCGAACCCCCTGTTTATTCTTGTAAATATAATTATATCAACAATTTAAAATAGCCACATTATTCATTACCATAATATTACCCTATTTACAAAATGTCAAATAAATATATTTAATATTGAATAAGTTATTACAAATAATCATTTAGGGGTCGGTAATCGGGGACTTTCCCTTAATAGGTTATTGTCCTATTACTGATTTATTGAATGCTAGGAAATAGGTTTGTGATTTATTACTGATATTACCTATATATATAATTTGAACAATCCATGAGTAAGCAAATTGACTTATAGGCTACTTAGCTAACAGCGTACCTATAATGACCACAAACACATCATGGAAAGACAAGATTACCAACATACAAAGTACATGGAATTCCAAAGATCAATTGGGTAATTAAACAAAGAAGATTGCAACTAGCAGGACACTGCATAAGGTACACCGATGAATTAGTGCAAAATTTAATTTTATGGAAGCCAAAGAACGGCATGCCATACAACATACGCATACAGAACATAGTGAGACAACCCATAACATCTATATACATCATAAAGAAACATTGGGTCTTTTAACAAGACAACTTACGAACACTGATGACGGACCGAGAAAGATGGAAAATATGAACATGATATGGTCGAGTGAGAACTCTGTAGGTATAACTAAGTAGGTATTAATAAATAAATAATTAATATTAAATTATATTTATTGTAGATATCATTTCGTCACCCAGGTCCTCCACATTCGTCTTTTCAGATACCCATGGAAAAACAATAGGTAAAATAATAAATTAATAAATATTGAAGTGAATGTGTATTATACAATAACTAAAAATGAAACTGTCTATATTAACATCGTCAATGCACTTTGTCCTCCTATTGACCATTTGTTGCATTTCCTTTAGCACCTCTCCTAATCTAGGACTTGATAGGCATCCGAAATGTTCTTTGCATATAGCTGATGGAAATATAATAATAATTAATAAATACATATATAGGATATAGTATACCTACATATAATTTTAATTAAATTATCATATTAAACAAATATCGAATTAAGAAAACCCCTATAAGATACGACATTTCGTACACAAACATATTTCTTAGAGAGTTTTTACTGTACCTAACTAAGGTTTACAAACACACACACAAACACACACACTATATACTAATTAATATATATAATCTATATACTCTATTTAATATACCCTATCATATAATATAGTATAATAGAGTTTAACTATTATGAATATTTTAATATATTTATATATCAGTGGATTTAAAAGTTTAAAAGGTTTAAAATAGATCCTCTATAATCTTTGTATTATATATTTATAATTATTTATTACCATGGCAAATACTATTTACTAAATAGAATTATAAACATTTTTATTTTCTCTACAAATATTATTTAAATTCTTATTTTCTCTATCCGGATATATATATATATATATATATATATATATAAATAGTGACAGTTTACACATTTATTAGCGTCATCATTGTTTTGTTAATTTTGTTGTGAAGTGTATTAAATTAAATTAAAAATGGAATTTTTAAGAGGCATTAGCAGAATAAATGTAAAGGTTATTATTAATGATTATATATATTACGTTAATAATATATGTTGATTATTCAATATTATCGAAATAATAAAATAACAAATATTATAATATACAGCATAACATTTTATATAACTATTATTCAATAATTAATAACACATATTCTAATATACTATATAACACATTATATAACTATTAACCAAACACTGATAATAAAATACAATATATTAATATTTTATATATGTTTAGGCGTTTCGAAGGGGTAAGAATTCAAAGAAGAATGAAAATTCAAAGTCCGTCATTAGCAGCGTATTAAAAGCTCAACATATAGACACATCAAAGGTAGGATATCATTACAATATCATATTTAAATATATCAATTATAATCATATTCAAATATATACAATTAAATATATGCTAATATATATATATATATATATATATATATATATATATATATATATATATATATATATATATATGTATATATAGAATGCACTAATTTTGTATGATATAAAATTTAAGCTTAACAAGAAAAATGAAAAGTTAAAAGCCAAAAAAGATATAAAATCTCAGTATATGTTATCTAAGGGAGACAACATAAAACAGGTTATTTATACAATTCAATTGCTAATACTCACACGCACACATATATATATATATATATATATATATATATATATATATATATACAAACAAATTCATATACAATATGTTTATATGTGAATAAAATACGTGAATATATCATAAATATATGTGTGTATACCTATAGGTAATAAACTAATTATTGTCACTATAGTTGAACGCGGTGACACAACCTATCGGAAATCAAGGCACGGGGGACATTCCAAGGAAAGTAACTGGTTACACCACGAGCGGCCTTTCAAAGGTTACACATGTGCAATACGTATAGATGGGTATATTATGAATATAGTTATATTACCATGTTACTATCAAGTACTCCGGTACTCTAAATCTATGATATTATGTCAACTATAGTCGACTATGATTAAACGAACAAATATTTCAACTTATTTTGTAACATCTCATAACAGGCTGTTGATTATTTAAGGGATAATGACATTCATAGAAAGAATATATATATAATGTTGATATATATGATATATATAATATATATATATATATATATATATATATATATATATATATATGTATAGATTATATCTAATACATACATATATATATATATATTAGGTTCGTATACCAGATGGATATTATACTGACAAGCAGTTACACACATTGGAGATCGCTTCAAATGTTATACTAATAGATATACTACAGTATTATATTTGCAATATAACAATGTAGGATACACCTAATACCTATAGATGTAATGCAATATATCATGTTTAAATATATATATATTATACTTTTTATGATTAATTAAATAATAAACTACAATTTATTAATATCAATAAGTTAAAAATTAAAAAGGAAGTACAAATATAATCACACACACACACACACACACACACACACACACACATACACCACACACACACACACACACACATACACACACACACACACACACACACACACACATGGATACACATGCATATACAATACATCACCAAACAGGAAACTTCTAAGACGTGGATGTTATTTACACTTTTCCAGAGTATGTCAAAGAAGGTGGACGATCTGCAGGTTAACACATATCGTATATATATATATATATATATATATATATATATAATCTCGCTAATTCGCTTGTTATCTCGTGCGTTTACATCAGAATTTATATTTATAAACGTATTGTTAATATTGAATTGTAAATATCTATTAATAATGGAATAAGTATGGCTAATAATTTTATTATTGAATATTAAAATATCACAAATTATAATTATAATCCTAGTTATCATAAAACTAATAACAAATACATATAGTTTAATAAATTTGCATAACTTATAAAATGTATAATATAATCTAAAAAAATAATGTTTTTGCATTATAAATTACAGAATAATATTTATTTATTAATTGTATTCAAATTAAACCATGTCTTCATATAACTAGAACAAGAATTTCCAAATGTACCATTCGTACTTATTTAGTTTTATTATATAATATTTTATTATATATATTATATATATTGACAATATAATATAGTATTGTATAACAAATGTTATACATTTATAATATACATATGTATTAAATTAATACTATTAATATATTTATTAAAAATTGGTTATTTTTTCTTCTCAACATAAATATAAAAATTTAAAATTATTGATTAAAATTACCTATAGTTATATATTTATTTTTATTTTTTTTATTATTATCAGAATTAGGCAATACCAAGGTAATTGTAGAATACGTTTTGCTTATCGAGACAATTACCCCTTTATTAACATGATAAGTTTCATTATAGATAATAGTTATAAATAAATAATAATTTTATAATATTATAAGATAAGATAAGATATATTTCATTATTGCAATCATTGCGAGAGAAAAAAAAACAATAAAAGGGCAAATAAAATGTTCAGAAGATTTTCGAGGTATTTAACCTTATGACTTCCTGTTTACATATATATGATAAAAATAAATAAAATATATAATAAAATAAAATATATAATAAAATATAATGAAACTTATCATGTAACTAAATGTAATCATCATATAATAATGTAATCATGTAATAATATAAATAAATGATAAAAGTATAAAATTAAAAGCTAATAAATACATCAAGTACTAAATAATATAAATTAAAAAATAACATAGTGGAACTAAATATGAGATAGCCAACATTTAAAAGTAAAAGAAACAAGATAAAAAAAGAGAAGAAATAAGACAATATATTAAATAAATATAGGTTTAACAATATTCGATGTTCATACAGAAAAATATATAACCAAAGTAATTTATTTAATGTCAAAAAATGTAAAAATAAAATAAAAGATAATACAATCTTAAAATCATATATAGTAATTTTTTAAAAGTCAGTTTTTTATAATGTCAAAATTTAATATAATGTCAGTATTTTTATAGTTGACACTTGACACTTGTCAAATAAATAAAATAAAAATTTAAATAAATTATAAAAAAATATTATCATAAGTCAAATATATTAAATAAAAATTTAACTAAAAATAAATGCATTAATAAAATAGACTAAGTATTATATAAAATTATTTTAAGATTTTTTACAGAATAATGATAAAGAATTTGACTTTCTTATATCTATACTTAAATCATTCCAAAGTCTTGGTCCGAATGTAATTAAGGTATTATTCATATAATTATATTTAAAATAAGGTTGATTAAATCACAGTTACTCCTGGTATTAAATCTTTTTTTAGAAGTCAATGTAAAATGATTTAAAATAATAGGATGGCACAATTTATTGAATATTGTATACATGTAAATGCAAGTCTTATACTTACAAATATCATATAAAGATAATATTTTATTTTCTTTAAATAAAGAAACAGTTGAAAAATCATTTGGTTTATTAAAAATTATTTTTAATATCTTTTTTTGAATTAAATATATGCTATTTAAGTTTGATACATAACCATGACCCCATATTTCTATACAGTAAATTAAATGTGGATAAAATAAAGCATAGTATAGTTTGATCATGGCAGATGTATTTACAAAGTATGAAACATTTTTAATAATTTATTTTTAAGATAAGCAAAATGACATTTCCAATTTGAACAAGTATCTAGATTTATTCCAAGAAATTTTGTAGAAGATACTTGAGATAAAATTGTATTATCTATATTTATATTAAATATTATATCATTTTTAAATGACATACAATGCGTTTTATCTATATTTATGGATAATTTATTAAGTTTAGACCATAGAAAAATATCATCACATGCTGACTGTAATTTATATTTTAGATTATTAGATGATTTATCACTAATAATTACATTAGTATCATCAGCAAATAATATGAATTTATTTTCTGGAGAACATAATATCATATCATTAATAAATATGGAAAACAGTAATGGTCCAAGAATAGAACCTTGGGGTAAACCATAACAAATATTATATATATCATATTTACTTTCATTATATTGTACGAATAGTTGTCTGTCGTTAAGATAGCTAATCAACCAATCAATAGGTTTCCCTCTTATTCATTTATCTTTATCCAAACAATCCTACACAATATTTATTTGAGTCCAAAGATTCTATAACTTTCTTTTGTAATATATATATATATATAATGCTTTGGTTGTGTTCATAGTCAAATAATACAATTGAAGTACATACAATATTAAAAAGAATAATTGAGATATAATATTATTTAGTCACACTATATAGAGTATTCTCTATATATATATAGGTATATAGATACAAAGATTTTCCGAAGGTACGATATACAAATTGTGCTTCGCAAAATCTTTGGTATATATATATATATATATTTAGATTTATGTTTATCAATCATAAATAAATATAAATTTACCATACAATTAAAATGATGACTAATTGAAAAAGATATAAAACTGACCAACACAGTAATAATTAAACGTTTATTAGACTCAATTTAAACGTTCATTGGGTGGTCGAAATAACGAACTTTTTGTAATGTTCTTTATACTCCAGTTCACCAAGAACGTTCACCAAGAAAAGATAAAATATTATATTGTATAAAATAAGATATATAGATATATCTATATTTAAAAAAATAATCTATATATTTTTTTACCTATAGGTGTAAATTAATATTACTGGCAAGAATTTTTTTAAAATAATAATGTATTTAATAATATCATTACAATTATATCAATTTATGTTCATTATATTTTATCGCTATCCTTAACATACAATCATATAATACTTTTAATACAAAATGTTATTGTGCTTTTCACTATCTAATGAACGTTTAGACATAAAGGTTCATTATACAAATATATTCTAAAAACGTTTAGGTTAAATTTGATAATATATATCATTAGACTCTGAAAGTGTCTAAAGAACGTTTACTTTGTAACTGTGAACCCTGACCAAGCTCCCCTATGATCGATAGTTGACTAACACTTGTCGACTATACACAGGTGAGCCATCGTCGACAATGTCTACAGATCGAGCGATTAGAAATGGAAGTGGCTTTAGCACGAGCTCGTGACAATCTTGTGAGGTGCGTGCCGTCTGTCCGTAGTCGTAAACACCCCTTCGTCCGAGACCAGGTCAAGGTCGATAATAACGAGACCACCTGTACTATGCCCCTGACTGTTGCCGTCGTGGTACCGGAAGTAGTACCGGAAGTAGTACCGGAAGTAGACACCCATCTCAGCACCATCTCGTCATCATCATCATCGGTGTCGCTGCCAGTCTCCGAGTTATCAGAATCTCTGATATTGAGACCGAGTGAGGGGATCGAGGTATCGAGAAGTCGAGCTAGCGAAGTGTTCGAGCAGTGTAAGAGTCGAGCTAGCGGAGTGGTCGAGCAATGTAAGAATCGAGCTAGCGGAGTGGTCGAGCAGAGTAAGAGTCGAGATAGCGAAGTTGTCGAGCAGTGTAAGAGTCGAGCTAGCGAAGTGGTCGAGCAGAGTAAGAGTCGATCTAGCGAAGTGGTCGAGCAGTGTAAGAGTCGAGCTAGCGAAGTGGTCGAGCAGAGTAAGAGTCAAGCTAGCGGAGTGGTCGAGCAGAGTAAGAGTCGAGCTAACGGAGTGGTCGAGCAGAGTAAGAGTCAAGCTAGCGGAGAGGTCGAGCAGAGTAAGAGTCGAGTTAGCGGAGTGCAACATTCCTCCTTATCGCTATCCGAGATATCAGAATCTCTGATCCTCAAACCAAGTAAGGCTGTCAATAAATCTAGTAGTCGAGTCAGCGTAGCTTATGCATCAAAGAGTCGAGGTAGCGGAGTCGACGAGTCAATATCTTGTTCCTCGACAGATTCGGAATATATCGAGTCATATAAGACTTTCGAACAGCGCATTGCCAAACTCAGATCGGCAAGACTCAATGTAGCGGATTTTAAATACATGAACCGAGCAAGAGTAGTGAACAAATCGTGCCAGGCGGAAGTGGTCAGCCAGAATAAAGCCAACACCAAACAGATGATGATACAACGGTGTATAGAGATGTTATACACTATCCAGAATGTCAGCTCCGTTAAGCACGTGTCCACCCAGACCGTAGCGTCCACCTCAACAGACCAAGATGACCACCGTGCTGACCAGCAGAAGAAGATGGAGGAGGCTGATAAGGATAAACTGTCAGTAAACACAGACGAGTTCCTCTTCGATATGTACATGTGATGACATGTATGCGCGCGTGCGTGTGTGTGATTGACAGTACCAATACGCGTGTGTTTAGTATTCCAAGACCCATGTGACTACTATTCGCTCTAACACGCGTACACCAGCAGCAGCCATACCCGGGTAACCTACGTTGCCCTGCTGTATCCTATTGTCTATGTATTATTTGTGTATTGTGTATATGTTTATTATTTTATTTGGTTCGCGAATTTACTTTAAATATGTATAGGTATTATATGTATAAATCCTACCGTGTATTTAATTTAAATTTAGAAACTACAGTTTTGAAGACTCAATTCGTATACGATATTGCTATTTTACTTTAGCACAGTGCCCTATAGGGGTAGTAGTATACTACTGTATTGTATTAAATTATATATTAGTCATATATACTTATTCATACATATATAACGTTATATAACGTGTAGCTTTAACTACTGTCAAACGAATTGATTCAACTAATAAATGATTAAAATAATTTTATTATTTAATATTAAAATATCATAAATTATAATTATAATCCTAATTATCATAAACCTAATAACAAATACAAAGTTTAATACATTTTCATATCTTATAAAATGTTTAATATAATCTAAAAAAATATTTTTTTGTATTATAAATTACAGAATTATTTTTATTTATTAATTGTATTCAAATTAAACCATGTCTTCATATAACTAGAACAGAATTTCCAAATGTACCATTCGTACTTATTCAGTTTAATTATGTTATACATTTATAATATAGGTACATATGTATTAAATTAATACTATTAATATATTTATTAAAAAGTGGTTGTTTTTTCTTCTTAACATAAATATAATACATTTAAAATTCGAACTTTGGTTTAATTCATTACTTCTAATAATAGTTCTGATACAAAAGACACGGGATTTGAGGATTTTTGGCCGATATGAATATCTGTAATGTAAAATATCAGAAAACAATTATTCATATAAATAATGTCATAAATAAGTATATTATAGGACTATATTGTTAGAACATATATAAAATATTATAATATCTACAAAGTAGTTCTTTTTGGAAAAATAGCAAACTTTTTATTTTTAAACAGCAAATTATAAAATAATGATATTTAGGATTGAATAATTGTTCACATTTCTACACATATTACTTATAAATTGTGATATTTTATTATTATATATATCATCTTAAAGTTGTGTTATAAACATTTTAAGATAGTTATGTCAGTAATAGAGTATTTGTAGATAGAGAGTGGTCGATGAACAACAAACACTGAGACAATATCATCTGCATTTTTTTGTGAAATATATTTATACAAATTGTAGTTTTATAATTTAATTATATACATATACATACATTTATAATTATTGATATTAAATGTGGTCACACTACAACATATATTAATTAATTTAATAAATAATATATTTTACGATTCATCGGCACCTTTCGGATGTTTTAGGAACTATTAGTTAAATCCCCAAATCTATGAACAAATGATATGAAAGTAATATTCTTTTGAACCAAAAACTACAAAAGATATACTTCACCACAAAAATATATAAATGTTAAAACTATCATTAATATTATTTACAAATTTTAAACCAATAAAATACTTACATTAATGTTTTATAAAGTAGCAAACATGATATCCCATTACCACCTCATGACTTACGATTTAAGGTACGTGATGTCATGTCCCCCAATAAGAGAAAGGAAATTTACTAATGAGTATTAGTAGACATATTTATTTCACGGGTGAATGATTGTATCCTATTTTATTACGGACATTTATATATAAACTATAGTTAATAATTAAATAAAATCATGTATCTAAAAATCAATCGTTGAAAAAGTATCCCTATATAGGTACGCATCACATAATGTAATATCGAGAGTAGTCATTGAAGTAGTTAACACACGATGTTCGGTTGTTTATAGTTTAACATTTAAATAAACAACTAACATACTTCTAAATTCAGTTAAACAAAATGAAACTCAATTATTAACAGAAATAGTGGAAAGTAACCGAATACGGACAGTGCTCGAATACAGGCACTCTCAGTATCTCAGAAACCATAAATCTTACAAAAAAAAAGTTAATGAATAAAATATTCATAATTATATAAATAGTCTAAATAGATATTTTTTATTTTTTATTTATTCAAAATAGTGCTGATATATCCAATAAACTGATTTTTTATTACATTTTTAAATTTATGAACAACAATTCAACTTAAAACCTTCTCAATAATATAAAAATGTATTGATATAAAATATAACACTATATTATTAAAAAATAAAGCATTCTAAAATTATATATATAATTTCTATATTTGTTATAAAATATTCATTAAGTTATAAGCATATATCTAGAGGTCAAATACTTCCCTAATACGGACACTCTAGATGTCTTAATACGACACCCTATAACCAATCAGCGCGCAGCGTATATATACGCTGCGTATACGCTGTTCATATATGAACTATTCTGATATTCATAAAAATCGCGTCCGTTATAATATTAATACCACCAATAAAGCTAAGTCTAAAATGTGTATTATTTAGATACTTAAATTGTATTATTAATTACAAAAATAATAAAAATAAATAAATTATTAACTAATTAAATTAGAATAAATTGTTCATAACATTAATTATAAATAATGTAATTGTAATTTGTCTGATTGATTCATAAATAATATATAGTTTATATAGTGGTATATAGGGTGTCCGTATTCGGACATGCATGGGTACCGAATACGGACACCCACGTTATCTATAGAATTAAAAGATTAAATAACATTTTAAAATCACAATAATATCTATAATCATATAATATTAATATATTGTAATTTTGGAATAAAATAATGAGTCATAAATTGTTAAGACCATTTATTATTAAAGTGTCCGTATTTGGTTACTTTCCCCTAAAAGGGATACATACATATCCCTCAATACATCTACACTGTAATAAGTAAATGGTTTTCTGCAGTAAAATAAATGGTATTTAAGGTGTGCTTATAATAGAACCCTTTTGATGGTTTTCTGCAGTGACATTTTTAGAATACCATATTAAGGGTTTTCTATTATAGGATTTAAGAATACCATTTAGATGGTTTTCCACAGTAGAAATTAAGAATACCATTTAGATGGTTTTCCACAATAGAAATTAAGAATACAATTTAGAGGGTTTTCCACAGTAGAAATTAAGAATACCATTTATATGGTTTTCTGCAGTAGAAATTAAGAATACAATTTAGAGGTTTTTTCACAGTAGAAATTTAGAATACCATTTAGAGGGTTTTATATAGTCGGTTTCACAGAATACCATTTAGAGGGTTTTAGATAAATATTTTTTTTAAATACCCTTTCGATGGTTTTCTGCAGTAAATATCAGTCTAGAAAAGCATCATTTTTAACAGCGTAGGTATATAGAGGTAGCCTATATATATACTCTATATAAAGAGGTATTACTATAGTATAGTATATCCCACTAGTTTAACAATGACTATGTAATATATTATGCATTATCACATAACCATGACAACAATAAATATGATATATCGGCAACACACAATCTCGTAGACCTCTATAATATTACAGCTTCAATATTGGCTACTAAAATCAAAGTATTAACAAGCTAACATATCTGTATCCCAGCCATCATTATGTCTAACTCTATTCCCATATGACCTAACAAACCCATAATTAGATGTCTTGTACGTTATGTAATCATTATTATTACACGAACAATTGTTCGTATATTAATATAACTAAATGACGCCATAGTTTAACATTCTTGAAGTGAATCCTACGTTATTTAATCATTATTATTATACGAACAATAGAACTAAATGACGTTATAGTTTAAAATTCGTGAAGTGAATCCTACCAAAGCCTTATCCTACATATATATATTTCCTAGAAGGCCGTATTTCAGTACCTTTTAAAGGGTATTTTGTGGGAAATTGCCCCTATAGGAATAATAGTATACTATTATTCCTACATTTAAATGTTTGCCACAATAAAATCAGAATTTGTCATAATCAATTATATCATAATCCTATTTATTATAAATCAATAGATGTATTTTACTAGATTATTTGTCATATACATTTTAAAACAAAATCATTATTATTGTAATCCCCCCCCACTTCAAATCGTTAATAAAGTCACTTCAGTATACAGATACGCTGATGTTGTAAGGTGGTGGTATAAATATATGTAGATATTATACTGTGTGTAATACCAAGACCTCCTATAACCTCTGAGGTTATAGGAGGTCTTGGTATCACCCACTGCGTATACCTATACACGTTACTCCTCTCACCGTATCCTCATCGTCATCATCTCGTTATATCTCATACTATCTCGTTGTATGTTTACCGGAGTTACGTAACATCATTATTATGCAATAATTCCGCAATGAAATATTATTAAAAAATAATTAACTATTTTATATACAGTAATTAATTTAATGATTTTATTCATACATGTTTACATGTATAATATATACATACATACATGTATATACACACAAATGTATAAAACCCTAATATAAACACACAAATATGTATATACATATATAGTAGTAGTAGTAGTAGTAGTAGTAGTAACAGTAGTAGTATTAGTTGTAGTTGTAGTAGTAGTAGTAGTAGTATTAGTTGTAGTTGTAGTAGCAGTAGTAGTAGTAGTAGTAGTAGTAGTAGTAGTAGTAGTAGTAGTAGTAGTAGTAGTAGTAGTAGTAGTAGTAGTAGTAGTAGTAGTAGTAGTAGTAGTAGTAGTAGTAGTAGTAGTAGTAGTAGTAGTAGTAGTAGTAGTAGTAGTAGTAGTAGTAGTAGTAGTAGTAGTAGTAATAGTAGTAGTAGTAGTAGTAGTAGTAGTAGTAGTAGTAGTAGTAGTAGTAGTAGTAGTAGTAGTAGTAGTAGTAGTAGTAGTAGTAGTAGTAGTAGTAGTAGTAGTAGTAGTAGTAGTAGTAGTAGTAGTAGTAGTAGTAGTAGTAGTAGTAGTAGTAGTAGTAGTAGTAGTAGTAGTAGTAGTAGTAGTAGTAGTAGTAGTAGTAGTAGTAGTAGTAGTAGTAGTAGTAGTAGTAGTAGTAGTAGTAGTAGTAGTAGTAGTAGTAGTAGTAGTAGTAGTAGTAGTAGTAGTATTAGTAGTAGTAGTAGTAGTAGTAGTAGTAGTAGTAGTAGTAGTAGTAGTAGTAGTAGTAGTAGTAGTAGTAGTAGTAGTAGTAGTAGTAGTAGTAGTAGTAGTAGTAGTAGTAGTAGTAGTAGTAGTAGTAGTAGTAGTAGTAGTAGTAGTAGTAGTAGTAGTAGTATTAGTAGTAGTAGTAGTAGTAGTAGTAGTAGTAGTAGTAGTAGTAGTATTAGTAGTAGTAGTAGTAGTAGTAGTAGTAGTAGTAGTAGTAGTAGTAGTAGTAGTAGTAGTAGTAGTAATAGTAGTAGTAGTAGTAGTAGTAGTAGTAGTAGTAGTAGTAGTAGTAGTAGTAGTAGTAGTAGTAGTAGTAGTAGTAGTAGTAGTAGTAGTAGTAGTAGTAGTAGTAGTAGTAGTAGTATTAGTAGTAGTAGTAGTAGTAGTAGTAGTAGTAGTAGTAGTAGTAGTAGTAATAGTAGTAGTAGTAGTAGTAGTAGTAGTAGTAGTAGTAGTAGTAGTAGTAGTAATAGTAGTAGTAGTAATATTAGTAGTAGTAGTAGTTGTAGCAGTAGTAATAGTAGTAATTAAAATAGTTAAGTTAACAATAAATACAATAATAAAGACTACATTTTTGTAATAGTTTAATTTATTAAAATTTGTCATCTTCCGAATCGTATGGTTTCCGGTTAATGGTTACTATTACGTCTGGCTCCTCTGGGGTCTACCTTCCCG
Source organism: Osedax fenrisi (assembly GCA_964019155.1). Classification (NCBI taxonomy): domain Eukaryota; kingdom Metazoa; phylum Annelida; class Polychaeta; order Sabellida; family Siboglinidae; genus Osedax; species Osedax fenrisi. Next base: position 35,685,793 of record OZ025242.1, read on the forward strand.
CCATAACCCTAAGGATTTCATTAACATTACGCATTATGCGAGTCACCCGATGTCTTAGATCGTGAACGCGCGTAGTTTCGAGATTGTCGCCACACGTGATGCGAGCTAGCCAATCAGAATTCTCTGTCGCCAGAGCCTCGAGATCGTTCAGGGCTACGATGCAAATAGCCTTAAGTTGTTGCCGCGTTGAGAGATGGTTATCCCAACAGCCGTTGTAGTTACAATGGCGTTCATACGGTTACGCGATGTGGCGATATAAATAACGACCGTTTCGTATCCGTAGTTCTCGGCGGCGATCATGTGGTCGAGCATGTTTGGGGGCGTGTCGGTGAAGGGGGCGTGTCGGGCTGGTTGGGCTTCGTGTGTTTTTAATGATGTATTGTTTCGTAGGTAGCAAGTGTTCTGCTCTGTTTCTATATGCTTGCTTGCTGTTTGCTGCTTTGTTTGGTTATGTGAAAATAGTTTGTTCAATTTAGATAGTTAAATAACATTTCAATGTTTTAATTTTATAACCAACTAAAATTTAACAAATTCACTATAAATTTAAATATTAAATTAGTATATATAATGTTAATTATTTACAAAGTGGTATACTAACATACATAAACGTACGTTTTTTCTTACAATTAAATAAGTATGTGTATTTATTTTTCTATGTGTAGTATTTCAGGGGCGAAACTTTACTTTTAATATAGGGGAGGATATTGGAAAAAAATCGAATATTTATATATATATATATATATATATATATATATATATATTTATTTATTCACAAAAGTTATTTACCAAATGTAATACTTCTTCTCTCAAATGAATTATTTATAAATTACTTTAATATGTCATCTATGTCTAATTCTTCCAATTTTTCTTTGTGGATATTGCAAATCATTATAGCGTTTAATCTTCTCTGAGTCATGCTATTTCTTAGACATGTATTTAATCTTCTTAACGCACTGAAATACATTTCAGCGTCACATGAACGTGCAGGTGATATCATAAGTCATTTTAATAGGGTTTGAATTTCTGGAAAAAAATGTATTACTTCGTTAGACATAGTTTTAAAATTTGTTATAATATTGTTCAGATTCATGTTGTTATAACGTTGTTTATAACATCTAATTTCGGCAATAAAATCTTCTTTACATAAGTCTGGGTAGTATTTTATTATATCAATATTTTGTTCTATATTTGTAAATATTTGTTCCATTTGTTTGTATATAATAATATCTGTTGCATTAAAATATCTATGTATTGACTCAATTGCCATATTAATAATTCTATAATAATCTCTTCGATAAAATTCTTCTATATTATAATATTGATTATTATCCTTTCGCTTTATTTTTCTTGGTAACATCAAGTCATCAATATCATTATCATCATTCAATTTGTTAACTCGGTCTATTATGTCACTAAATATGATTTCTTCTCTGCATTCTTGTAGTTTTTGAAACCATTAAACTTACAGTAATAGTTTTACTTTGTAGCATTACATTAAATTTCTCCAAAATTGAAATGATTGGAAATACCATATATATTCCAAGATTAAATAAAGGTGATTTCATATTAGCTAATATACCAGTAGATTTACCTGAAGCCATACAATTTTTACATTACACATCCAAGTTATTTATTATATCAGTATAGTTATTGATAATACAGCATACTGCAGGTTCTCTTGTCAAGAATCTGGTTGGACACAACGGTTTTATAACATTATTTTCATTATTTTGAAATAATTGTTTAAACTTTCCTGACTGATTATATAATGAACCTACATCTTGAACAGTATTTAGATAATTTCTAATTATAGTTGATTCATTGACGGCTTTTAATGCTATTAAATGAGAAACATGAGATTCATAGTGTAGGGTACTACGTATAAAGACAAAGGCTGGATTTGTTTAATTTCTGCTTGACAACCTAAATATGGTATATTATAATAATAAATAAATATATGTATGCATAGATATATATATATATATATATATATATATATATGTATATATATATATATGCTATATATAATGTATATATATATAAATACCTTTACATTTTCCAGACATTTTTGCGGCTCCATCATAAGTATGGGCTCTTAAATTTGATAATGGTAATCCAGTTCTTATCAACACATCTTTTATAATATTAGAAATATTTTCTCCTGTATTTTATTATTTTCATACAATCCTATGAAATCTTCTTTTACATCAAATGTACTCGTAATATAACGAATACAGATAGCTTCTTGTTCTATGTCGTATATATATATATATATATATATATATATATATATATAATATATTGCGTTCCATCTACAATTATTCTAAATAGTTTTGATTCTTCATTAATTTGTTTGCAGATTGATTTTATAATTTTATGAGATATTATTTCTAGTATTTAATTTTGTATATTTGAACTTATATAAGCATGTGCATGCTTAGTATTTAAAGCTCTTAAACTATTAGTATCATCTTCGGCTCTTAATTTTAATAGGTAAAGAAAATGTCCATCGTCAGAATTGTGTTCACGTAATGCCATTCCTTCACTGGATAGATACTTTATTGTAGTTATCATTTTCTTCAGAATTCCTCTCCACATTATTTGGTATGCAGTGAAATGTTCATTAATTTGTGATAATATTGTTCCGCTGCTTTCTAAACTTAGAATACATTCAATTCTATCAATATGGGAACGTGATTTTTTATGATTGTTAAATTTATCAATAGCTTTTTTATCCAATTTTTGAATCCAATAGAAATAGTACGTTCTACTCATTTATTAATACTTTTAGAATCAGCTATGTAACATATATATATATATATATAAATATATATATATATATATATATATATATATATATATATATATATATATATATATAGCATACAACAACTTTCACATCCTTATCATAATGTAACCACGGATAGTATTTATACCACTTTTATTGGAAATATAGATTTATAAATTTATTATCTTTTCCAAGGGTTTGGCATTGTATATTGTATAGAGGTGGTTAGAATTTGTCATGAATTCTGAAAAATACATTATATATTGTTAGAAAATTTACAAAATAAATATTTATTTGTTTAGAATAGTCTGAGTAATGAGATTTTGAAGTTACAATAAAATGAATTTAAATTTCGTGTGTCATGTATAAATATATATGATAGCATACATTTTTATTATGGTATAATTATTATTAATATATAATAATTTATTTAATAATTTTGTAGGGGGGATATTACCCCCACTATATTTTTAGTGGGGAATATCTCCCCTAACCAATTACCCCCCCTCGTCCCCCTTAATGTTTCGCCCATGATATATATATATATATATATATATATATATATATATATATATATATATATATATATATATATCATATATGGAGAGTTAGGAAACTTGAACATATAAGAGAACTGAGCCACCTGAAAAAAAATCATATTTCTACTGTATTAATAATTTAAAAAATCATAACTATAGTTATAATTTTACTATAGTACTATTTTACTATAGTACTATTTTACGAGTACCAGTAAACTCGGACCAGGTAAACTCGGACCACTTTTGAGGTAAACTCGGACCACTTTTAAAGTAAACTCGGACCACTTTTTAAAAACATAAAGTTAACTCGGACCACTTATTAAAATAACTATATTTTGTATATTTCTATAATATAATATGCTTTAACTTACTTCCACCTTATATAATTATATTATATCTGTTAAATAAATTATAAAAAGAGTCATTTAATATGATATTTTTGTGGAATTATATATTTAAATAGGTAAACATTTAATTTGAACTCGCACCACTTTTGAAGTAAACTCGGACCACTTGTGAAGTTAACTCGGACCACTTGTGAAGTAAACTCGGACCACTTATTAAAAACATAAAGATGATTCAGACCAACCGTATACACCTATATATTGTATATTTCTAACATATAATATGCTTTAACTTATAAGTTAAAAGTATAATTTCACTGTATATAATTGCGAGTATTCCGATATTACTACACATAGTTTATATACCTACATAATTTATCATTTAATAACTTTAATAACATTTAATAACTTAACATAATTTAAATTGTCGTATATCACCACAGAGCTAGAGAGAAATTTCTCTATAGATCTATGTATATCACCGACGAGACCCACGATAGAAGCTATATGTATTATGATAGAAGTATACGATATATAAGTTATTTTAATAAGTGGTCCGAGTTTACTTCACAAGTGGTCCGAGTTTACTTCAAAAGTGGTCCGAGTTTACTTCAAAAGTGGTGCGATTTCAAATTAAATGTTTACCTATTAAATATATAATTCTACAGTTATATCATATTAAATGACTCTTTTAATAATGTATTTAACAGATATAATATAATTATATAAGGTGGAAGTAAGTTAAAGCATATTATATTATAGAAATATACAAAATATAGTTATTTTAAAAGTGGTCCGAATCTTCTTTATGTTTTTAATAAGTGGTCCGAGTTTACTTTATGTTTTTAAAAAGTGGTCCGAGTTTACTTTAAAAGTGGTCCGAGTTTACCTCAAAAGTGGTCCGAGTTTACCTGGTCCGAATTTACCTGGTCCGAGTTTACTGGTATTCCTATTTTACTATAGTACTATTTTACCTAAGTAGTACTATGTTACTATTATACTACCTAACACAAGCTGGAGAAGGTTTATAACATGACATAACATTTTGAAAATAATTCTATAATTTTACAAATAAATAAAATTATAGAATTATTTTCACAATGTTATGTCATGTTATATAATTATGTAAATTATGTAAAACAATACAAATTTCGTTTTAGAATTATTTTTACATCAAGGTGAAATAAAATAATATATGATTACAAATTTATATTTTGCATGAATACCTTATGTTTATATAGTATATTAACTAAGATATTAATAAATAAAAACAAATTCTGTATGAAATTTGTAAATAAGAATTAAAAAAAACATCAGAAAAAGATAATTGAACAACTCAAAATGGGGGAGAGTTAAACTACTATTACAAATATTTTCTAAAATAATTAATTTAAATTAAATATTATTATTGTATAATATTAATCATTTATATAACATGTATAGGAAGGAAGTGTTATTTGGCCCATTTTGTATGTGTGCTACTAGAAGTACTAGATATATTACTAGAAGTGATCAAAATCAAAATATACCTATTTTAAAATAACCATCATATAATAATATTTATTTATTGAATCACACGTATAATAATAGCGGATACAAATGGACCCCTCAAGAAGTCATAGACTTGTACATGTTATAAATAACTGTGAGGAGCCCCGGACAATACAAAACAAATAATAACATTTTTTTTTCTTGTGTTTTGATTTATAGTTTATTAAATTCTTGATAAACACAAGAGAAAAACAAGAACTATCTGGAGTCGAACACAGGACCTCTGGCTTACTAGCTTTTGGTTGTCACACTGAGCCATCGACCCCAGACTACTATGTCATATAGTCTATTTGACTAATATTATATTTAATTTACGATATGTATATTTTAATTATATATTTTCTATGGTTTGAGAATACAATTAATATTATTAAGCTATATTTAGCTATTTATATATAAATATGCATACAAAACAGCAAAGGTGGGTAATTTTGCCGATATTATAACTTTACTCGATAAGTGAAATCTATGTTCTCAAATATATAAATTAATTGGTGAACGTTTTTTTAAAAGTGGCTCAAGTATCGATATTCAAAGGATACCTATTCTACCATATGATATATTATATATTGTATATTAGATAGTGGTTTTATAAAACCAATATCTATAGATATATTATGCATTGATTCAATAACCTGGAATTACTAGAAAATCACCAACCATCCAATAATCCGATAATCCAATAATCCTATAATGAATATGTATTTTATAAATATTTTAAATCATTGGTAAATATTATTCTATCTCTCGGCAGGTTTTCAACAAAAGCATTGTATCGACAAAACCCGAGGCGAAATTGAGGCGAAAATTGTATTAAAAATATAAGGATAAAAATAACACACTTTTTGTAAATTTTAAAACCAATTAATACCAAGACCTCCTATAACCTCGAGATTATAGGAGGTCTTGTTAATACATGTTAATTATTATCACATATAATACACCAACACGATACTATATATACACGTTTGTAATACTATTTATACTCATATAATTTAATATAATTATATATTTAAATAACAATATCCGATTATCGTGCCGATATTATATATACTATATATTATATAATTATACAATGTAATTACATACTAATTTAATAATTTAGTAAGTTACTAAGTAACATAAAATTATTAAAATTGTTAGTAATATAGTAATTAACTCTTAAGTTAATTAATAAAATAATCATAAAAAAACTATAATACATATAACAATAGTTAAATTGTAATATTAAATACTTCGATCATTAACAATTTTTAACACGATCTGTATCGAATATGGCTCACGTTTGTTTTTATTATAATTAATTAGTTCAAATTTAAACTACTCGTTTCGGCAGTTAACAAACTAGTATAGGTTATCCACATCCTACATTATCCACATTATGTTAGGGTACATTATGTTAATGATTATAAACTAATATACATAAGTTACTTATTTAATAATTAATTTAATTATATATTATAATATATATATATATATATATATATATATATATATATATATATATATATATATATATATATATATATATATTATATATATATATAAATTATCTGTTACAATAATTTAAAAATAGAATGAGAAAAATATTTTTCTAAATATTTTTACTAAATATTTTTACATATGTAAAATATTTTAAATGTGACCTCAGCATTCATAATCAAAACAAAAAGGGGTAATATTAGATATTATCATATACAAGCGCTTAGTGTAAATTCTACTATTTATAAATAATTATTTACATTACTATATAAATTATAAATTATATAGTATATAATACATAATATTATCATTATACCCGAGATCACTCCCCACAAATCACTGGTATTCATTATAGTCACAAATACACTCAGAAAATAATATAAGTAAGAGGGTACTAATAAATGTATGCAATGTTTAAATCTTCTATTATAATAATTATAATTATTATATAATCTATAGAAAACTATTATTAATACAATTTTCAATTATTATCATAATAATTATGATAATCATCGTAATATAATATAATATAATTAGTATAATAATAATTCATTCCGACCAAACTAGTCGTATATAATATACAAATTATTTATAGCCGATCGAAGCTGTCTAGATTTTAGAAGCTATATTTATTACTTCATCATATATTTATTGTATGTAGATAAACTAGGACTATTATATTGATGTAGGTTCTCAGTGAAAGAGTTGAAATATTATTATATAATCCCGGTTAAATGTAATGTTCTTATATATTTAGTATATTCAGTATATAAAATGTGTATATATAAGTGTCTTTTGTATAGATTTATATGACAGTAATCTAATTGTCATAAGTTATGACTCCTAACCATGATAGTCATTTTATACTTTTGTATCGAGATGAACAATTATATTAAAACTAAACAAATCTATACTGGCCTGTAAATTTGCTGAATACGGCTTAGTTCGATCTCAATTGTAATCGTTAATTATTATATGATATCATTTGTATCATTTGAATACTAAACAATGTTATATTTTCAATTAAAATATATTTTTCTTTAATCATTACATTTTAATGTCATTACAATAATGATTATATCATATAATTATGATATATATATATATATATATATATATTTATGACAACAATATAATTCAATATAATTATCTTATCGTGTATTTTTGCTTGAAATCTAGCCGATAGACTTTTTACATTCATCTAACTCGCTTGACCAAAAATACTACTAATGTAACTGCTATGTACACATATCTAAAAATAGAGTAGTACCTATACAATATGACAAGTACACTGGCGTATCGTAATATTGTGACGTATTTTTTGGGCTGTCGTTATACGATTTATTCGACTGAGAAGAATACGAGGGTGTTAGTTGTTGTCAGTGATTTGACTAGACTTCACTATAACTCGACCAAATAAAATGTTGTCTAATGATTTAAAATAATTTCTTAATGTAGATATACATTCCACTGTTTAGATTTCAACTCGCGAAAACTTAAACGAAAATAAAATATAATTCTTATAAAGCGACATTCTAATGTGAAATTATCACTGAAAATATATATAAAAATCAAATTGTTCAATCAATTAGTGTGATAAATGTTAGGTTTTTCACAAGAGTAATTATGTTTATATATTATTTTATTTTATAGCGAAATAAGTTATTCCGAATAACTAAATAAATTATTTACATGAACTTATGATATACTATTATAATATATATATAAAAACTTAAATAAAATTATATAAATTTATATATAAAACTAAAAATATATATTTATGAATTTATTATATAATATGCTTTATACCTATATGATATTTATCATTTAAAATAATATTAATTTATATTTAAAAGTTACACAGAATATTTATATACGTAATTTGATTTATTTATATCAAATGGTTTTAATTCAAATTAATATGATTATAATAATAATCTATTAATACAAATATAATATTTAACATAAAAGGTAAATATTAAATCATATTATTTAGAAAAGCCTAGAACATATGTTGACACAGAAAGGGCGATGGGAATTGTGAATCACTGCTAACAACTACAGCAAGAAACTATATCGTTTGTTATGTATATGTACACTATACACTGTCACATAGAGAATATTATCAAATAGAGTTGTAAATATTTGTATAATATTTAAAGATAAATATTTAAATCATATAAATTAAATTATATTTTAATTCCTAAACGTATTTATATACATATATGCTATAAAAACATTTGAAAATATTTAAATATAATTTATATTAGTTAATCTGAACATATAAGTATTAATTAATCCTATTTAACATATATAATCTTTGTTTATCTCAAATTTAGAGGGAAAAGAATTTTTTCTTCGTAATATATAAACATATTAATTCTACCATTAGTTTAATAATGATATTAAATATAATTAATTTTATTATCTAATTTAAAAATAATAATTTGTGAGTGAGTTGAATTTCATATCATATTTTAGAATATAGAAACAAAATGTACATGATTAGTTGTTTAAGAAATGTACTTTAATAGTTTATGTTAAAAATTAAAAATATATAATTTATAATAACTATAGAAAAATTAAAAAATATAATCTAAAATAATAATATCAATTTTAATAATCGTTGAATTGATGAAATCACTTCACTATTTAAATTACTATTCAATTTTATTCTCTTATTTGATATGTATACCTATACTAATGATATAAGTTATTAGAGTGATAATGATTATGAACTATTAGCAAACAGAGAGGGGATGTCCAGCACACAGTAGGAGACTGCCTGCATTCATAACAGGTTTACTAACACTAAAGAGCATAACAAAGGTACACTTATTTAGGCACATCTCATTATTAAACTTTATTCTTTATTAAACTTTATTCTATTCCTACGTTGTAATATTTGAGTGTTTCAATTTATAATACACTACTTTATTTAATTAATATTCTTGTTTTTTATTTCGAAACATCTTGTAAACCTGTCCAATAATGAATTTCACTCGAATTATTACATCACCAAGTACATCACAATTATTTAAATGTTAATTAACATATTATATCTTTATTTATATGATAATTATTTATATAATTTGTAAATCATATATTTATTATAAGTATTACTTTAATTATTATGATATATACCTGCCATGTATTTTGTGAATTTATTTATATGAATGCTATTAGATACTAATAAATATATTAAAATAGTTCAATATTTTGTGTATATATATTGAAGTTGATATATTAAACTCACATATTTCTAAATTTGTACATTCTACTTCATATATTATGTGATCTATTCATAATTTTATCATAGTTTTTAAATACTAATTGAATTTAAATGAATCGAATATATTTCTTGAGTATTGAATTCAAATTAGTTTTCATATATTTTATATTCATAAACACTTTGCATTCTTTTCATATCTCTAATGTCTTTAAATTAAGAGAGTTTTCTTTGTATTACTTACATGTATCATTAACATTTGCATTACTTACATTAATAATAATTAGCAGGTGATGTATCATTGATGTCTGGTCAAGGTGTATATTACGAGAAATCTGAAACTATGGATTACATTGAATATGTTAGTACATTAATTCACTATATAATAATGCTATGCGTTGTGTTAGTTTAGCAATATCAGTCGTTATACCCTTCAATACATAATTATTCAATATTAATATAACATATATATATATATACATACATATGATAATAAACAGATCATAAATGTGAAAGTAAATTTATTAAAAGTATTGTTTCATATGAATCAAGTGTAACTTTAACAACTTTAATACAGGTCATTCGTTCCTAAATAACTAGTAAACTTAGTTTATGTTGACATGTTAGCATTTAAATCCTGGAGAATAAATTATAATCCCTATAGTGTATGTATAAATATAAATATTAATTATAAAAAATAAAACATTTTTATATTGTAATTTAGTTATAGAATTAATAATTTTATAAATTTTAAATAAAAGTTTTAACATTACATGATAATTATATTAATTATAATTATATTAATAAATTCTAAGTAATGAATGAATGAATGTTTATTTATACACAAAAATAACATTGGACGTTCTCTATTGTGTAAACAAAAATATAAAATAACAAAATACACACACAATATAAATAGTTAATTAGAAAATAATAAAATTAATTTTTACGAATTAATAACAATAAATTTGATTTAAAATAAGAATAATTGACATTAGTTCTTAGTTCTACAGGTAGCGCATTCCATAGGTCGGCTGCAACTACACTGAAAGAACGTTTTCCATATCTTTTTAGCTTATAATTATTCTTTTGTAATAATCGAGTAGACACGTTTCTTAGATTCCTCTTGTAAACTTTGAATTGTAGGATGTCAATCAAATAACTCTGAAGACGATTCTTAAGTAAGCAGATTATAAATAATAAATTATAATTCCTATTACATAGCACTAAAAGTAGTGACAACATATATTTATTCACATCTATATGGTGTATAGTTAGCAGACAAATTCATTATAAACATTTATTTAGAAATACATAACATTATCATAATAAAAAATTGTATATATAAATGTTAGGTTAATTATATGAATAACGTAGTTATTCATTCTATTTATCTATGCTATAGTTACATGTCAAGTCAAGAATTATTGCTTGGAAATAGAGCTGCATTTTTGTAAATATTTCATATACATTATAGTTATGTGTTTATATGAAAAAAAACTTGATAAATGTCCATAGAAATCTCATAATTATCAATAAATATTGTTGATCATATATCTATATTGTTGATGTTCGTGCGATTAGATAGAAGTACATGTGCTTTTTTACAAAATGTAAATACATAACTATTAAGAATACCCAATGATTGATTAGATTAAGAGGGTGCTGTATGATAATTGTGTAAACCACAAGGAAAATAGCTATGTTTTAAAACATGATGAAATCTTTAACACCTTGTTGATAATATACGCAATTTTTTCATATCATGTGTATTCATATCATATATAATATATTTATTTATTTATAAAAATTAATATTAATTTATCATGATATATATTATTCTAAATATATTGAAAATTTGAAGTAAAAATATGTATTATCAAAATGTTATCATAAGCTCTAATATCTAATATTCAAATTATAATATTTTATATAAATATTTCAGGTAATTATATGAAATTTGTAAATATATTATTAATATATATATATATATACTATTAAAAAAATTATTTAAATTATCTACATAATAAATTAGATATATTTTAGATAAATAGATTGTAATAAAACCTTATTGTAATGAAACAAAACAATATCCAATTTCTATATTTTGTTCAATTTAATAATTGTACTTTATTATATTTATTATTAAATATATTTTCATTATATCACATTATAAAATTAATAAAGAATTTAATTTTAATATTTTGCTAATTTATAAATTATAAATACTTTAAATATATAACTATTAAACAACATATGTTTACTTAATAAATTGCTGATTCGTATATAATCACAATCACAATGAAAATTCATTTACAAATAACATAGAAAACAATTATTTACTAGAAATAAAAAAGGGAAATACAACACACACTAATACGACCGTAGATAATTACAATATAATATAAACTATGATTATAAATTATTATATAATGTTTATAAGGTAAAAGATAATATGAATTTGTCTCGGAATACAATGATTCAAGATTCATTGAAAACCAGCAGGTTTTTAAATAACTAATACTAAATAATATAATATAGTAAATTAGGTGTACAATATTTAAGATTTATATAATAGTGACTTTTCTTAAAAAGTTTAATTAAAATATAGCAAAAAATGTGAAAAATTTGATTAAAGAATGATTAATAGTAAATATGATTTATTGTAAAATAATAACAATTATATTATTATAAAAATTATATTATGTATATTTATTAGCTATACCTGAATTTAATGACTTATTATATACAAACTATTTTATGTTTTACAAAATGTTGAGTTTATTTATACTCTTGTTTAATTTACCATATATTTACTGGGTTACCAAGATACACTTTAGTTAAGGGCATATCACAGTTCACATGCCATTTCATACATTTACATATCTATAGGGAAATATCAAATATATACTTTCATTAAGAGGGTTACAAATCAACAACAAAATCGAACAAGACGACTATAATTTTTTTTTTTTTTACTATATAATACTACTGTGTGATATATTTGTAAAAATGAGCCTTGAAATCAGTCTATTAATGATATACAAAGCGGTTCTTGAGTGTAGTATGATATCATAAATATAATAGATTTATAAATATTTAATTGATTATTAAATATACATGCCTTATATTATAATATTTGATAACATATATATTGAAGATTTAAAAGAAATAAAAACAAAATTGTTTAAATTTAATTATTTTATATTATCTTTGGTATACATACTGTATACTGTGATCTTATTATAGTCCAAATCTGTTATAGTCCAATGAAAAAGCTGTATTTAAAGAAGTAATTATGAATATTATAATTGTATTCTATAGTAATACTTCAAATGATGTGTTTGAAATAATAATGTCATACTAACTATGCATCTATAAATGTATAAACTGAAAAAATATAGCTATAATACTAATTTGTTGCTATATATATATTGTTGAGATTCTTATATATTCTTGTTGATCTTTGTATACATATACATTATATACATTATTTAGGAGAAACCATAGACCGAGATAAACAACTAGTCAGGAGAAACCATTCACCAAGATAAACCATTACTCATGAGAAACCATACACCAAGATAAACCATTACTCAGGAGAAACCAAACACCAAGATAAACCATTACTCAGGAGAAACCATACACCAAGATAAACCATTATTTATGAGAAACCATAGACCAAGATAAACAACTAGTCAGGTGAAACCATTCACAAAGATAAACCATTACTCAGGAGAAGCCATACACCAAGATAAACCATTACTCAGGAGAAACCATACACCAAGATAAACCATTACTCAGGAGAAACCATACACCAAGATAAACCATTACTCAGGAGAAACCATTACTCAGGAGAAACCATTCACCAAGATAAACAACTAGTCAGGTGAAACTATTCACCAAGATAAACCATTACTCAGGAGAAACCATTCACCAAGATAAACAACTAGTCAGGTGAAACCATTCACCAAGATAAACCATTACTCAGGAGAAACCATACACCAAGATAAACCATTACTCAGGAGAAACCATTACTCAGGAGAAACCATTCACCAAGATAAACAACTAGTCAGGTGAAACTATTCACCAAGATAAACCATTACTCAGGAGAAACCATTCACCAAGATAAACAACTAGTCAGGTGAAACCATTCACCAAGATAAACCATTACTCAGGAGAAACCATACACCAAGATAAACCATTACTTAGGAGAAACCATTCACCAAGATAAACCATTATTTAAGAGAATCCATACACCAAGATAAACCATTACTTAGGAGAAACCATTCACCAAGATAAACAACTAGTCAGGTGTAACCATTCACCAAGATAAACCATTACTCAGGAGAAAACATTCACCAAGATAAACCATTACTCAGGAGAAACCATTCACCAAGATAAACAACTAGTCAGGTGAAACCATTCACCAAGATAAACCATTACTCAGGAGAAACCATTCACCAAGATAAACAACTAGTCAGGTGAAACCATTCACCAAGATAAACAACAAGGCAGGTGAAACTATTCACCAAGATAAACCATTACTCAGGAGAAACCATTCACCAAGATAAACAACTAGTCAGGTGAAACCATTCACCAAGATAAACCATTACTCAGGAGAAACCATACACCAAGATAAACCATTACTTAGGAGAAACCATTCACCAAGATAAACATTATTTAAGAGAATCCATACACCAAGATAAACCATTACTTAGGAGTAACCATTCACCAAGATAAACAACTAGTCAGGTGTAACCATTCACCAAGATAAACCATTACTCAGGAGAAACCATTCACCAAGATAAACAACTAGTCAGGTGAAACCATTCACCAAGATAAACAACTAGTCAGGTGAAACTATTCACCAAGATAAACCATTACTCAGAAGAAACCATTCACCAAGATAAACAACTAGTCAGGTGAAACCATTCACCAAGATAAACCATTACTCAGGAGAAACCATACACCAAGATAAACCATTACTTAGGAGAAACCATTCACCAAGATAAACCATTATTTAAGAGAATCCATACACCAAGATAAACCATTACTTAATAGAAACCATTCACCAAGATAAACAACTAGTCAGGTGTAACCATTCACCAAGATAAACCATTACTTAGGAGAAACCATTCACCAAGATAAACAACTAGTCAGGTGAAACCATTCACCAAGATAAACCATTACTCAGGAGAAACCAGTCACCAAGATAAACAACTAGTCAGATTAAACCATTTACCAAGATAAACCATTACTCAGGAGAAACCAGTCACCAAGATAAACAACTAGTCAGGTGAAACCATTCACCAAGATAAACCATTACTCAGGAGAAACCATTCACCAAGATAAACCATTAGTCAGGATAAAACCATAGACCAAGATAAACAACTAGTCAGGTGAAACCATTCACCAAGATAAACCATTACTCAGGAGAAACCAGTCACCAAGATAAACAACTAGTCAGGTGAAACCATTCACCAAGATAAACCATTACTTAGGAGAAACCATTCACCAAGATAATCCATTATTTAGGAGAATCCATACACCAAGATAAACCATTACTTAGGACAAACCATAGACCAAGATAAACAACTAGTCAGGTGAAACCATTCACCAAGATAAACCATTACTCAGGAGATACCATTCACCAAGATAAACCATTACTCAGGAGAAACCATTCACCAAGATAAACAACTAGTCAGGTGAAACCATTCACCAAGATAAACCATTACTCAGGAGAAATCATAGACCAAGATAAACAACTAGTCAGGTGAAACCATTCACCAAGATAAACCATTACTTAGGAGAAACCAGTCACCAAGATAAACAACTAGTCAGGTGAAACCATTCACCAAGATAAACCATTACTCAGGAGAAACCATTCACCAAGATAAACAACTAGTCAGGTGAAACCATTCACCAAGATAAACCATTACTCAATAGAAACCATTCACCAAGATAAACAACTAGTCAGGTGTAACCATTCACTAAGATAAACCATTACTCAGGAGAAACCATTCACCAAGATAAACAACTAGTCAGCTGAAACCATTCACCAAGATAAACAACTAGTCAGGTGAAACCATTCACCAAGATAAACCATTATTTAGGAAAATCCATACACCAAGATAAACCATTACTTAGGAGAAACCATTCACCAAGATAAACAACTAGTCAGGTGTAACCATTCACCAAGATAAACCATTACTCAGGAGAAACCATTCACCAAGATAAACAACTAGTCAGGTGAAACCAGTCACCAAGATAAACAACTAGTCAGGTGAAACCATTCATCAAGATAAACAATTACTTAGGAGAAACCATTCACCAAGATAAACCATTACTTAGGAGAAACCATTCACCAAGATAAACAACTAGTCAGGTGTAACCATTCACCAAGATAAACCATTACTCAGGAGAAACCATTCACCAAGATAAACAATTAGTCAGGTGAAACCATTCACCAAGATAAACAACTAGTCAGGTGAAACCATTCACCAAGATAAACCATTATTTAGGAGAATCCATACACCAAGATAAACCATTATTTAGGAGAAACCATTCACCAAGATAAACAACTAGTCAGGTGAAACCATTCACCAAGATAAACAACTAGTCAGGTGAAACCATTCACCAAGATAAACCATTATTTAGGAGAATCCATACACCAAGATAAACCATTATTCAGGAGAAACCATTCACCAAGATAAACAACTAGTCAGGTGCAACCATTCACCAAGATAAACCATTACTCAGGAGAAACCATTCACCAAGATAAACAACTAGTCAGGTGAAACCATTCACCAAGATAAACCATTGCTTAGGAGAAACCATTCACCAAGATAAACCATTATTTAGGAGAATCCATACACCAAGATAAACCATTACTTAGGAGAAACCATTCACCAAGATAAACCATTATTTAGGAGAATCCATACACCAAGATAAACCATTACTTAGGAGAAACCATACACCAAGATAAACAATTAGTCAACTTGACTCATCATAGTGACTTCAATATCAGCAACCTAAGGTTATATTGAAATATAAACATGTTACACTAATTACTATATGTACAATGTTAATATATTGATAACTATATTACAGGAAGATAGCTTGAATACCAATACATAAGAATATATTATCTGAGGAACTAGATTATAAAATAATCAATCACATCAATAATAGGTTATTGAATCCTCTTAAAGAGGTATATATACAGTACATATTATACACTGTATACAGCTATATACACTATATATACTTCATGTACAATCTTCTTTATTCAGATTCTCATTGATTTAAAATTATTACTAACCCATTTATAATAATTCGTAATTACATTAAAATGAATAATAAATTATTGATGTAAATATTATTTAATTTTCTTTATAATACTTTTATATTCTAAAGAGTTAAATTATCCAATACCATTATAAATAATATGATACATCAGCATAAACATATTTACAATATATTCACAACATGCATATATTATCATATATATAACATTATTTTTAATATCCAATTAATGAATCTATACACATTATACTATTACATATAATAAATGTATATTATGAATGGTAATATTGCCATTAAAACATGTCATTAATACAAGATATACTTACATCATTACCTAGAAGACTATCATGCAAGTATAAATGATATTCTAATGCTATAGTATACCTAACTACTGTTGTTCATCTATCCCTAATCTTTTTAATGAAAACCCTTTCTTGTAATATATCTAGCGTATTATAATAAACAACAAAGTGTTTATTGTATTTGTATTATTAGATTTTATCCATTTTACAAATTAAAATATAACACTTTTCTCTCAGCTTTTGACATTTTGCTTTAATGCACTTTAAACACACTTACTAAACTATGTGGTATACCCGTTACCTTGTAAGTGTGGCTTACATGAAACCTGACCAACTGGGGAAGTGTCTTTAATAACTACCTATATCCCTATGTCGACCCATCAAGTTTGACATTAGGTCTTCTCCTATTCTACATATACTCCCTCTACTTAATATCACCTATGATTCACCCATGTCTGTTCATACCTACACACATAACATACTATAGTCTACCCATAACAGATGTACTCAGAACCCTAATGTCCATGCTCCTCCGCTATTGCCAGATAGGAACTACATAAACATGGCTCTCTAATAACTGTGTCTGTATGTCTGTATGTACTCTTCTAACACTGATACCTACATCTGCTACTACTGACATACGTAATTCCTCATCCTCCCATAACTGTATTGGCAGTGACATAATCATATATTCAAATTCAACGAAACACTGTTCGTATTCTAGGTAATTTATTCGTAATTATAATAAATTGACATATTAAAAGTTATTTAGATTTACTATATATAATTATATATAATTTCTTTACCACTATTATTGATATATTTATGAATAAACTAATATTTGGAAAATTACAATTGAAATTAATCTACTATTATACTATTATATTTATTATTTTAGTTGATTGGGAATAGATCTTTAAATTAGTAATTTCATTAATTATATATATTAGAACATATTCATTAATTTTTCATCATCTATTATTAATTTAAGAAAATCAAATAGGCCTGTAACTCATGGTCATTCTAAGCGACAAATAAAGACTTGACCTTCGTTAAAATCTTTAGATAAATAGAGTGTCACATATATAGAATAGATTAGATGAAAATACAATTAACTCTAAAACGGTATCTACATTATAATTAAAAATATAAATAGTAAGTAATATATATATATATATATATATTCAGTGTATATTTTTCAATTATATTTAATAATATAAATATTCTTATTATTCATATTTATACTTATTTTATTTAAACTTGTATTACTCATATACATATATTTAAATTATTTTCATAGTCCATTTAATTTGTACTGTAAATAATGAATTCTAACAATATTTTATTATTTAAATTTTTTGTTTACGTTTTGTATTTTAATTTTGTATTATTATTTGTTTATTATTAAAACAA
The DNA here is from genome assembly GCA_964019155.1 of Osedax fenrisi. NCBI lineage: Eukaryota > Metazoa > Annelida > Polychaeta > Sabellida > Siboglinidae > Osedax > Osedax fenrisi. The sequence goes on from OZ025242.1 coordinate 35,704,749, forward strand.
TATCAATACAATTTGTAATTAATTAATTCAATACAACAATACAGTAGATTACTGATAATTCGATATTGACGGGATGGAGTTATGATGTTATCTTAGCGAGATGGACGACTATTTGCAATATGTTAGCAATTATGTAATATGCAATGTTTTCATTGTTATATGTTAGCAGATATATTAATACTTCTTTATAATGATAGCATATTAAAATTAATAATTGTTTTTTACTCGTATTATAGGCTCATTATTAATATTTATGTAACTGCAGTCGTATATTATATAACAATAATTATAATAACTACAAAATGTTATGTTTAATTTTTTTATTAAAATAAATATTTATTGTAGAATTATTAAATTAATATTAAGACGTTTATTAATATTTATAATATAATTAATAACAGAAATACAATATGTGTTGTTCATATTATTATTGATGATAACATTAAACTACTCAAGCATAAATGCATTAATACGCATTAATATGCAAAATAGTTATATTTCTAATGTAAAATGTTAATACCGTGTATTACACTAGGTCAATCCTACATCATCTCTTACGTAAAGATACCTTCCTCTCCCTTTTAAACAAACTACATTCAATCAATATCATTTATATCTTTTGAAGTTTTAGATATATATTTTTTAATATATATTATATTTTTTGATTAATATTTAGTAATATTATTTATATATACTACCATTAGAGATAGAGTAAAATACCTTAATCAAATACACACATGTGATACCCCATCCCCTTTTGCAATTATTATTTATCGATTTATTTTATATATACAAATTATTGAATTTTTATATTTTTTTAATTTCCCAAACCCCATACAAATAACTATTAAATTCATTATACCAATAATACAATTATTCATAATAGCATTACATTTATTAGACACATTATTTATATTATCTATATTTCAAGACTATTATACAGGTAACAATGGATGGCATACGAACAATAGGAAGACCGACAACTCAGTGGCAAGATAACATCGTAGAATGGACCAGTCTAGAAATCAGTGAAACGATGACGAACCAAAGTAAATGTGAAGAAGATAACTTCGCCCCTATAGGGTATTTAAATGCTATGGCATAGGTTAAAGGTTAACATATTAAATTTATTATTAATTCAACCATTTACAAATTTATATTTATATATATAAAATTATATATAATTTAGTTTTATATACTATTATACTAATTTATATACCAATTATACATTTACGTTTATATTAGTTATGTATAATATATAGCATTTAAGTATAACATATTTAAATGAATTTTTTTTCTAATAGAAATTAATTATTTTTTTAAATATTATTTATCTAATCCAATTTTTGTAAATAAACTCAAAGAAGTTCGAAAAAGTTTGATAAGTTAGATACATCAAACTTTACCATAAATAATAATAATATATAATATATTTGTTTTGGTTTCAAACTGCATTTTCTAATTATAATACTCTTACTTTAGATCACATTATTTAACTTCAAAATTTGTTTAAAAACTACCAATTAAATTATTAAATGAAAATATTGTCATTTTTAATAACAACAACGAATATTTTAACAGACATGATGCCTTCCTTCCGATATGTTATATTAAAACTATGACATTTTATGACAATTATAATCATTACAATTAAAAATAATCATTACAATCAAAATACGATGTTTTATAATGATTACAAATATAATAAACTTATTCATTTTATTAATTTAAAATCTAGTTTATTTATTAGTATATAATGTTATATATATCTTTTAATACCTTTGTGTACAATGATATATCATCCAATTAAAACATAATTTAGTGATGAATTCAATTTTCATTTAATATTTTTATAATTACTCTAATATTTATGTATTATTTTTCATTATTAAAAGAATAATATAAATATGGGTCCTATAAGGAATAACCACACAATATTATGTGTTGTTATGGTGTAGGAAGTTGATTATGTATACGTATAATTTCATTAAGGGGTCGAATATCCTATACATATAAAAAATGTATTACATCATCATATAAATATCAAATAAATGATGTTTTGTAGACCTTAATTTTTTCAAAATATTTAAAATTATTACAATATAGATTATATGATAACATTGTGACTATTCAATCGATTAAAATAATTTGAAAACTATTATCAATTGTTATATTATGTTGTTTATTTATAAGTTGAATTTATGAATATATGTCTATATAGGTGATGCTACATGTCAAGCATTAGCCAATGAATGTTCAAGTTTAAGGGTGCAAGCTGGGGTTGGGGTTTACCATGTTAATTCTAGTTCTAGCTAAAATGCTAAGGATACTAAACTAATAAAGATAATGAAGTAATTTTTTTTTATTCAATAGATATTATTCTCATACATAAAAGTAATGACTTTTTATTTAAAAATTATTTAAAATGATGTAAAAAAATAGTTTAAAATAGTTGAAATATTTATTATATTTTTTTATTAAAAATGTGAAGTTTATTATAATTTATTTTAAAAATATAAAATATAATACAATATCCTGTCATTATTAATATAGTATTACGTGTTGTTTATATACAGTACAAATGTCAGATAATAATATTAATAATCAAAGAACTAGTAGGCTTTTACGTATGCTTACTAAGTGCAAAAAGTAAAAACTGGAGAAAATGGCATTCAAAGTTTTATTTAAATAAATAGTCTTGTCAATTTCATATGATTTTTAATTCGATTGATCTCGTAAAACACTTTATATTGATAGAAATAGTCAAAATTAATTTAAAATATTTTACAATGTGATAAATAAGATGCTGAATATTGATAATACGTAATAAAAAAAAATAAAATATAAAAATATTATACATATTATAATGTTAGCTTGCACCATTAATCTTAAACGCTCGTTTTAACTGAATTTTCTGATTACGTCATTTCAGTTTACTATTTGTTATTATTACATCAACATTTTATTTGACCTATTTCTACATTATTATATATTATTACTATCTATTATTATTATATTATTACTATGCCCAGAAGATAACAGTAATTCAATCATTTACTAAATAATAGATAATCAAAGGTGTTTAGATAAATCGATAAATAGTATTATTTGTAATTTACAAATATTATTTTTTTATATTTTGTATAGTATTTATACTTTAATTTATAATATATACACAATATATTATATAGTAAATATTATGAATGTATATAATTTGTTATCATATAAATATATATATATATATATGTAGTATGTGTAATTTGTCATAACTGTTTTAAATAAAATCTACCATAAAAATAACTATTTACTTTAAACTCGATTTTTCATAAATTTATTTTTCTCATACATACTAACATAAACATAAAAACCCTAAAACTATATTTTCCTATTATGAATTTTATTCAAAACTTCAATATTATAAAGATATTTAATTATATTGATACGAGAAAGTCGGTTTTTATTTTGTTACTCATAATGAAAATATACAATACATTAACTATAAAAAGTCAAAAAATCATGAGTTTTATGAAAAATAAAATATAATATATTTGGTAAATGATATAAAAAAAATAGATCTGTTATCTTACAGATGAGAATAAACTCTATACAATAACTAAAACAAATTAGATGTCTAACTATAATGTATAAAAATGCAGTGTACAAAAAGCAGATGTATAAATAACAGTTTTAATTGTGAATATGTACAGTGTGTATTGTATAAGCAATATGTTATATAGAATGTTTAATTATTGCATTTTGTTATCAAATAATTGACTAAAGTCGATACAAAAATATTATTAATTTTCAAAAGATTATAACATACAAATATATAAGTATATTTTTAAAACAAATGATCCCAGTAATATATACATATAATATAAATATATCGCACTCTCACTTCTCACAACTAAACATTGTACGAAGTAAACAACTAGCATAGGACAACACTGTTTACTATCTCACCCGACCCCTCTTTAACATCATACACTATGACATACAGACAAGATTGACTGATGCATTAAAGAATCACAAACAACTGGTATGCATCAGTGCTAGGTAGATCACAAACCCGAGATACACTGCTCACATTGACGGCTATAGGAAAGGAAGTGATACACTTAACGAAGGACGGAGATACGACGACATCGAGAGCATATGAACGCATGCAGATAGTAGCAGCGGTTTAGGTTATCATCGATATCTCTAAGTATATATTGTGATTGTTCATTATATTTAAATTTTAGTAAATCTATTAGGTATCTGTATAAAGTTTTATAAATTAAACATTAGGAAATTTAATATAACTATAGAATAGATATAACTTTGGAATAGCTATAATTGAAATACTATAATGTGCTAAATATACTTTAATAATGTTTGAGATGTATTCTTATGTTTCCTTGTTATACTTCATTTATTTTATTAATTTTTTATTGCATTTCGTATGTTATACCCACATCTCCGAGGGCCAGAACTTATCATAGGTGACTAAACCTGCTTATAAATACAAAATATATATACATGATTTATATAATATAAGTATATATGCAATAAAATACTAGATGTCGATGTAATATATCTGTAATATAAAATACCTCATTAACCTAATCGTCATTATAGCATCATTATATCAATGTTAGCACATAGATAATGTTAATAATAATAGTGGTAGTTTTTAATACTTTTATATATATATATTGTTATTTTTATTTGGTGGAGTCCTTTCATCCCATCAAGGAACATAGATGAAGTTTTCACTTATAATCATATATGGCTCTATGTCCCTTCGAAGCTGCTCTCATGTTAAGGCATCCATGGTTTTAATGAGATCCGATCATTTATTTAAACACAATTATATAAGATAACTTCTAAATAATATTTTAAGACCCATTTTATAAAATTAATTAATGGTCCGAACGAGGCTCGAACCTGTGTCCTACTGATTGTGTGTCTGACGCCTTAGCCAACTGAGCCACACAGGCAGTTAATATCATATTATATATATATATATATCATCATCATCATCATCATATATATATATATATATATATTTATATATATATATATATATATATATATATTAACATTTACAGATACAAATCATGTGAAGAAGGTGGCTGTCACATATCAGGAGCTGCTGTGAATGTGTTCTTTAACAGGGGGGTTACTATGATATGTGTAAGTATAACAGAGTTTACACACAAACACACATATAACTTGATGGACTGTTCTTAATAATGATGTGTTGATATAATCTATCTAATTAAAATATAATTTAAAATTAGACTCAAAGCCAAACCTGAATGAAAAAACCTGCCCTAAATTCAAACAAATATTTTGTAATATGTTATTAGAATGTAATTAAATAGTAGTGTGTATGTGTGTACATTCGGTTCTTCCTAGATCATGGCATAACTAGTTATGTAAAATATTGAATATAACGTAAATAATTAACAAAATAGCCTCACAAGTAACATACACATTATGCAGTTGTTTGAGATATCAGTTTCACATAATTAGCACACACGTATCAATGCTGACATCACTATAAACATTTGTTTTCATGTTTATTATTATCGCATTATCACTCATCATACCAATATAATACACACACACATTTATATTTAGAAATTTCATCTATATATATATATATATATAATGTATATTTTATTAAATATATAATGTATATTCTTATTTGTATATATTTGCAGGTGAATCATTGAAACATATGTGCAGATAGAGACTGCTACATCTGTACTACTGGATCAGAACATGAGTGCGAGAGGAACACATACGGGATGAGGTTAACTATTTAAAATGTGTAAATAATATATATATTTATATATATATATATATATATATATATATATATGTGTGTGTATATGCAATATGTTAATATATGTATATAAATATTAAAATATTTTTTGAGTAAATAAAATATAAGATTAATTGTACAACTATCGGAATCAGACATCCAATATAGTGAATGTTATTGGTAGAATGGTTGAAGAATAATTGTTTAAATCTGCTAAATTAAACATAGTAGTTAGATAATAGTGAATTGCGCAAACATTGCCAAATTATTCCAATAAATAGATTATTTTATAATGTTTAAATAACATATAAACTGCACTTTAATATGGCATCGCATGCTTAAAAATGGTAAAAAATCAATTATTATATTTTTACTACATATTACTACTTTATAATATGTTTTTTATTATCTGTGAAAAAAATACACATGCAAACAGATTAGAAATTATATAAAAAGTGTTTTTGAGGATATATTATAAAATATAAATAATATATTTACAATATTGATTTCATTTTGACATGAAGTTTGAAAGCTGTTTACACTGATGATAATTTCTCACTATGTGTGTATGCATACAAGTATTTCTCAGGCAAAATTTGATACCTATAATACTAATTTGTTTTACTTTATATAAAGTATATTTTATATATACAGTAAAACCTCTTAATAAGAAACTATTTTTTTTCAGTACTTTTTTTCTTATAGAGAGGTTTTCTTATAAAGAGGTTTTTACTTTTCCAATGATTTTAAGAATTAATTTATAATTGAAAATGCATTATATAACCTATAGGTTATATATATATAGTATATTTATTTTGTATACTGTTATAAATGTATACTGTATTGTTTGCGCTTAGATATGTTAATATATAATGACATTTTATTAGATTTACATTAGAAATTATAAATTATGAATCATCATTGATGAATATAATATAATGAATATTATAATAATCTATTATTTAACAATTAATTGCATAATATAATAAATTGTATCATCAATACATTTAAATCATCATTACATTTCACTATATCCTTAATATAATAACATTTATTAATTAATTTTAATAAATTGATGGATATACAATAACATTTATTAATTAATATTAATAAATGCAAGGAATAGAATAACATTTATTAATTAATTTTAATAAATTTATGGATATACAATAACAATTATTAATTAATTTTAATTCATTTCGAGCTATAATATAATATTAAAAAAAAAATATCTTATATAATAATTAATTTCTATAATTTCTATCAATATACAATACTTCTATTTATATATAATTATTTTGTATACAATTAGTTTCTTATAAAGAGGTTTTTCTTATATTTTTCTTATAATATTTTCTTATAAATAGGTTTTTTAATGTGGAAAAGGTTGAATTCCAACCAAATGTGTGAAAAATGATCTTATAAAGAGGTTTTTCTTATAAAGAGGTTTCTTATAGAGAGGTTTTACTGTATATATATAAATAAATAGAGAGTCAATATTTTATAAATATACTTTGTAATAATTATAAAAAATAAAATTTCTATAAAAATATGCTATTTTTTATTTATATGTATATGATATACCACATATTATAAGTATTATTTTCTATATATCTGTGTATAGTATAAATATAATAGAAGAATAATTAGCTGAATACATTTAATAGATCTTTGTAAATTTTACTTTGTATAGATCTAAGTATAGCCTATCTATTTACATGTGATTATGTGAACATGCACATGTGCTATGGGACCTCCCCTTCCCCAGGGTTGTAGGGTAGATAAGCTAGTATAACACTAGTAATGTAGACTATTAATGCACTATCTTATCAAACAGGTGACCACTAAGGTTTTGCTTGAATAATTCAATTGTAGATAATAATCATTTATATATATTTTGTATTTTTTAACATTTTGTGTTTTGACTATGTAATAATATTTTTATATAAATCATTTTAAATTATTAATTTAGCTTTAGTTGAATGTTTATTATTATTACAATATTATTGTATAGAGGCTGTTTATGATGTGGCCATTTTATTGTGTACTTGAATGATTTAAATCAGTATTGATGATCAATCATGATCTGGGATTATATATTTGGTATTTAATATTCAAATAGATGCCACAACTCATTGTTAAATTAATGATTTCAATATTTGTGTATCTAAATCATAATGTAGTATGCACAATATGTATTATTTAGAATGTTGGCAATAATATTATAGATAAACACAACTTTCAATCACAAAATTCAATTTAAACTAAATTTATAAATACATACGTATTTTTAATAACATATTTTTATATTTTGAAATATTTTTATTTATAATATATTTAAATGAAATGCAATTTATAATAATATATATACCAGATTGTTTGTTTTATTTTAAACTGGTTAATTTGGCTTTTTGATTTTTATGGATTTTATAAAAACGATTTAAAAATATGTTATATTCCAAAGAAATGTATCTGATATATAAATTACATTAACATAATAATAACAATTATTAAAAGTATCATATAAATTATATGATATTATAATTATTAACATAAGTTTAATTAATTTATATTTTATTAATCAAATTGATTTATCTTTACACTTCTAATGGAAAACACATTGTTATAATATCTATACACATACCTATTGTAGGTAACCTGTATATATACATATGCTCTATACTACATTGTAGATTCACATAATATAATTAGAATAGAGATCAATTATGACTCATAATTGATATTAACTGTATAAATGGTATACCATGCCATAATTATATAATATAATTATATTGATTCTTTATACTAAATATTTAGTTATCAACAAAGGTTGAATTTATTTATAATTAATTTATTAGTCTAATTTAATTTTACTTTAAGACATTTCTAATAATAAATATATTTTTATAAAATCTATACACATGCCTATACATATAATATATATGTGAGATATATATCTATACTAAAATGTAAATTCACTTAATACATAATAGTCTGTTAAATTTGGTATAAGACTACACGAGTATAATTAGGTTTCCGGGTGCAAACTACTATACACCTTTACATTACAGCATTTGTACTGCGTTCATTAATATTATTACAATAGAAACAAGTTTTTAATTAAATTGTATTCAAATCCAAAATCGGATGGTTAACTTCCTTTTAGTGTTTTCAAATTTAAAAAGTGTTAACATCTCACTTTTATTCAAAACTTTAAAATCTTCAAAATATTTATATATAAACTTTCGAAATTTGAGAACAATTAATTATAATAATTATAATTATAAGTACATTGTATATAGAATATTTAATATTCTATAATTTTAATATTTAAATATTTATAGAATATCTATAATATAAATATATTAATATTTAGTATAGTAATGAAAGTTATGTTTAGTAGTATAGCACCAATATACATATAAATAATGAAAACATACAAACCCAACACAGTGTTATCATCATAAATCATTATTGTGAAGCACTTAATTAATTAATTAATCACACATTTTTTTAATTATATTTTTACACCAATTTTCATATCAATAAATCTCATTAAAACTTAATAGCATAATATATAATAATATATAACTGATATCATAGTAATAAATGTCATTAATAGAATAATATATAACTGATATCATAGTAATAAATGTCATTAATAGAATAATATATAACTGATATCATAGTAATAAATGTCATTAATAGAATAATATATAACTGATATCATAGTAATAAATGTCATTAATAGAATAATATATAACTGATATCATAGTAATAAATGTCATTAATAGAATAATATATAACTGATATCATAGTAATAAATGGCATTAATAGAATAATATATAACTGATATCATAGTAATAAATGGCATTAATAGCATAATATTTAAGGGGATACGAGCGTTTTAGAAAAAACAGTAAACAGTAAACAAACTTTAATTTAAAAATTAAAAAAAAAATTATTTGAAATATGTAATATTTGAGATGTTAATATACTCATATTAAAATATTAGAGCTCAAAACGATTAAATAATCAAATATAAAAATAAAGGTTTTATAACACAACCTATTTTTGAGAATAATTAATGATAAGAAATAATCTCTAAAAATACTGAAAAATACGTTTATATAAAGATTATTTTCAGGAATTATTATTTTTTTTATCTAATATAATATTTTTGATTACTATTACTATCATAATTATACATATATCATATTGTGGATTACTATAATATGTATATACATTTTTGATTACTATAAAATATATATAATATACATATCATATTGTGGATTATTATCATAACTATGTATAATATACATATACATACATCATATACATATAATATTTGTATAATAAACATATAAACACATATACTATACTCTTTTTATTCAAATAAACTCTATATTTTAATACAAAATATATGTCATTTTCAAACTTGATTTACTCAGAATAATGTTTTAGTATAATTTTATTCTTAAAAAATTCAATAACTATGTAAATAATGCTCAAATATTTATAAGAATTTCAGAATATATTTGTTATCATGTGTTTATTGACTGAATAGATGATCATACAATTATTTTTATTATTCTTATATAAAAAATATAATTAAAAAAAAAAAATTAAATCAATTTTATAATTATTAGATTTGTATTAGAGTTGTATTTCCAAAAATATATAATATTTTCTCATTATGCTATATCAAACTATACAGTGCAGTCCTCCCTTCAATATGAATTTTACAGAATTATAATATCTTAAGAATTTTAAACTTATTGACAATTAAAAAAATATAAAAACATATCTTTTTACATTGAATTTTCAAAAATTTCAAAACAAACGTAACCCCTTAATCTGATATCAGTATGTAATAAATGAATAATTGTAAACAACAATTATTAAACAAGACAATATACAACACAAATGACTCCACTTTAAAAGATTATTGTGTAGATATCATTGTACTATTTTGAAAGTAGATTGTAGATATTATCTGCATAACATATCAACTTTACGTGTATCAATAAGGTTATGGGTTTTATTAGGGATTTCACTGGTTATAGAAAACTGTAATTATTGTAAAGTATAAAGTTACAATATTTCCAGCAAGTTGCCGGAAATATTATAACTTTAAAACTATTTTCCATCAAGTTGTAATGGGATACCCCCTATATATTTACTATATTTCTGGTAAGTTGCCGGAAAGTAAGGGGGTATCCCACTAAAATTGTAGTTAACTTGATAGAAATCGTTTTAAAGTTACAATATTTCCGGCAAGTTGCCGGAAATACTTGTAGTGGGATACTTCCCCTTAAGAAGAATGTTTATGTTAAGCAGTAACTGTGATGCTGAAATGCATATATAATATTAAATATATTGTAAACATGTTGTAAATATAGGATCATTAATAATGATTCATTATTAGCTCGTATATAGATTTTATTACATATAAAAAATGTATTCAGTTAAGTTTCAATTAAGTTTATTAAGTATTCAAATAAGTTTAATAAATAATATGCTTTTTAGATGGAATATTATGGGAGAATATTCTTAAAATACAAATATGAAAATAACTTATATTACATAAGTAATATTACATAGTAGTTATTTATAGTATAGTATAGTATATATATATATATATATATATATATATATATATATATATATATATATATATATATATATTATATTATAATATATATATATATTATAGTATAATAAATTATTATTATAGTGTATATTATAGTTAATTATAGTAAATATTTATAAGAATTTTTAAATTTAGGTTAATTATTTATGTATTTATAAAATTTTAATAGCCAAAATTCAACAAAAACAATAAACAATATGATTTATATAAATTTAACATAATATTATAGGTCTCTACAGGCTATCACAACTCATCGGTCATCTACGAAGTACAAATCACTGGTTCGATCACTTCAGACATACGTTAGTATAAATCAATATACAAACTAACATTTTACATAATAACAACATTCATATAAACATTATTAACGACACGCAACCATGCGAAACGATTAATTCGAATGTCTCGAATAGCTATTTTTATGATTTATCTACAGTTCCTAGATCACAAAACAATATTGATTTAACTAATAAAACAAATATTTTGCAATATATCTTAGATTTACATCCTAGAAAATACATATTACCTAGTTTACAATTAATTATACAGAATTTTAATTTCGACAATATTCAAAATCTAATAAACCTAGATTATGAACAATTAATTAATTCATCTTTAGTTCAATCTAAAAAAAAGCCAAAATATTACGTAACAATATTATTTCTAACAATACACAACGTAATTATAATATAGGCGTGCAATCAAATAGAAATGTTAAGCGTAAACTAAGGTGTTTATTATTTGCTACAACGCAACAAATGTATTCTAAAAATAGATCCAGGCTTGCTAAATCTATTTTCGACGGTGAAGATATAACAAAAGAAATTAATGAAATGCTAATCGATTTACAATTTAAATATTGGAGTGAGTTAATAAGTAAGCCATCTATTCCATTTAACCACTTATTTGTTAAAAATAGTAATGCATATATACATCCAATTACAATAAACGAAATAAAGTCATGTTACACTACATTACACGACGGCGCACCGGGAATAGATGGTCAAAAAAATTGGTCTAAATAATATTACAGCTCGCTTTAATATTTATCTAATATCGTCTACTGCACCTTCCACATTTAAATTAGGCCTAACTACTTTAATCCCTAAAACTAAGCACATAACTGAGCCTTCCCAGTATCGTCCAATAACGATGTCATTGATATTCTGTAGACTATTCCATAAAATGTTGGCACGAAGAATTGAAAACACAATTAATCTTAATCCACGGCAAAAAACTTTTGTTCGATATGATGGTATTGCTGAGAATATATTTTTACTTAAATCTATTATATATCAGCATAATAATGCATTACGACCATTAAAGGTGTGTTTGTTGGATGTTTCTAAAGCTTTTGATACGGTATCTCACAACTAAATTGTTGCATTAGTCGAAAGAGTAGGGACTCCTAAAATGTATAACAATTATATCATGCATACTTATTCTGATTGTTCAGCTCAATTAAAATATAAAAATGGAGTATCACCTAGTATACCAGTCAATCGTGGAGTAAAACAAGGTAACCCAATGTCTCCCGCTCCTTTTAACTCCATTATAGATTATGTAACTGATAATATCCCAGGTAGTATTAATTTACACGGAAATAGTACAATAAGCCATATGGCATTTGCAGATGATCTGGTTTTATTTGCGAAAGATGATGTAATGATGCAAGATCAAGTTGATCATGTTTTATTTAGACTAATTCAATATGGGTTAAACGTTAACAAGTCTAAATGCGTTACATTGAATATAATTATTAACCCAAAGAAAAATCAATGGATATGTAACCCATATAGTTTTATATCTATTGATAATTCTACAATTAAAGCTTTAAATATAGAAGACTCTTATAGATATCTTGGAATCAGATAATAAAAATAATTCATTAATGATGACCTCACATCGAAACTTTTGGCAATCTCTAAATCTACTCTAAAACCCCAACAAAAATTGTTTATGCTTAAAATGTATCTAATTCCAAGTATGCTTCATACCTTGACTTTCTCTAACGTATATTTAAATTCATTAAAAACGATGGACAGAAGTATTCGGTCGTTCGTCAGACGTTGGCTTCGACTACCTTCAGATACTTCGCTCGGTATATTCTACGAACCTAGTAGTGTCGGTGGGATAGCTATCACTCGTCTTTTTCTGGCAATACCGGTGCTGCGGCTAAAAAAGATTTCATCTATTAGAAGGAATGATCACACTATTATTCAAACTCTTCCCGATAGCGCTATTCTTAAATGGTCTACACCTCGATTATATGATGAATACACGTTTATTGATAACACATCCATAAATAAATATCATTCAATATATTTATTTAATTCTGTCGATGGTAATGGTTTAGAATTAGGCACGCATAGTCCTTTATCAATAATTGGATAACTTCTCCTATAAAGATGTTTTCTGGTCGTGATTTTGTAGATATGGTAAAGCTTAAGCACGGTCTACTGTATACACATTACAGATGTAGACGTATGTTTCCAAGTTTAGATACAAACTGTTTAAGGCGAGGGTGTAATTATAAATATGACTACCTAAATCATATTATGCAGACCTGTAGATTTAATTATAATAACATTATTCATAGGCATAATTCGTTAATGATCTTTTAATCACTCTACTGAATAAGTACAAATTTAAAACTATACTGGAACCACACATATGAACACAACTTGGCTTACCCAAACCCGACTTACTGGCATACCGAAATGATATTGTTTATATTATAGATACGAAAATTTCAACCGATACAATAGATACTGATACTAATTACCGACACAAAACTGACTACTATAACAAACCTGAAATACTCTTCTACGCTAAACAACTTACTGGTGCAAAGCAGGCTAAATTAAGTGCCTCATGTTGGAACTGGCATGGTATACCCTCATCCCTAATGTCTAAAGACCTATATTCGTTAGGCCTAAGGAAGCATGATATTACGCTACTACTGCTGCAATGGATTATTGTAAAATCCCTAATTATCTGGCCTCTCCCTTGCCTACTTCGTCATATTTTTATTAATATGTTTTCGTTAATAAATGGGATAATTGGCTCTGGTTATTAACCAACCATTGTCCGAAAAAAAAATATATATATATATATTATAGTATAGTAAATTATTATTATAGTGTATATTATAATTAATTATAGTAAATTTTATAAGAATTTTTAAATTTAGATTAATTATTTATATATTTATAAAATTTTAATAGCCAAAATTCAACAAAAAAATAATCAATATGATTTATATAAATTTTAACATAATATTATGTGCAATATAAAATAATATATTTATGATAACAATCCACTTTCATAGTTAGTCTTTTTTGTTATCCCCAAAAAATGTCAACCCTAAGTTAACTGTGATCATTTGTTAAAGAACTGACATTTATTATAGGTTAAGTCTAGATGAAATAAAACATATACATAAACAAATTTAACTTTTTGTTAGTTTTTATACCGCAAGAGGATGTAAAATATCTGTCAAAATAGTCATGCCAATTTATTTATATAAATAATTTCTAATTTACTCTATGATTTATGCATATGTGAAATATGTGATATTTATTTTATTATGATTTCAAATTCAAATATATTTATTACAATTATATCTTTAATATTATATATGAATTTATTATACATAAAACTTTATCTGAATTTTATAAACCAATAAATATGTCATTACAAATTGACAACCTTTATTGATATATAATCACTATTTATACATAAATAGAGATAATAAAATAGCTGTAAGATAATATACTATTAATTGAATTATTTATATATAAAATAGAGCTTCACCTCATATGTATTGCTGTTATACAACTCTTATTCATACTACAATATCGAAGTAACTATATAGATATTGATGTAACTAAATTATTATAAAGCAGAAATCACAAATATTATATTAAATATCGTGAAAATCTTTATACATAATATATTATTAAATAAATGTACATGTAGATGTAATCTAAAATTTGTAATTTTAAATTAAAATGGATATTTATTATATTGTTATAGTGCTATAAAGATTGGATACCACCAGCAGCAGAAGTTACATTTATTACGGATCAAAGGAGAGAGTGTTTGTCAAGTATTCACCGCGGGGGGATATGATAATCACATCAATACAAAGCAGTTCAACTGCGAACCAGTCTACAAGTAATGATATATGAGATTCTGATGAAACAGCCTCGTTAGTATTACCTTTAGGTTAAAAAGTCTGCATGTAACTATTTCAGAATTTATATAAACAACATTTTATAATTCTGGAGTCAACTGTGCACCCAAATATATAACATGATTGACAGATAGGGGAGGAGCTATGTGGCTGAGCTATGAAATAAAAATGCAACAAATGCTATCATTTATATATATACAGATACAATTACCTAATTTAAATATTAATATATATATATATATATATATATATATATATATATATATATATATATATATATATATAACCTCTCCCCTATTTATCAATCACATGCAAACAGATTCAGAAACAAGAGCATATCACTATGAACCCAATGGAGAATAATGCTGTCACATTGTCACAGAAAGGCATACATCTAAAGGTATTGTTGAAACTTTAGTTAAATCGATGAGTCACGGACAATTAAATTCTATTTAAGTCATTGGAGTTGATCGTACGAATACCAAGTTCGATTGGAAGGGAGGTTCAAACGGTCTTAACGAAAACATATTAAAGAACATTTCATTGGAATGTTTGTACACCTATATAAGTGATGATATTACAAATTAATGTGTGACAATATTTAACAGTATTAATTATAATTAAAAATTATTAATAAATAAATAAAAATAAATTGTGATTAATTATAATTAAATAATTATTTAATATCGATTAGATTCTAATAATACAAAATGTATTATTGATGGATAATTTATTTAAGCAAATATATAATCGAAAGTATAAATATTTTCTAACGATAACATACGTTATAGAAATAAATAAGGAATAATACGAAATTAAAAAATTAAAGAAATTAATGTTTTACATTTAACGTAAAAATTGATGAAAATTAATCGAAAATAGATATAAATTATGTAATATGTGAAAAAGAATTTTCAACCGATTCGATAACAAATTATATAACCATTTTATTATTTTATTAGATATACCGTATTATTTTAATTTATATAATAGTTTTTCATGATTTTAGACATTTTGTTAATTTTCATTTTGTTGATTTTCCACTTATAAAACCATATTGATTTTTTGTTAATAAATTATTAGATTTTAAATAAAAAATAAATTGTTTAGAAATAATACGTTCTACTACTCTATTTTTCAATAACATTACACATGTTATTGAAATAGGCCTATAGTTATTTGAATTTGAATGTTCACCCTTTTTAAAAATTTGTTTATTTGATTATAGATTTTTTCCAAATTTTCGGTATATTACCCGACAATAAAGATGAATTAAAAATAATAAATAAAAGCCTACATAATTCATTAGATAATAATTTTAACATAGAAGATGGTATCCCATCAATTCCAAAAATATGTGTAATTTTTAATCTATTTAAAAATATTTTAATTATTTCAGGATTTAAATCAATATTATCAAATTTGTGTTTAATTAAATTATAAAATTCGGGTAAGTTTCCATTATCATTTTGTTGAATTGATCTAAAATATGAATTTAATGTATTTGCTTTGTTGAGATCTGAAAATAAAATAGTATTATTTGAAATATCAATTAGAAGTGATACTCCAGATTTAAAATTTTGTCTTTTTTTTAATAAATTTATAAAAGTTTAATTTATTTTTTGAATTAATTGCATTAATCTCTCTCTTAAAATTTAAAGATTCTAATTCTTTGTATACATTTTGTTTGCTTCTTCAATTTCAATATATTCTTCGGAAGTACCTGTTTTATTGTATTATTTATATTAGGAACATGCGATATAAATAATTTATTTAGAACATTATTAAAATATTCTACTTTTTAATCGATATTATAATCATTTGAATTTAGTATATGCCCAAATAAATCTAGAAAGATGATATTTAATCAATTTTATATTAGCATTATTGAAATCAAAATTGGTTGATTTTAAAATATTTTTACATGGGTATTTTTTAATATTTACATTAAATGAAACAGAATAGTGGTCACTTTTATTTTTATATAATCCGAAATATTCTCTAATATTTATATTAGATATTAATTATTTTTCATTAGTAAAAAGTAAATCAATTATATTATTATTACGAGTTGGCTTATTAATTGTGAAAATGAATTTTTAATAATCGAATTGTAAATTAATGTATGACTTTTTGGGTAACTAGGAAATGTATATTCTTTCCAATTAAAATTTGGTAAATTAAAATCTCCTATAATTATAGACGAATTATAATTTTATTTGGTTATATCAAATAATTTACATATCTGTTCATGAGATATTGCATTACAATTTGGAGGTTTATAAACACATATAATATAAAATGGAATTATAACTTAATTTGTAAATGTATATATTGAACATCTATGTTTAAAATAAAATTTGTTATAGGACATAAACTAGATTTCAAAAATATCGCAACATCTCCTCTATGAATTAATTTATCGTATCTAAAAAGTATATAATTTTTTCCACTGATTAAATATAGAGAATCTCTATCATCTACTGTTAAAAATGTTTCAACAAAGCATATAATAGATGAAAGTAAAAATTCCAAAAAAATTCACTTTATTTCAAATACTACGAGCATTAGCATAATATATATTTAAATTGTTATTTTAAATATTTTCATCTTTATTGCCGGTTAGTCATCTAGAACCTGTAGTTTTATTTTTATTAATAGTTTTGATTATTATTTGAAGTAATATTTAAAAAAAAATATATATTTTTATATAGGTAAGATGAGACAAATGAATTGTATATTATAATTTAGAATATATTCTATATATTTTCAGATCTATAGGCCCTATCAGGCCCTGTCGGAGTATTACTGCTGTCGTGTCACACTCACACACTCACACATATAGACCCTGTCACATGCTTACCATCACTACATCATTACAGCAGTAGCAGTAACGGCTCACGCACATGGAGGGGACTACAACAAGAGGGAACAAGCGTACACACACGCGCCTGTGTATCTCCATCATCATCATCAGCGTCCCAGTCAGCATCTCTAATGACTCATCTCGTCCACTACTAATGGATGCTGTGGTGACCAACTGCTTTCACCTATCATAGTATCTCGTTATCATATCATTGAGGATGTAGTTATCCATCCATGGTTCCTCCATTGTTGAACACTAGATCAAGCGTTGTACCCATCACTTGCTGCCAACTGTAGTGATATAACCTTCTATGTTGTAGCGTAATGTTTCATTCATTTACTTTAATATTATATTTAAAATTAAATTTAAAAGAAAATCAATTAAATAAAAAATAGAGGACAAAAGTTTGAGACCCAAGCTAATATGCGCCACCGTTACAACTTTTCTATTATCCTTATGGTTATTCATATCCAATAGGAGGCTATTATCATGTGCCTATTAACATCAATCTTTGTTTATATACAATTAGTGTGAATATACCCCCACTAGTTATATGACTCTGTACTATCTATCTTATGATCTTTGTTTGATCATTACTTCTATTTAATACGTGTGTTTGTTGTTTGTATTTAATATATAACAATGAATACAATAAATAATATGAAATTTATATTATTAATAGAGAATTAATATATTTGTTTTAATATATATTATTTATTGAATAAATTTGTTATAGTAAATAGTTTGTTGTTTGTATTTTAATATATAACAATGAATACAATAAATAATATGAAATTTATATTATTAATAGAGAATTAATATATTTGTTTTAATATATATTATTTATTGAATAAATTTACAAAAATAATACATAACAAATTTCCACACTATATTATTATATTTTACAGTGACTTAAATCGTATTTCCAAATTTTTATTATTGTGATTTTATCGTATTGCATCATGATCCAGGAGTATAACATTGAATTTGATACAAAAATCAATGTAAAAACTCGCTTTACATCAATAATTTCAATATGATTATATTAAAATTATAATTTAATACACATTATATTATTTGGAATGGTGACATAAATAATATAGAAAATCATATTTTTTTCAAACTAATTTTAATAAAATATTTATATAGAAATACAATATTTAAAATATGAATTCATTTTATGTTACAAATAAATGTATATCTCTGATATCTTTGATTAAAGATTAAAATCATTTAAATATAATTAAATATACCACTGAAAAGTGTCTAGGTGTAAGTATAAAAAGTAACCATTGCAGAGATAGCGAGCGGATGTCCTGTCCTTGCTATTATATTTATGATTTTGTGAGTAACTGGTATACAAATGGGTATACTTTTACTTGTTTTTGTTTTATGGAATATTCTGCCTAATAACAATAAGTTAAACTGATACTGAAACTATGGAATTTCCGAACTAAATATATTTTGTAATTTATTAAATTTGAGGTTGGATAGATATTTTTGAGATTTGAGGGAATGGAATTCCATGTTTAAATAGCTGATGACCAAACACATATTTGTGTAGTGTAATTTATATTTTGATGTAAGTTATAGTTAAAATGTATTAATACATTTTAACTAATTAGTTATTTCATCACATGTATGGTGTGTGTGAGAGTGGAGAAATGGTGTGTGAGTGTGCAGAGATGGTGTGTGTGCTAAGTAGTCCAGTAAATAGTAATGAATGTGTGAGCAGTATTTAATTAAATCTATTATAAAATATTTAATTATAAGTAAGAAAACTTAGTCAATTTTCCTGGATGGGAGGATTTCCTAAGAGTTCCTGAAAGGAATCCACCAACATAACAATATCAATATACATTATTTATCATATCAATATCGTGGATTCCTTATCTATAAATTAAATAGAATACATTTATAAAAATAAAATAATAATTATTTATTTTGCTTCATTTAATAATGTTTTTATGGAGGCATAGAGAAAATGAAGCTGAATTCACAAAGTAGTAATATAAATATGGTTTATACTCTAATGTTCACAAATAAACAATACTTCTTACTGAAATATTCTACCGAATTTTAATATAAAAAATCAATAAATTATCACCATTCTCCAGGTATTATCATGACATCTGCTTTAGTTTTCCATAACTCTAACCTATCTTTTAGCATTCAATCAATTTATTAATAGTAATTTCTTCCTATATCGCATACCCCTTCATTAGATATAGAAAATCTACTTCGGTTGTAATGTAAAATAAAAAAATTATAAATCTATATTTAGTGAACTTGATATTAATCTTAATTCTGCTAATTATATTACGTAATTTATATATAATTTAAATAACATTGTGCATACACCACTCTTGTATAACTGAATCTCTTTTAATAGGGTATCCCACTACAAGTATTTCCGGCATGTTGCCGAAAATATTTAACTTTAAAACGATTTTCTATCAAGTTAACTACAATTTTAGTGGGAAACCCTCTTACTTTCCGGCAACTTGCCTGAAATATGATAACTTAATAAGGGGTATCCCATTACAACTTTATAGAAAATGGTTTTAAAGTTACAATATTTATGATAAGTTGCCGGAAAATCTTGTAGTGGGTTAAACCCATTTCATAAATTATGTGGTATAGATATATATAACGTATTCTTTAGAACTCCTTTATCTAATAATATGTTTTATAAATGTCGTCTTTTTTTCCATGTATATAGGATTACATTTCCTAAATCTGCTCACGTTTTATGAAATCATAAATGTTTATTTAAGCGCCAATGTTCATATTATGAAGTAAGTGTAATAACATCCAATAATTTAATAAATATACATTAATGATACACTAATGAGCATTAATGATACATTAAAATAGTAAGCGAAAATGAAAAACAATTGTTTTAAAAGATAATTTAGACCTATGGAAAAAATCATGATAGGATCCTAGATCCTACATTTAAATCACCATACAAATTATCTGATCAATAACTACAAATAATAATACTGCATAACATAATGAAATCAGACTTAAATTAGGCCTTACATACACTTAATATAGTCATTAACATGGTCAATAAAGATCCTAAATGACTGCTAAATCAAAATTAATATCACTATTAAATATATTATCACTAAATAATAAATTAACCCAAGTTAATAATTATTCGATAAACTAATATTTATATCCGGTATGTCTAAGTTGGCTAAGGCGTCACATAAGCAGTAGGACCCGGGTTCAAACCCACCCGGAGCATTACAATTTAAAAAAAAAGCTATTTTTAGAACTAGGTCTTAAAATAATATTTAGAAGTGATCTTATATAATTGTGTATAAATAAATGATTGGCTCTCGTTAAAACCACGGATGCCTTAACACGAGAGAGGCTTCGAAGTGACATTATAGCCATATGGTTATAACTTACAAGTGAAAACTTCATCTAAGTTCTTGGATGGGATGAAAGGACTCCACCAAAATAACAATAATGTCTCTCGTTGATACATACTACCAAGGACTAAAAAGAAGAAAATATAACCATGTAAATAAAATAACAATCAATACAGATAAGGTGTAAGTAATTAAATATAATTATTTAAAAGCATGTTTTTAATATGCATTGTAAAAGTATTCAAATTCGTCAAAGATGATATGGTTGTATTTAAAGAATTCCATAAACATTTGTAAGCCTTTGTAACGAATACTAAATTTCTCATTATCAAATCTTATTTTTGGTATTAAGAATGTTCTATTTAACCGAAAAGTATATAAGGAGCAATTATAGGTAAATAACTTACAAATTGAACTATGCAAATAATGCTTGTTATATATTCTAAACATATACTAAACATCCTATATTTATAAATAGATATATTTATTATATCTTTAAATTTAAGAATGTTATGTCTTAAAAAGATATAATCAATATTGGTTTTGTTATCAAGTTATATATTGCTCTCATACATTTATTTTGTAAAATTTGAATGTATTTTATATTGCTATGGTAAGTAGGTACCTACTTCCCATATAGGAAAATAATTAATATGACTATGAAAAAAAGAAAAATATAGCATAACTAAAGTATTAATATTAAATTTATATTTATAGGTATATATATATATATATATATATATTTATATACCTATCTATGTAGGAAACTAAGTCCATAGTAACGTTTATTTTTAATATTATTTATTTGCATTTTCCAATTACGATTTTCGTCAATTAAAATGCCTAGGTATTTAAAATTAGTTGATTGTTTTATGGCTATATTATTTATTGTGATGTTCAATTTAGGTATTGTTAACTTATGTTTAACTCTTGTGCGATGGAATACAATTAATTTTGTTTTATCAATATTAAGAACTAGCTTATTACCGCAAAGACACATATTAAAACTAGAGTAGAATTTATTTCATTTTCTAGATCATATAAATTATGAGACTTAAATGTTAAAGTGGTATCGTCAGAAAAAAGTGTAATATTTCAGAAGAATTTTTGTGAACATTTGAACATTTAAGAATATTTTATATAAGTAGAGCTTAATGTTGAATGTGGCGATGTGCCCATGACACAGTGTCCTATGTTTTAATACGTTACTGCAGTAACGTATATATCATGATATGTTTGTATTAGTTAAGTAGCTACTAACTTAGAGTAGGACCCCGAGGACCCCGAGTCTATTGTTATGTATTAGTTAACATCCAAGAAATAAATTTAAAATTGTATAATAAAACACTTAATATATTACTAAAATTAATTGTTATAATAATATTATAGGTTTACTAAAATATAAAATTGCAGATTCTACACTCACTTGCGTTCCGGTTAGTTGTTATTATGTAATGCTATGCTATAATACGTTATAATATGATATAATACGCTGTTATGCGCCACTTACACATACACTTACACATACACCTATACTCATAGGCATTGTACACTTTAAATGTGATAAATAGTGTACACAACAATAGTGTACAATGTGCACTTTATAGTGTACACAACAATGAACAATGTTCAGTGTACATTGTAGACCGGTACACAGTGTACTACAGTGTACACTGTACAGTGTACAGTGTACAACGTAGATTTCTATTTTACCTAAAATATAAATCAATGACCATACGAATTGTACGGTAAAATGTACAAAGTAATTGGGCTATAATAAACCTATAGGGTAGCCCGTTTTTGAAAGTTTTGCTATCTCGCTCACAGTAGGTCGTAAATGTCATAATAAACATATTTATGAAATTTCATTAAAAAATATTTAATATTGATAAAGTACTTTAATGAAGAAATATTTGCATTTATTTTACAATGTAAATTTCTATAAATAGAATTATTTTCTTATGTATTTTATATATTTGTGAAAATACCCGTTGTCATAAAAATAAAATATTTGGCAAAAATGTGTATAAATATATTATAATATTAATAAAGTAAAAAATTATTTAAAAATGTCAAATTAATTAAATTTTTTTTAATTTTGTATATATATATATATATACATATACCCACGTATATACTCCTAATATGTCCCCCTGCAATACACATATCATATAATCATATGTCATAGACATTAGACATTATGTTCCAACTATAATAACAATCTATCTGGTTAGATAAGCGTGCTTTAAACAGTTTCACTAAACTTGATATCATAGATAATAAACGTTTGTAATATTGAAATAGTGTGTGTGAATACCTAATAAGGAATCACATTAAGATGACATAACTATGGTACTTATTAATGGAACCTATAATTAATTATAATACTAAAATACTGTATGTGATATGCTAAACTAATCCGTATTAGGTGTACAATAATGATACTACACCCCCATACGAGAATTCCATTAACAAACTCATTCAGATTAACTACTATGAATATGACCACAATAATATGGCATAGGGGTGTCATATCAAATATATCATAATTATATATCAGTTATATAATAATTGATAAAGATTTAAGGTGTTACTAGAATTATCGTTGAGTGTTAAATATATAATTAATATATTAGTAGTTATCATAGATATGTATAAGGGTATGTATAACCCTTATACATATCTATGGTAGTTATACAGTCTTTATAATAGAATGATTACGTTTTTATTAGTAGTTCAGACTTAAAACTGTAGTTTATATTCTGGGTTTATATATTAGTAGTAGACTACTAATACTATTAGTGGATATTGTAGTAGCCACAGACTTTGAGGGGCCTCCCTCAAAGTCTGTGGTAGTAGCATATATTTAATAATATGAAATAGCTATATATTCATAATATATATATATATATATATATATATATATAAATATATATATATATATATATATATATATATATATATATATATATACTATAGTGTATGCACTGTATACTATATTTTTAGACGTTAGATGTTATATATCATACGTAAATATAACATTATAAAACAAATTATGTATATCAACATAAAATATGGTTGTCTAAAAATGTATTTTACAAAACTTCTCGTAATTAATCATTAATTTAATAAAATTTTATAAAATTTAAAAAAATATTAAAATAATTTAATAAATTACCAAACAATTCAACAGTTTACATTTAACAAACAATTCATTCGAAACCTACTTTGCTTACGTGTTAGTTGTATATTATATAACACACACATATATATATATATATATACATATTTAATTTCTGATATGTTCTGTCCCTTATATATACACTTCAAAGGGTCATTCCTTTAGCTCTCCCGTACCTTATCCGCAATTCTCCACTACCATAACCTACCTCTACCATAACCTACCTCTACCATAACCTACCGCTACCATAACCTACCTCTACCATAACCTACCGCTACCATAACCTACCTCTACCATAACCTACTGTTACCATAACCTACCGCTACCATAACCTACATCTACCATAACCTACCGCTACCATAACCTACCGCTACCTTAACCTACCGCTACCATAACCTACCGCTACCATAACATACCGCTACCATAACCTACCTCTACCATAACCTACCGCTACCATAACCTACCTCTACCATAACCTACTGTTACCATAACCTACCGCTACCATAACCTACCTCTACCATAACCTACCGCTACCATAACCTACCGCTACCATAACCTACCGCTACCTTAACCTACCGCTACCATAACCTACCGCTACCATAACCTACCGCTACCTTAACCTACTGCTACCATAACCTACCGCTACCATAACATACCGCTACCATAACCTACCTCTACCATAACCTACCTCTACCATAACCTACCTCTACCATAACCTACCTCTAACATAACCTACCGCTACCATAACCTACCTCTATCATAACCTACCATTACCATAACCTACCGCTACCATAACCTACCGCTACCATAACCTACCTCTACCATAACCTACTGTTACCATAACCTACCTCTAACATAACCTACCTCTACCATAACCTACCGCTACCATAACCTACCACTACCATAACCTACCTCTACCATAACCTACATCTACCATAACCTACTGCTACCATAACCTACTGCTACATTAACCTACTGCTACATTAACCTACCGCTACCATAACCTACCGCTACCATAACTTACCGCTACCATAACCTACCTCTACCATAACCTACCTCTACCATAACCTACCTCTACCATAACCTACCTCTACCATAACCTACCTCTACCATAACCTACCTCTACCATAACCTACCGCTACCATAACCTACCTCTATCATAACCTACCATTACCATAACCTACCGCTACCATAACCTACCGCTACCATAACCTACCGCTACCATAACCTACCTCTATCATAACCTACCATTACCATAACCTACCGCTACCATAACCTACCGCTACCATAACCTACCTCTACCATAACCTACTGTTACCATAACCTACCTCTACCATAACCTACCGCTACCATAACCTACCGCTACCATAACCTACCTCTATCATAACCTACCATTACCATAACCTACCGCCACCATAACCTACCGCTACCATAACCTACCTCTACCATAACCTACTGTTACCATAACCTACCTCTACCATAACCTACCGCTACCATAACCTACCTCTACCATAACCTACCTCTACCATAACCTACCTCTACCATAACCTACCACTACCATAACCCACTGCTACCATAACCTACCTCTACCATAACCTACCTCTACCATAACCTACCGCTACCATAACCTACCGCTACCATAAACTACCACTACCATAACCTACCTCTACCATAACCTACCTCTACCATAATATACCTCTACCATAACCTACCGCTACCATAACCTACCTCTACCATAACCTACTGTTACCATAACCTACCTCTACCATAACCTACCGCTACCATAACCTACCACTACCATAACCTACCTCTACCATAACCTACCTCTACCATAACCTACCGCTACCATAACCTACCGCTACCATAACCTACCTCTACCATAACCTACCGCTACCATAACCTACCACTACCATAACCTACCGCTACCATAACCTACCTCTACCATAACCTACCGCTACCATAACCTACCTCTACCATAACCTACCGCTACCATAACCTACCTCTACCATAACCTCACCGCTAACTCAAGTAATACCCTACTATATCATACATATCTCACACGTATGTGTGTATGTAGGTATATATACATTCTACGTATTAATCTTGCGGTAGAAGTACTATATAATGCAGTACTATATTAACCCGTGTACAATAACACTAACACGTATAGTATGGGTATCCCCATACGAACCCTTTATAACTATTCTATATTACACAGTATATTAGTTATATATAATATATATATATATATATTAAACAGACATCCACAACTTGTCAAGTATATATAAAGATAATATATAAAGAGTATCATTAAAATATCATTAAATATCATTACATGTATATCGTTTATCAAAGTATAGGATCTACTTCTATATAGCAGTGTATATGCTATAGAAGTATACACCTAGGTATACACTGTATTATACTATACAGTCTGTATAGTATATACAGTGTATACTGTAGTTATTTTTGCTTTAGTTATGTATGTATACACTGTGTATGTATGTATACACTGTATAGTACACAGTTATACTATGTTTTTAGACGTTAGATGTTATATATCATACGTAAATATAACATTATAAAACAAATTATGTATATCAACATAAAATATGGTCTAAAAATGTATTTTACAAAACTTATCGTAATTAATCATTAATTTAATAAAATTTTATAAAATTTAAAAAAATATTAAAATAATTTAATAAATTACCAAACAATTCAACAGTTTACATTTAACAAATAATTCATTCGAAACCTACTTTGCTTACGTGTTAGTTGTATATTATATAACACATATAGGTATTCATATATATCATATTTTAATATATATATATATATATATATATATAGCATAGGTTTAACATAAGTATAACCCGGGTATATCATTGGTATGTATATATAGAATGACTAATATGAACATAAATAACAAGCACCACTATTATGCATATCAATGAACTCGTTGATTTCGTGTTAAGCGCATGTCGTATGAGATATTGCGTAATGTTAACAACTAATGATTTAACACCTAAAGGTTTTATGCAATAGGTTTATTTATAAGAGTCTATTTATGATATAAGAGGTTGTGGTTTTATATTTTGAATATTTCTGACAAATGCATTTATTTATTACCCATGGGTAGGAATAGTATTACTAAATAATTCTTAAATTGATTAAGTCATTACATTTTCTTAATAAGTTAATATGTGAATTAACCTGACAGTAAGGGGTTTCACATTTAGGTACGAGGGACATAAGGGGCATAAGTGGTATAGGTTTACTATTAATTATAACCCTGGTTACACCAGTGGTTATCATTCCTATGGGATAACAAACCTCTACCTATACTTTATCGTGTTATTTATATTATGTATACGTAATCTATAGATATTAAAGTTGTAATCACCACTATTGCATCACCACTATTGCATCACAACTGTAGTGACTCACTAATATTGAGTGACGTCACTTGGTATATAACGTATAATGTGTAGATATAGTTACTATATTAATCATATGATAGTAATGCTATTTAATATAATTATTATATATATTTAATGTAGGTTTAAGGTATATGTTTAGTGTAAGTTTAGTATATGTTTAATTTAGGTTTAAGAAAGTGTGTGTTTATGTATTGCTGAAGTATTCTAATGAATTATGTAAAAATATTAACATATTAAAATGTTAATTACATTTTTAATAATATTAAAATAATTAAACAGTAAACAGTTTACTTAATTAAAAGTTAACAAAATAATTCATTAACTTTCTACTTGCTCTCCGCGTTAGTTGTATATTATATAA